>OX377206.1:5199575-5262523 GCA_947396885.1 Heligmosomoides polygyrus polygyrus | reverse complement strand
GGAGAAGTATGAAAAAGAATTTTATCAAAATATGCAAAAACACTGTAGTCCAAGTGGTCGAACTTCTGCCCCATGCCTATAAAGTAGTGTTTTCATTTTTTCTGCGTATTCGATACCTATTGCTTTCGTGACTGAACATGGTGAAGTTTCACAGCCCCTAACTCGGTCAAGCACTTTGCTAAAATTGAACAATTTTTCTGTTTGAAAGGAGGAGATTCTCGCAGTGATATCCGAGTCGTTGTTCCACATATGTCTAAAATCCTTCCCTGGTATGTATCTATTAGTTCAATGGAGCCAAGCTGAGAAAACCCAGAGGACATAATGAAGTGCTGTTCGCTCGAATGGCTGCTTTGACAGCACACGCAAATAACGACCAAGTCTCTCTCCCGATATTTAAAAGCATGACACCAAACAGCGAGGGAATTTTTGCCTGAGAACCTTTTACTTTTACTTGCGAGCTGCCTAGTGAACAGGTTGGTTAATGACCTATGCCATGCTGTAGAAGCCAAAGTCAATGGATATGGATAAATTAATAGATGTCCATAAGGCCTATCGCGTCGCGCCGGCTATGGGTCGCGGCGATGGTATTGAACGGGTACGAACTGCGTAGCTACCCGCGCAACACTGTCGCCCCCGACCCGTCGCGGCAGTATATCAAGGGCCCCGCCTGAAGGCCCCCGCACAATTCTGCGGGAGCGTCGCTCGCCGCTATGGGTCTGTTCATACTTCGCGACAAGAGCGACTCGTCGCCCGTGCAAAACATTCATATCGATTAAAACCAAGCGCGCGCCGCCGAAAAGTGTTCATATCGAGCGCCGGCGCCTTCGCTCCGGCCGCTCTTGTCGCTCTAGTCGCTACTGTCGCCTGTTCATACTTCTGCGCGCTGCGCTCCTGTCGCGAAGTGTGAACAGGCCCTATGCTTAAGGATAGAGCAGGGACGCCGCCAACGGCAAGCTCTGCGTCCCTGCCCTATGGTTAAGGATAGGGCCGCAGCGTTGCCGCAGAAGTGTGCAGGGGGCTTAAGACATTTTATACTTCGGCGACGACAGCGCGAGCGGGAGCCCTGGCATAACGGGCTAGAGCGCTCGCGCGCACTCTGTTCCGCTCCCGCCGAGCGCTTCGCACTGCGACGAGCCGTCGCCGACGGGAGTATAACACCCTGCAAAGTATAACATGCCTTACTCGCTGTGAAGTCAGTCCATTCATCACGATATTCTTACACTCCTCATGCCAATTCACTATACAAAACTATCACATTTGATATGGAATGTAGTGATCACTCGGCTGTTGCTACATTTGTGGTGTTGAGGCAGAAAACTATCAGACACCTCGAATCACTGCACGAGCGTAGACAATCAGCAGGTTGCATCCGCTTCCATGGTTCAAGCCATCTAGGAGTCATTAATAGGCAGGATAGTATGAGATCATGCCTTCATAAACATTTACTTCTACAACAATGATACTCATGCAACTACAAAGGTAGAAACGTAGAATATCTAAACCAGAACAACACAAAGGAAGTCATAGCTGTTTGATATCCTGGTGAGGCCTCACAAGTCAGCAATTCGAAAAGAGAGAACAAGAACATGCACCCTGCTCTGCAACACCATTGGAGAGTTCACATGATCGACTCGGAAGAAAATATCTGGCAGCGGAACGGTCGTGACCGAAGAACCACTCCTAACACCACTCCTCCTCTTCATCTTGAGCCGCGATACCACCGCAGTGCGCGGCTGCACTTCCGAACCCTCCAAATCTGCTGGTTATGCAGTTTGTGTCATTCGCGAGGAACTCTGGTACAGCCTGCAAATAAAGCAATGAAGCAAAGGACTCAAAGGAGAATAAAAGCGCCAAAAGACAACCTGCTCGGCCTCGGTGAGAATCTCGACGAGACTCTGGGCCAGACCTCTGTTTTGATCCGAGAGGTAGAGTGATGTCGCACGTCCAGGGTTTCCCACACGTCCGGTTCTAAAGCGGGCATCGAACAATTAATCAAAACGCTAGAGCTAACCGCCCAACTACCTGCCGATGCGATGAACGTAGTCCTGTCCGTTGGTGGGAAGATCGTAGTTGATCACGTGATCCACTCCTTTGATATCCAGCCCGCGTTCAGCGACCGCTGTCGCGATCATCACCTTCAGAGGACAAAGAATGGAGCGTTAAACGTCCACGTTCAATGGAGAAACCACAGTCTCACCGGCGTCTTTCCCTGACTGAATTCGCGGACGGCCTCTTCTCGCTGATTCTGGTAACGATCACCATGAATCGTTACCGACGGTATGCCGAATTCGCTAAGCATAACTCCAAGCGTGTCAGCGAACACCTTGCGTGTCACGAAGACCAACGTCTTCTTTTTGAACACATCCGCTTCTAAAAACATACATATGGTCATTTAGAATTTCAGTAGTTATCTAGGAGCCGATTGTAAGTGAGCCCTTTACAGCTAGCTCAATGAACTTAACTTTAACCTATGACCTCAACCTTTAGGTAAGCGAAGGCTGTCTTAAGCCTAGGTGTCACATCAAAAGTTAAACTAGACGGACAACAGTAGGAAGGCAAAAATCGTTCTTTCCGCACTGAAATATACCATTTTCACGTCCAATTGACACATTTCAAATCCAATTGAACACTTTTTAAACCGAAACGGACACTCTTCTAGCAAGCCTGCGCTTTTGAAATCAAAATTAACGTCTTGCAGATCAAAACAGGCTTCTTACACATTCCAATGGATGAGTACTACAATATCTTTATTCAAAGAAAATTTCGCAAGACTTTTACTGAATTTTTCAAATTCACCTACCCAAACGCACACATTGTTTAACATTTCATCAATTTTTCTTTATCGACCTAGGGAAAGCCGTGAACTAACATTTGTTTTGAAGCAAAGGAATGCAGAAATCACTTACTACATTTAAAAAAGATCACGCCATGCACTCGTCTAGTTCGCCGCGACTTTCATTTGATTGTGTAAAGCGTAAATGTATAGAGAAATAAAGTGTAAATACTGCTTACAACAGCTATGTGAGGATATGTGCGTTTCTTACAACC
The DNA here is from genome assembly GCA_947396885.1 of Heligmosomoides polygyrus polygyrus. Classification (NCBI taxonomy): domain Eukaryota; kingdom Metazoa; phylum Nematoda; class Chromadorea; order Rhabditida; family Heligmosomidae; genus Heligmosomoides; species Heligmosomoides polygyrus. Next base: position 5,259,475 of record OX377206.1, on the reverse strand, counting down.
GTTCCCGTCGTACCGTTTATATCCTGTTTCCATCCACACAAACAAAACTTGCTACCAATCAAATGAAAATCGCGATGAGCCAAATAAGCTCATGGCGCGATTTCTGCTTTTAATACATTAAATAATGTCTTTTTACGCTTTAAAACAAATATTACTCCTTTAGATTTTCCTCTAGTAATAAAAATTTTATAAAATTTTGAGCAATGCTGCCTTACTGTGCAGGCAATGTGAAAAATTCAGAGGTCATATCAGACCGCCCTTGAACAAGGATTTATTTTTACTGTCTCGGAGGGTATCTATTTGAATGTGGAAGCTCGTTTTGATTTGGAAAACGTTTTGGAAAGCGTCAGGCTTGTTCAGAAGTGTACAGTTTGATGTGAAAATGATAGATATGGCAAGCAATGATTAAAACTGTCAGCAAATTTTGATTTTAATCACAAGCCCCAGAACAGGTAAACACCCAAGCTCTTTGCGCTTAAGATGAATGTTGATATTTAGCTTCGGCCAGGATTGTTATTTATCCTTATATTCAATCTGATTCTTCCAGGCTCTGAAGAAGGCGACAACGCCGAAACGTCAGCCGTCAGGAATAAAGATAAATAACAATCTTGGCCGAAGCTAAATATCAACATTCATCTTAACAGGACCATGCCAAGATTCATTGACAGTCGCACTTGGAGTGATAACACTAGTTTTGGTCGCCCTGCATATAATCATATCGCTGCTGGCAACTATAGACGTGGAGCAATACAACAATCCGCAAGGCCCCGTTTATAATTCGACGCCGAGCGACGCGACGGCATGTAAAGTGGCCAAATTGATTTATCGCCTCGCTCAATCAATATGGCCACTATACGAGACGTGACGTCGCTCGGCACCGAAGTATAAACGGGGCCTAAGTGCATAATGAGCCGACACCAGTTACGCAATGGAAAGCATATAACTGTGGACGGCACTACATTTCAAAGCCTAGGGCGGAGCTACTCGTGAGTTAAGAACACACTCTTAAGCTGATCGACCGTCACATCAACAACCACATATACAAATAGACTCGATTGAATGTACCTTTAGCAACTTCATATCTCTTCATGTCAAAATTGAGCAGCTCCAGGAATCGCTCCTTTTTGTCCGCCATTGAACTGCACTCTATGATTTCCTAAAGTGTCAGTGTTAGTGTATCGCACAGCAATATTCGCGGGGCATGAATAGGTTGGCAGGTACCTGAGTAATGCACTTATTCGCCACACCGATTTCGCCCCCGGCGATCATCAGGAAGTCTTTCTTCAGCTGCTGAGAGGCTAGGAGTTGAAGTTCCGCTGGGAAGGTGGCGCTAAACAGAACGAGCAAGGATAAGCACTAGCAAAAGCCAATCCATAAAGGCCTCCACATTTAGTGTAACGAGGCGTCGCTATCCTTCGGCATAGGCAAGGACCCCCTCGATCAACCCTTCAGCGAGAGCAAATCCCGAATGTTTATGGATGTAGTAATGTAATCGTAGTTCTCGGTGCAATACTCTGCGGCAGAATGTTGCCAAGAGCTGCGGCTACATTTGCAGGGCGACTGGTGTCATCGCGACAATTGTTTATTGGCACGGTACCCATCACAGTGCGGGCGTAGCTCCCTACAAGAAGGAAAAAGAACAGATCGCAGTGCGGTGCCGCAGGACTCTGTCGCAGGCCTTAACGAAACAAATTTGCAAATAATACACAGCAAAAAGTTTTCCACGTGCTTCAGGTTTGATAACTTACGCCACCGTTACGCGTGTTGTTGCGCCCCGAAGTGCGGATGCCTTACCATTAGGGATATGTCACGCATTCTACTTCCACCTAAAACTTTTGCCGTTTAGAATGAGTATTTGGATTGCACAACGAATAATTGTAAGAAAACAATCAACACTCGCTCTTCTCAAAGTCCGAGCGACCCCGATTTCGATATTCGTTTAGACTAACCGCTCACGACCCTCCTCACGGGGCCTGTGTTATCAAGGGATATCCGTAACTTATCCGTTGACTAGACACTGAATCATCTCCAGGGCATCGCGCAGGGTTATTGAGTTCGGTGTATCACGAAAAGACCAGTCAACTCAGATCTTCGTTCTATTATACTTTTACGCTTCAACCCCGAAACTCGATGTTTCTTGAGGCTAACGTTACTGAAACGCAAACCAAACCACACTTACCTCAACAGGAATGTCTGTCGATCCTCTCTCGCAGAAAGCGATTCATGGTTAAAAACGTAGTTCATGAAGGGTTCGAAATTCTTCCCCAACATGCGGTCGGCATCATCCAGAATAAGATATTTTATCTGAACAGAATGTAGAAATAACTGAATTAAAACGACGATTGCTTCAGCTAGCTAAGCTACAACAACTGCTTCATGCCCATGCACTGTTTTATTTATGTATTTAAACAAAGACAACTAAGATGGCGGATGACTGGAGGAACAGCACCATAGTCCCCATCTTCAAGCAGAAGGGAGACGCTTCCGAATGCTCCAACTACCGAGGGATCAAACTGATCTCACACACGATGAAGATCTACGAACGACTGGTCGACTCAAGGCTGAGGGAGATGGTACCCATCTCCCGGGTGCAGTGGGGCTTCATGCCTGAGAGGTCCACCACAGACGCCATCTTCATCGCTCGTCAGGTGATGGAGAAATATCGGGAGAAACGAAAACCCTGCTACCTGGCATTCCTGGACCTGGAGAAGGCCTACGACAGGCTAGCTCGGGCCGTAATCCGGAATGCCCTCCGAGGGAGGGGTGTCCCGGAACGTCTGATCATAAGGGACATGTACGAGGGCTCGAAAGCGGCGATACGAACTCCACACGGGGTGGCAAGGAAAGTGGACATCACAGTGGGGGTACACCAAGGGTCGGCTCTGAGCCCGTTCCTCTTCCTGCTGTCGCTTAACTCTATAGTGAACCACCTTGAGGAAGGCCCTCTCAGAACGATCATCTACGTGGACGACATCGCCCTAGTAGCCGACAACCAGGAGGAGCTGGAGGAGAAGGTGCAGCTGTGGCAGAGAGCCCTCGCAGACAACGGCCTACGGCTGAACGTGAAGAAGACGAAGTTCATCAGCTCTGAGCAGTGCGCTGAATCGATCCTAGACTGCCAAGGGGAAACAATCGAGAAGGTGGAAGAATTCCGCTACCTCGGAAGTGACCTATCCGAAGAAGGAAGTGTGGACCAGGCGGTCAGGGGACGGATAAACGCAGTCTGGCTCAAGTGGAGGGAGTCCACAAGGATCCTCTGCGACCGTAGATGCTCCAGGACGCTCAAAGGCAAGCTCTATAGAACAGTTGTGAGACCTGCCCTCCTCTACGGCAGTGAGTGCTGGGCCCTGGTTAAGTCGCAGGAGCGGCAACTGCACGCGTCGGAGATGAGGATGCTGAGGTGGGCATGTGGATGGACCCGTCGGGACAGGGTGCGAAACGAGGATGATAGGGCAGTGATGAAGACAGCCCCGATCCAGCTGAAGATGAGAGAGCAGCGCCTGAGGTGGTATGGACACGTCCTCAGAAGACCAGAGGATCACCCCACAAGGTTGGCCCTAGACTTCGAGGCACACGGAAAGCGTCCGAGAGGAGCCCCAAGGAAAAGATGGAAGGACGTCATCAAGAGAGATCTCGCCGAAGTCGGCGCCACGGCAGATGACGCCCTTGATAGGATGAGGTGGCGACAGATCACAAGAACAGCGGACCCTGCGACTGCGCGGGACTAAACGCTCAGGAGAAGAAGAAGAATTTAAACAAAGACAACAGTCCTGTTTGAAGAATGAGGGAAAAAACTGAACATGCACGACACAACAAAACACAACTAAAATGAGCTGCATACGCGCTCCTAATGTATAGGCTGATTAATGACATTAAAGCGTTTCCAGTGGTTGTTTCAGAATTACCTCTCGAAGTGAGATGTAGCCTTCGCCTATAAAGTGCTTGAGGCGTCCGAGTGTTGCAACAAGTATTATTGAGCCCCCCTAAAATGAAGGAAGCCAAGGTTACGTATAATCTCGGACGCTGAAGGCCATTACTGAGAACCTAAACTCACACGAGACAGAGTCTGACGCTGCTCCATGACAGACGTTCCACCGTAGCAGCAGGCAACGTGTAGAACCGTGCCGAAGGCGAACTTTCTAGCTTCGTTGGAAATTTCGAACGCCTCAGCACGAGTTGGCGCAATAATCAAACACCTGAAGCGTTTGGCAGTACTGGACATCGACTTCGATGAATCAAACGGACATACCTTGGACAGCATGTGCGATCAGCCGGAGTGCTAACGTTCCCAGAAGGCATTAGTGCTGACATCACAGGCAGAAGGAAGGCAGCAGTCTTCCCTGAGCCAGCCTGAGCGCAGGCCATAATATCTCGCCCTGTAAAACTCGATGAGTACTACTACACTGGGATATGAGTCGATTTCCCCGACTCTATTGACGTCCAATCACCGCTTTCACTAAGTGAGGCTGGTAAGTATCGCCTCAAGCGGGACCTGAACTGGAACATCTCCGCGTTCGATCTTACTTGGAAATAGCGGTGCCGGTTCGAATTCCAGGTGCCAACCCGAAAGGCTTCTTCCACATGGCAAAATTTCACTCGCAACAATAAAATGGTGATAATTCACCTCAGGCAGATAAAGGGCGGCTTGTTGACCTCTGAGAACAACTCCTCGATATCGATATTTAAGAAACTCAAAGTCAGGGAAATGTTAAGAAAGCAACTTTCCCAACCATGAGCGAGAAGTATTCCTATTGGTAAAAAGACACTGAGAATCTGTTCATAGTCAACAATGGCAGGGCGGCAGCGACTCTTCTCGTATCGATTTTGCCTGGCGATCATTCGACAAAAATCGATTCGTACACTCTGCACGGGCAGCTCAGTCGCTTGCGCCGTTCACTATCGCGGACTATGAACAGGCCCTGAAGCATAAGTAAGGAAGTACAATAGTTAAGTAGAAGTTTCACGTGTTACTCCTGCATCGATCACTGACCCAACAATCCCAAGAGCTTCCTTCAACAGGTTATGGAATCTGAGCGCAAGTGGATTTGTGTATGGTGTCGCGAAACTCATCGTGATGGGCGACGCATGTTCGACTCCCGAAACTAAAGGGACCAAGGAAGGAACTAATGTTTTGACCCATGTTGTTGACCAGTATTGCCCCCGGGGATAAATCACGGTTCGGGGGACCAAGTGGTGTTTCAACGAATCAGTTTCTATTCGTTTTTCGTTATTGTGCACCCAGCAGCGGTCCGCTACAATCTCGTGCATCTTCAGGGGAGGATGCGAGAGTTGGGAGTGCTGTTCAGGCATGGCAGATAAGCACAATTGCCGGAGTTGGGATTGCTTTCTCCAAACTAGGACTGAGCTTTTTTTTTTAATTTGCATTATGTGCAGAACACTGATGGAGTGGCCAACATCTTAAGCCAGAAATCGAAGATGCGGTCACACATTTTAAAGTCCCGTCTGGAGATATTGCAAGATTGACAGCCTCTCATCGTCATGATAAAGCATAGCTGAGTTATTTGGAAATGACTTGTTTTCAAACCTTTCCTTTACCACCACAACTTCTAAGAAAAACAGAACAAACCATTGAAAATAGCCGGCATCGCATATTGCTGAATGGGGGTGGGATGTTTGTAGCCGGCTTCCTTGATGTTCACCGCAATTTGTTCCGTGAGCCCTAACTCCTCGAAAGAACTGAAACAGCTAACACATAAAGTGAACTATAATAAAATGCAGAACCTGACCCTGAATTCGACACCGTCTCACTCAAGGCATATTCCACTTCGATTAGAACCCACAGGCATCAGAAATTCGGGATGGATTTCGCCGCATAAAACCTACTAAAGCTATGAAAACTGCCAGATAGGCTCTGGCTTATAGCCTTCTCGCCTTCTCTTGAAGCGGAGTCACCTAATAGATACTTGCACATCCGGGCCCAAAAATATGATTAGCGGCCCGTACTGCTGTGAGCTATGACGCATTTCCTTCAAAAAATGCATCCTGTATTCCTTAAATTGAACCATTTCCGCTCTCACGTCCGCAATGGTCTGTTCGTTAAGATATAACAAGTGAAAGCACATAGGCTAATACGGGTTAGCCGCTGGTACCGTTGCCTAAGCCCTAGATTATACACCGCCACGCGGCGCGGCACCACGATCGCCATAGATATCGATTTTTCGCCTCGCCCTGTCGATATCTATCCCGACCGTGGTACCGCGCCGCGCAGCGGCGCATGTATAACCTAGGGCTAAAGCAGTACTACACAACAGCGCACATCCTGCCGGATAGAGCAAGCGGCCTGAATCGAGGCATGCAGGTGCTGTCAAATTTCTGGCTCAAAGCATCCAGCATCCGCCTTACTGCTACAAAATGGCTCTACAATGATAAGGAACACTCACGTAATCTTCTTGCACTTTTCAGACCTCCCATGAAGTCCACCTTCCGTCAGTGTCACCTGAGCTTCGAACAGCTTCGTGAACATTTCTCCTTGCTTGATGTGATCTTTGAACAACATTTCAACGTCTTCATCTTTAGGAATGAACGTCGACGGCGGCTTCTTGGGCACTTCACTTTCGCCTTCAATCCTCCGTGATTTCGGAGGATTTGGGCACTCGCGAGAAATATGGTCGGTAGCACCACAGTTATAGCACGCATTATCTGGAACACACATGTTCATGCAAGCGAAACAAGTTGCATTTTTGGATCGTTCTTTGCGCCAGTAGTACATTATCTATTCTCGAGGTATGCGCTGGTATATGTATAGTAACACATGAGAATCTCAGAACCTGATTTTACTTCCACTATATGTGTTGCTAAACGAGAGCCAGGGACATTTAGTCGACTGACAGAGTGGACTAAAGCCACTACCCTCGATGAAAAAGCCGTTTGGTGTTCAAGCGAAGGATTCAATCGTGATTTATTGATAACTGAATTGCTTTGGATGGACCAAATGCTAAAACCATGACCCGGATTTCTACCGTAAACTGATGTATAATAGGCCATATAGAAACTCAATTCCCGATCTTCACTCTTCACGATTTCTTGGTGACTATAAACTGGCAGGAATGACCAGCAACCTTCCTCTGGCACAATAATGGTTGTGCCGAACTAAGGCACTTTCGCAAATAATACATGATTTAGTGGATCCATATGGCATTTGTACAGAGCAGCAAGCTAAAAAGCAGAAAAAATGACAGGAAAAGCAAAAAATCAACAGATACCAGTCACCAGAGAAGTCAGATTTTTGTTCTCCACTTAGAATAACTAAAAGATCATAACCATAGAGGCTAAGGGAATACAATATATTTAACCAAACTGCGTGTAAACCGCGCCTCACGGCGACTGTGCTAGCATTCAGTAATAGAAATAAAAATTGAAGAAAAACACCAACCCCTTGGCATTGGACATTCGCTGGAACGATGGCCTTCCTGCTTGCAGTTGAAGCATCCCGATGGACGTTCTGAAAATTCACCACTTAGAATGCCCTTACGAAAGTTCAAGCATATCTAGTAGTATAGATAGCTTCGTGGAATCTGTCAGCAGATATGCACCTCTCCTGTCACCGTCCCCTCTGTGTCCGAAGCCGTCGTTAACACCGCCAAAGCCGTCTCCGTCACCGAATCTGCCAGACTGCTGGCCAAAGCTGCCTCCACCACCAAATCCGCTGTCGCTACCACCGCCGAAGCCACCCTGATCTCCACTACCGAAGCCACAATTTCCAAAACCAGTACCTCCAAAGGATCGGCCTGCAATTGAATTAAAACAATATTCACGCCAACGAGGGTGACAGGAGCGCTATTTCGTCTTCATCTAAGCGCATGAAAAAGGCCAATGGCCGAAGACTAACTCTGATTCTCCTCTGAATTGTTTTCGCCAAATTCTGAAAAGAGAAGGGCTTATGCATGCCATTCCACCAATTTCTAAGGGATGCGCTAAAAAAACACACTGCGCGACTTTCCAGTATTAGTACAGTTCTGCGAGAGATGTCCTTCTCCGCCATAGTTATAGCACAGTTGTGGATCAAAACACCTCTATTACAGCAAACTCTCTATATAAGGATTGCGTAACCAGCAGTGAAGCCTTTGGGCTGCTCTGCGCATCCTACTTCTGCGAGCTACCGTGAAGGCATACGAAATACGCAGCTGACTTATACCATGCCTCTTGAGAGTCAGTTGATGGAAGCCTCCTTTCACCGTTCCCGCAGGTTTGCTACGAACGGAAGGAAGCTCAGGGCCTGTTCATGCTCCGCGACGAAAGCAACGGCAGCGACTCGAGCCAGAGCAATGCTCGGAAGTCTGAACAGGCAATGAGGGTGAAGAAAGCGGAAGGTGCGACTGCGGAACGTAGTATGCGTAACCAAACAACAAAAGCCCATAGGAATAAGATCGTTAAAATCTAGACTTGGAGCTCCTTTCTGCTGATAATACTTCTTTTCTAGACTTCGATTGAAGCATATGTCCTATGTCTACGGTATGCGAGGATCGTAATGGTTTAAACCGCAGGAAATCTTGTTGGTCGGCCTGAAGATCTCAAAGAACTTGGAAAAACGGTGAGGAAGGATGTGGCAAAAAGGACCACTGGTTTTGAAGAAATTTTGGGAGTGGGAGTGATTTGGAATGCTGATTTAAATTGGGCTCCCTTTTTGACTCCCTTCATGTTGATATGAAACATACTTAGCCGAGAGGGCCAACCCACGGTCAACACGGGAAGTGCTAAGAGGCCAGGACTCATTGAAGAGGTGTCTCTTGACTTTTTAACATACACAGTTGTAATCAACCGCCCAGCTGCACCGGCTGTCGAGGTACTCAATCAAAGTTTCATTTAAAATCTTTCGCTGGTCAGAGAGAGCTGTCATTCCACTGATTCATGGTGCAGTATAACTTCGCCATGGTGCGTGGTAGTAGAGCCGGCTGTCGCCTCCACCCGATTCCAGATTCCTGTTTAGAAGTTCCCGCCTATTCCAACCAAGCCCTCCGTGGTCGGTGAACGAGTACCAGACTTGTGTGGCATGTATAAAACACTGACATGTCCATCGATTGGCCACCGAAAGTCATTGTATGGGCCAAATACGCACGCAAATTGCCTTCGCGAGATGCCGTGGAAGTAGAATGCGAGGCGCACCATTAAGGTGATTCACTGACGCCGTCTTTTATCATTTCCACTTGCCATTTAAGGTATGGCCAGCGCTACGGCAGATATGATCCATTCAAAGGTCAATATGACATCAAGATCTGTTTCCGCTCAAAATCGCGCTCATGGGAAGCACAATATGTCCTCCCAATAGACCACATATATGGCAGCAATCCTCTCTCGGGAGCACAGAATTTGACTTCGCCTTCTTGGCTAGTCTCGCTAAAGAATGCCTGAGCGAAATACTACAAGAGCCCCCAGCAGATCATTTAGAGATAGAACTCTTTTAACAACAGGAAATAATTGGATGAACAAGTAAAATGTCTAAACCTCACCATCATTCCGCTCTGATCCAAATCTTCTGTTTTCGCCTGAACCAAAATCGCGAGAGCTGTTAACGTCCGACTTCTCGTTGAATCCGTCGTCACCGAATCCACCGCTCCTCGCAGAGCTTCCGAATCCGCTTTCGGAGCTTCTGAAACCAGCGTGAGGACCATCACGACCTCTTGGAGCTTCTCGTCCTCGAAAGCCTCCAACTCGTCCGGTACCCTCTTCATTTCCGCTGTCGAACGCACTGTCCGCATCTCCAAAACCACCGCCTCTCGAACCGAATGATCCTCCACCTCTTCCACGGAAGCCTCCTCTTCCAAAAGATTCGGTGTTTGCGAAGCCGCTATCGCCTCCGAATACGGTACTCTTAGAGGCGAAGCCTCTTCCTCTGAAGCCAGTATCAGCGCCTACAAATCCGCTGTCGCCACTTCCGAAACCACCATCTCTGCCTGCAAAGCTGCCGCCACCTCTTCCTCTGAATCCTCCCGAACCTCCGTTTCCTCTTCCGAAGCCAGTATCAGCGCCTACAAATCCGCCGTCGCCACTTCCGAAGCCACCATCTCTGCTTGCAAAGCTGCCGCCACCTCTTCCTCTGAATCCTGTGCAGCTATTTCCTCTTCCGGAGCCAGTATTACTGCTTCCAAATCCACCATCGTCTCTACCGAAACCACCACCTCTGCTTGCAAAACTGCCTCCACCTCGCCCTCTGGATCCTCCCGAGCCGCTATTTTCTTTTCCGAAGCCAGTATCACTGTCCCCAAATCCATTGTCGCCTCCTCCGAAGTCGCTGTCATTTCTAGATCCAAAGGCGGTTCGTCCTCCTCTTCCTCTTGAACTGTTCACTCGTCCAAATTCATCTGTAACCCAGCGATTTCCCAAGAAGTCTGAAGCGTAAACAGAAGAAAACATACCTCCAAAACGTTCACCGCCACTGGGGTGCGAGCTTTCATTGTTGGCAGCTGGGGTAGATGAGTCTACGCCCCAATCCTCCTCACAATTATTGCTGAGAGCTGATCCCCAGTCGTCATCAGATTTCGCGACCGGCGACTTCTCACCAAACCCAGCACTGCCATCACCGTGGCCTGGGTTAATGTTTGCAGCGCCATCTGCAAAACAACAATAAGAACGGACACTAGGGATAAGGGATAATATCATACCATATGGACCTCGCTGTGGTGGAGGGCAATCCCAGTCTTCTTCCACCGCGTTTTTGCTGTAATAGATGTACGATCACGAAAGAAGTCTCATCATTGGAGAATTTCACTCACTCCATTGATTGGCGAACTTGAAGACAATTGAAGAGTTCTAAATAACAATATATACGGTTGAGTACGTCAGAAAACGACCGCTGGCGACAGTGAAAGCTAGCCACGTTGGCTGCGAGCAACGATACTCACTCGCAGCCATGCGTGCGGTCGCGGTGCGGCGCTGCAGCAGGACCATCTCTAGCCCTGACAGGAGCGTGTACGAGTTGCCGGACGTGCTGAGCGTGCTAATGCGGAACCCCACGTCCCTACCTGTCTTATGAATAGTTTCGGCTGCAGCAAGAGGAGAAAGCTGTGGAATTCGACGTAATAATGAGCCGGCTTCTAAAGCTGACCCCTCACAATGAAAAATTAGGAGTTCCCAAATAAGTGGTCAGAACTGGGGTGGAATCTAGACTACGTCAAATGGGTGGTGGAGAGAGAACTGAAGTTCACTTACGGGTTCACTAAACATGGCCAGTAGATGATCTTAACTTATTAAATGGTGGTGAAAATCGTATTATAGAGAAAATAGGATGTTCCAGAGCACATTATGCTCATGGTGTTTCGCCCGCAGAATATCAAGCATCCGTGGATATAGTTTTGTTTTGGCTTTTACTCCACCACATTGTCTACCTATATTAGAGAGATGTTAGAGTATGCCAATATTTACACTCGTAATTAGGCCAGTTTGCTATTAGGTTAGTTAAATTGTGAGACATTTTGCTGGGCTCCAAGCGCTGATTAACAGCGCTGGATGGATACTTCTTTCTTTCTTCTTCGTACTTTAGGTATTCGAACCTACTGAGAAGAAAGCAGGGGTTTCAGTCATAATCATGAGGAAGCTTTGAAACCTCTACAAAAGGCGATCAACCCCAATTTTTATAGGTTCGTCAGTAATCCGCCTCTGAACATACGACACACTTCGCTGAACGCGTAACCATTGTAGGCAGCGCTTGAAACACAAAGATCTATGACTGAACACCATCCCACTTTTAATATGAATGCCTAACCTAAAAACAAATGTTTGTTCTTCTAATGATACCGTAAGGACCTTCTCCATAACCCAATACTCAGTTGTCTTTGGATCTCCCCTATTATTTGACTTCACCAGTTTCCCTCTCGACCCCTTTGCTGCAGTGCCCACCAGTGCATCCGCAGTCTCGCACTTCAGCCCGTCCAGCCTCGGCTGTGTCGCGCAAAACTCGTCCTCTCCGCCAGCGAAGCAGCGAGGACTCCGCCCAGAGCCAGCACGCGCGCGCGACCGCACGCGTCACTCTGAGTATCGCTGCCGCCCCCCAGCCACGTTAAACCTTTGAATAGCCGCAGGACACGTTAGAGCGCGGAAGTGTGCATCACAGGGCTGCGCTGCTTCGGCCTGTGCAAGGGAAACAGTAAAATGCACGTGCTTCAGTTTGTATGGTGAAGAAATACGAAGGTTTTTTGCAGTCTATTTTACCAACTTAACTTGGGTGTAACAATTTGCGAGGCCTAGCAAGCCTCAAAATTCAGCAATCTCTGAAAACTTCTACAAGGCTTAATAAATAGCACGAATATCGAAGGAAGTTATACCATCAATTCTGGGAACCCTCTCCCAGACGTCTACAAAAATTCCTCACAGTACGGGTCTGGTGAAAGTAGAAGCTTTTCTATCGTCCTGGAAAATTAAGTAGAGCAGCAAACAATGCTCTGGAAGGACATCGCGGATCGGATGTGACAATGGATAATCTGTGGAAAATCGACGAAAACATTAGAGGCCCTCTTGGTCGTTATTTCATCCTACTGTCCCTCTTAAAGGATTGTAATCCACCTACCACATCCGTCATCCCTAACTCTGCTCAGAGATGTATAGGGGTCGAGATATTTGCTTTGTTGTTTCACAGAGAGAGAGGCTATTCTGCCTATATACAACGCTTGGGCCGTTCCGACCTACCGTTGACATAGGCCTGAGTTATACTCCCGCGGGAGCATCCGCGGAAGGGCGGGAATCGCGCCGAGATTCCTCACCTGGCCAATCGCCGCGCCTCGCCACTTCCGCCTCCGCCGTGCACCATTGGTCCGCGGACGTTCCGCGGATGCTCCCGCGGGAGTATAACAGAGGCCATAGTCTCCTGGTGAGTACACTGACGAAACCTGTTGGACTTGCGTGTGAAAATACCACGGCTGCACGTAGAACAGCAATCTCGGTGAAATAAAGAACACACCCAAAGAACAATGCCTTCATACTTAAAACCACAATAGAACAAATCTTCAAACAATCAGATAACAGAGCAGTAGCGAGATTATTGCCATCATAACAGAGAAGTGATGTGGAAGAAAAGAAAAGAAAATGACGAATAACAACAGGTCCTCGTGCACCCCAAAAAAGGACGAATTTTATCAGTCCTCGTAAGCCTCCTCTTGCCCCTTCGTAGTAACGTAGAAGGCCACGGCTTCAGCTTCATCGTCACACACCACTTTGCACACGACGCTTTCCACGACGTCGCTTCCTTTGACGACCTGCAACACAAGGATAAAATCAAATTGCTGAAAAAACGTGTAGACGCTTTGAGTGGATTGGAATCCATCCACGTACTGAGATATGCAGAAGTATACACATCACCATATGCTCAGTCTAAAGAACGCAGCGCCAGAACTCACTTGGGTGTTTCGAGAAGAGACTGCACCTATAGGTAGAATACTTGTCAGATCCCGTCGCAATCCCATTTCAAAAACTCCCCCCCCCCCCCCCTCCCCGAGTGACGAGAGGTTTGTGCGTGTAATGCTTGGGATGAAGGATCTCGCGCTCCATCGCCAACGCGCGTGTTCGCCTGCCTGAATGTTTACCTATCGCGCCAGAACAACTTGTCCGCAGTTTTTTGCGTTTGTGGGTTTAGCGGCGAGTTTATAGACAGGCCAAATTTTTTATCCATATAAAGTGTAGACTGTTCTCTTCTAAATCTGAACTTGGAGACTGCTGAGGAAATGTGTTGACTAAGGTTGACGAACACACTTCAGTTGGCCTCACAAGAAGACTATGCCAACGATAGATCTGAACAGCATATGTGGTGTGTATAGAGTGTCGGCGAAAGCATAACATACTATAGATCTAATGATTTGCTTCGCCGTGCGCGACCAAAGCGTTTGGCCTAGTGGGTAAGGTGACTGACCCGTTGAAAATAGGCCGAGAGTTCGAATCCGCTCATTGCGCCCTTATTTTTGCAAGTCTATAGAAGTACAGGTGATTGTTTCCAAAACAGCATCGCTAAAAGTCAACATCGGCGGTCTGGTTTACTGGTCGCAGTCCGCACTATCTACTAGTTGAACTGCTGTGCTAAAGATAACCGTAAATGAGGAACGTTGACTTTGATGTTAAGAAACATTGAGACATAAAGCTATAGCAAGAGGATTTTTTAGGAAAAAAGTGGAATTTTCCAAAGCGAGGTGGAATTCAAAATGCGAATGACTGCTAGCAACCGTTTGTAGTCAGCTGACATTGACACACCTCTTCTGCCATTCAGAGTTACCGTTGAGGTATTCACCTGGTCTCTCCCTATGACCAGGATGAAACCAAAACGTGTTCTGACCATATGTCTCACAACGAAGAAACCAATGCTTGTAAATACATAGCGCCTTTTTGTCTGACCATGAGTCTGGGAAATCAGTTTATTCCGAACCTGTTGGACAAATTTTCCGAAACTTGAGGATCTTCTTATCGGGAATGGGCTACGCAAACAGCAGTTGACAAGAAACCGCCCGGCTCGTCTCACCAGGGAGATTACGGAGATGTAGACTAGCCCGCATCATCTGTCTTCCTCTAGCTGAGGCCCTGCTTATACTCCATTCGCCGCGCGGTATATCGGTACTTTTGTATTTATGGTACCCCACTTAATCTTGTTCAAAATAGGTCCACTAGGGGTAACTTGCCATAGGAAGAACGAATATCATGGTCGTTTTTTTGCGGAAATGCCTAATAAGTTCGAATTGCCTAAAGCCTTGCGAAATAGCGCGCGCTGGTAAGAGACGCAGAGACTCCGTCTCCTACCAGCACGATTCGCAGCGTCTCCCCGAGGGGGGGGGGGCGACTGCGATGCCGTGGCTTGCGAGCGCGGCGACTAGCTACATACAGCTAATGTAAGTGCATCTTATCTCCTCTTTTCGATTACAGATCCGCATTCTGTCTGCTTCCGTAGGGCAAGGGAGGAAACACCATGCTGAAGGCAATTTTAACACGGGTGCGGTATTGGGCCCACATTCCGGAGTCCTTTCCCTGCCCAATTCTGTGCTCTCCTCGCACAGAACAGAGCTTTCAAGGCTTATGCCCTGGCTAACCTCTGCTGCAGGCTAGAGGCGGCGACATAGTTGCGCATCGACAGGAGGCGGAGTCTCTGCGTCTCTCACCAGCGCGCGCTATTT
The DNA here is from genome assembly GCA_947396885.1 of Heligmosomoides polygyrus polygyrus. Lineage (NCBI taxonomy): Eukaryota > Metazoa > Nematoda > Chromadorea > Rhabditida > Heligmosomidae > Heligmosomoides > Heligmosomoides polygyrus. Next base: position 5,244,374 of record OX377206.1, on the reverse strand, counting down.
CGCAAGGCCTTGGGCAATTCCAACTTAATATAGCGGGCTTGTAGGGGATTTCCGCAAAAAACGGCTATGATATTCGTTCTTCCCATGGCAGATTACCCCTAATTGACCTATTTTGAACACGATTAAGTGGGATAGCATAAGTACAATAGTACCTATATATCTAGCGCTTTCGTGTCCCGCTGACGCAGAGGGGAACACGGAACCAAAGCGGATGTGACACCGGTATTTCCCCTCACAGTACCGTTCTAGCAAAAACAAAAGATAATTGAAACACCTACCCTTTCGAGCTTTCGCTTTGCCTCGCCATATCTGTAGAACCTTATGTCGTCCGAGCTATCCTTAAAACAAATCGCATAATAACTCTATCAAGGTGAACTTTGTATGAAGAAGATATTCTTAGCTAAAAGCACGCGCTGAAAGCACAAAGTGGGCAACCAAAAGTGCACTAAAGGGTAAGGAAGGCACATTTAAGCGACATTCACGACCATGCGAATTCAGATTCTTCAAAACCACCTACCTTCCTCCTGGATACCGAAAAGGCAAACCTGTTAAATAATGAATTAAATGACTTGCCAAAGCTCTCTCATTCATACTAGTGAATTTAAGAGCACAACATCATATTAAACATAGGATTCCACGATGACCACTCTCTTAGGCCCCGTTCATACTTCGACGTCGCGCGACGCCACGCCACGCATTGTGGCCACATTGATTGAGCGACGCGATCGATCAATTTGGTTACCTTGTATGGCGTCACATCGCTCGGCGTTGGAAATATATATGGGGCCTTACTTGCCGTTAAAAGTATGCCAAAAATGTAGGGATGAGTTCTTCGTGTGAAATCCAAACTACATGAACGTCCTTTCTGTAGCTTTCGGGATATCGTCGTGAGACCCTCTCTTTTGCCCACCCGCCAAACAATGTATTTCGAACACATGAAAGAGTGAACATAAGTAACGGAAACTATTTGATAGCAGTGGTGTCCAATCTAAGAAGCTTACAATTCAGCAAACACCTAGCATCTAAATGAATGGAAGGTGCATTAGACTTTAAAACAGCAAACGAAGTGGAAATAAAAGAACCAGCAGCTGTAGTTCCTTAAGTTTCCATGTTGAAGAACATGACAAGAAATTCCATTATGCTTCTAAATTTTCCACACGGTGAATGACATCGGGAAGCATGAAACTGTTCTGTTCACGAAACTTTGCTGCACCACTTCATATTCAAAATGAGCAGCCATAGTTTCGCCTAATAGGGACTCACCTTGCACATGCCACTTTACCAAGTAACTGCATGACATTGTTTCGATGCACATCTATTTAGTTCCTACTCAACCTGTCGATGTGGAGTGAAGAACAGTGATCCCACGTAAAGCACTTCTACGCGATTCAAATTGTTTTCCCGCCCGCGGCAAATTTTTGAATCCATGTCGGCGGCGCATCAGGGCGTAACATCAGAGTCTGGATGGATAATGATCCTATAACATACCGCTTCGTTGAACGTGAAACAAACAACGAAGGCATACTTCTAGAATGAAAAAAGAACTCCTTGTATTGAGATCCGGATTAGACTAGGAAGGGAAATTCGAAACCGGTATGGGCCATCTACCGCCACATCCTGAAGTTCTTACTATCGCTGATCCCAGAGCACCGAAAAAAGTGTCAATATGGAATTTTAAGCTTCTCCCTCAGGTGCGAGACACAATATGAAGCTTAGACTCCTATTGGTTGTTGTAATACGGCGTCCGTCTTCTGGAAATTTCCTTCAGAATACGTTGCCTTCTATCACTTCTTTGTCATCCAATGGAAACCAGTGAGTCAGGGATGTGGAGTGTGGAAAGCAAGTCAATTTTTTCAGTTTACTTCGAAAAACCTTGTGATTGGGTGCATCAAGTAAGGTAGGAGGTTGCATTTGCAACCAACGAGCTCCACGGTAAAAAAGTGAATGGAAAACCTTCTCCTTATTTTTGCGAACAGCGCCTAAAATGCCTCTTTTATCAAAAACAGCCATTTTTAACGCTTGATTGCCTTTTTGCTCAGAAATGGGATGTTTTGGAGACCTAACCTGGAGAATATCTCAATGGTAGGTCGGAACGGCCCAAGTATTGTATATGGGCAGAATCGCCTCTCCCTGGGAAACAAAAAAAAAAATGCAAATATCTCGACCCCAATACAACTCTGCGCAGAGTTAGGGGCGATGGAATCTGGGCCGTTGGCGATCATGGGGATTACGCCGCCCCTGTACCCACTGCGCCACTTCCGCTCGCTTGTCACTGCTGTTTCCAGCCATCTTGAGCCCACCCTCCGCGAGCAGGCAGGGGCTAACGCCGCCAACGGCCCAAATTCCGTCGTCCCTAATTCAGCGCAGAGTTGTATTAGGGTCGAGATATTTGCACTATGTTGTTTCCCAGAGAGAGGCGATTCTGCCCATATACAATACCTGGGCCGTTCCCATATACCGTTGAGATAGTCTCCTGGTGAGATTAGCCCCGGAATTGCGACAGCTACACTGCGAATAGGGAAACCACAGGTCATCCAGCCGTCTGCTGTTGGTTAACCGAAGACCAATTACCTGAGTTAAGATGACACCAGCACTTGTAACTGTTATTTTAGGGAAAACGACACTAAATATCGCGTTTCCCTGGGTGGCTAACAAGCTATCAATGAGGGCAAACAGCGCAAAAAAATCGCGCAATCTTGGACCTTGTTGCACGTGAAGTTTTCGGAGCTGAAGTGGCTAATTGCTATTGCTCATATGTGGTAGGAATTTCAAATTATTTCAAGGAATGATTTTTCAAAAATGAACCCATAAAGATCGTAGGGTTAAGAACGTGCTGGTGCGACGAGCTTACGTGCAAGTCTAGAGCAAGGTTTCCATTCTCACTCTCTATAATAACATCCAGAAAATTTATCCAAAAACCTGCAAAATGAGAATGTTGCACGATTTTTGTAACCGATTTAAAAGTAGGTGCCTGCACTGGGGCAAAAGCCAGGTGTGGATAAATGTACATGGTGGCGCCCACTTCTAGACGTACGCTCAAGCTCAAAGGCCAGATTATGATAAAAACATGAAATAGGTCTACATTTTGGATATACAGAGGCTTGTAGAAGCTTAAGTCATGTTGCAGAAAACCCTTGGGTATATTCGAGAAATGGATCTATCCTAGTCGGGAGGGGACAACGCTTAAGTGTTAGTTTCGAATGTCTATGCCACACAACCACGTTAAACGAAAGCCTTCGCATCCAGGGACCGCAGCTGAAGCTGGACCATAGAACCCCTCCGATTAGGATTGATCCCAAGAAATTTCTGCCAACTAAATCACCGTTCTAGTTGCTTTCATAGGCAGACCTTCTATTGTCCCATCTAGTAGCTCTGTGTTACCATGTATCCACGACATGAATAATAAATAAATAAATAAATAAATCCTACAGCGGCTCACTAGCTGGACGACGAATGCCGCGACGACGATCTTCGCCGATGAACGGCATACCGGCGATCATCGCATCAGGTTCCCTAAAAGAACTTTGTTGCCTTTCCCAAACTATTTGATATAAATAAATAAATAAATCCTACAGCGGTTCGCTAGCTGAACGACGTATGATGCGACGATCCCTTCTGATGGACGGCATACCCACGAACATCACGTCAAGTTCCCTAAAAGAATTTTGTTGCCTTCACCTAACTATTTGATATCGCTGTAAGGTGGCAATAGCTGTTTCACTGGGAAAGTATCGGAACGGCAAATTTGAACGGTAATAGTGGTTTGATTGATCGATTGATTTATTGACGTGTGCTTTCGCGCACGTGAAACAAACAGAACCTAAAATTCAACGCGGGCCAACAGCAAAGCATGACCTAGGCATGTGTACCTATTATTAAATGAAGCCTAAAAAAGCAAAAATACATAAAGAAAACACAACAAGTAATACGATGTAGTACGGAAACTATGAGATAAAAAAAGATGCGGAGAATGGTTTATATGTGGAGAAGCGCCTCTGCGTTAGAAACATGAAAATTCAAGCATATCGACTTGGACTTTGCAAAGAACAAGTTCCAGGATTTAAATAAAAAAAACTTCAGTAATTAAATGGTACAGCAGCCTGTCGCAATTATGCGTTCGCCTAGTCCACAGCGTTGATGATTGATAGCCTAGGGGATAGCGCGGGGACTCATACGAAAAAGGTGGGATGTTCGATCCCGCTGTTGTGATTCCGTTTTGAATGCTTATAACTGTAAGGATTACTGGATTCACTAGCAGTATAATTGGATTTTGGTCACACTGATGTATAGAATGCAGGGTTGGAAACCGCTATATCTATTGAGTTACTGAACGAAGGAACCATGATAATGGTTATTGAAGAAATCATTCATGGATGACCTTAGCCGACTCTAGAATAGTGCTGTAGTTAAGTGGGTCCACTATATGCTCGAAAATTAGGTGTAGAGAGTTTGCTGCACTGACTTCGGCACATTTTGCAACCTACGATCCTCTGTCGCAGTGTTAAATTTAGAGGATTTAGGCAGAATGTCACGGCTCTGTCAACTTTTGACATCATTGCCTTCACCTCCTGCTTATGCACTTTCTCTTAAAATAGGTCCTTTTACAAAATTTCACAGCAAATCTATTTTGTAGTACTCATTCCTATTAGCGGCCAATATCAATTAATCAAGATGTCGGATTTTACCAGTAGCATCAAAGAAGTGGCGTGGTAGCGCTGTCGGTGGAGGCGCCGGTTGTTTTCATACTAGCCGTCCCTGTCGGAAACATCGGACCGCGACAACTCGTCCAATTTCGTCGCGCACCGTGCGCGACGCCAGCGGGGTTCGGGGTTTGGAGTTATGTCTGCCCCCTATCGAACACCACTGTGCATGAATAGACTAGGAACGATCGCGTGGTCTCGCAACGTCTATAACCATAAATTTACTCTGCTGAATCTTAATACATAGCTACAAACCCTTTTTGCTTACATATAAACTGCTGATACACAAATGAAGGAAAATAAGGTGCGTTTGCCGAACGGGTCACACAATCTACACTTTTGAATAACCATGAATGATATCGTGTCGAAACCAAAACGAACACGGGAAGTGTCGGCAAAAATTCAAAAATAAAGAAATCACTCAAGCGCGCTTATATTGGTCGCTCACGATTAATCGATTAGTTCGAACTGTTCACAGTGTTTGCAGAGAACCTTAAACAGTGGGGCTATTGTTCCTTACATCGAGTACTTAGCATATCTCCATAGCAGAGAACTTGTACAATACAAAATATTATAATTCGAATCAGACCGGTATTGTTTTGCAGAACAGCCTCCCGACCCACAACCTCTTATTCATCCTTGCACTCACTATTCGTCCTTCCTTATTTCGTCGTGAAAGTGATAAAACGGACCCAGATATATTGCGACAGCGCCTAAAATGCCTCTCAAATCAAAAGCAGCTCTTTTTAACGCTCGATTGCCTTTCTTGCTGAGAAATGGGATGTTTTGGAGACCAAAGATCAGATCCTGAATGGCGACAACTACCCTGCGAATAGGGAAAGCACAGGTCATCCAGCCGTCTGCCGCTGGTTAACCGACTGCCGCTGATGAACCGAAGGTCATTTACCTGAGTTAAGATGACACCAGCACTTGTAATTGTTATTTTATGGAAAAAGTACGCTAAATACCGCGTTTCCCTGGGCGACTAACAAACTATCAATGCTGGCAAACAGCACAAAAAAATGGCGCAGTCTTGGCACCTTGTTGTACCTTAAATTTTCGGAGTTGATATGTCTAACTGTTACTGCTCATGAACGGTAGCATTTTCAAATTATTTCAAAGAATGATTTTTCAAAAATGAACCCATAAAGATCGTAGGGTTAAGAACGTGCTGGTGCGACGAGCTTACGTGCAAGTCTAGAGCAAGGTTTCCATTCTCACTCTCTATAATAACATCCAGAAAATTTATCCAAAAACCTGCAAAATGAGAATGTTGCACGATTTTTGTAACCGATTTAAAAGTAGGTGTCTGCGCTAGAGCAAAAGCCAGGTGTGGAAGATAAATGTACATGGTGACGCCTAGTTCTAGACCTACGCTCAAGCTCAAAGCCCAAATTATGATAAAAACATGAAATAGGTCAACATTTTGAATATATAGAGGCTTGTAGGAGCTTAGGTTACACGTTGCAGAAAACCCTTGCGTAAATTCGAGAAATGGATCTATCCTAGTCGGGAGGGGACATCGTTAAGTTTCGAAATACCATTCAACGCCACACAACCACGTTAAATGAAGGCCCTCGTATCCAGAGACTGCAGTTGACGCTGACCAGACACCCACTCCGATTAGGATTGATCCCAAGAAATTTCTGCTATCTAAATTGCAGTTGTAGCTACATTCATAGCCAGACCTTCCGTTGTACCTTTCATTATCCTTGTGTTGCCGTGTACCCACGCCATGAATAATAAGTAAATAAATAAATAAATAAATAAATGAGTAAATAAATAAATAAATAAATCTTACAGCGGTTCACTAGCTCGACGACGAATGCCGCGACGACAATCCTCGCCGATGGACGGCATACTGGCGGTCATCACGTCAGGTTCCCTAAAAGAACTTTCTTGCCTTCCCCTAACTGTTTGATATCGCTGCAAGGAGGCAATAGTTGTTCCTCTGGGAGATTATCCGAAAGATAAATCTGAACGGCGACAGTGGTTTACATGCAGAGAAGCGACTCTACCTTAAAAACACGAAAAATCAAACATCCTGACTTGGGCCTTACAAAGAACAAGATCTAGGATTTAAATGAAAGAACAGGGCGTCAGTAATTAGAGGGTACGGTAGCCTCTCGCAGTTGGGTGTTCGCCTATTTCGTGTCGCTGACGATCGATAGCCTATCGGCTAGCGCGGCGGATTCATATGAAAAAAGCGGGGTGTTCGATTCCGCTCGTTGTGATTCCGTTTTGCATGCCTATAAATGTAAGTGATCTACCCTCGATGGACAGAAGTTCAGGCGGAGAGGCGGCATGTAGGGCCGAGTTGGCTAGGCGGTGGAGTCGAGTTTCTATTGTAGCGTACCGAGGGGAAAATTTGTTTTGTGTCATTAAAGTTTCATAAGGCAGCCATTACACTTTCAAGGAAGTCTAGGGGTTGGGGTGTATGAGCCAGGGGGACGAGGGGAACATGTAAATTGCAAAAGGCAAGCATTTAATCTGTACTGACGATCTACAGAGCTAGCAGGGTTAGTAAACCACACTAAAGGCAGGACGCCGGATTTCGACCGCGCGATAAGTATTGATTGATGTGACAAGAAATCGATCCTATCATGAACAGAGAAACGCTGCGTCATCTTCTGCTGCAAAAAACAGCGGGGTCTTGGGTTGCATTCTTAACTTTGCTTTAACGGATAAATGAATGCTTCCCGTTCCGTTGACAGTCTTACTGAACGAGTTCTTCCTGAAACTGTTTGTCATTTAATTCCAGATATAATCATGACATCGAACAGCTCCTATACATCCGACACTTCAGAATAGCATTTCATTCACAGGCATCCATAACAGCAAGTAAAAAAAGGAATATTTTAACATATCGGCAGGCAAAAAATGGTTGGGAAATCGAAACATGAGGTGCTGTAAAATGAGGTTTTGAAAGGGCAAATTCACAAGTTGGGGGACGACCTTCCACCGCCTAATATCAAGCCTTTCCTTCATCGCTAAGCAAAATCACCACATATTCAACGCGAGGAAGTTCTAATCAGAACGAGAAGCGGAAAGAAAATGAATACCGTGGGGACGATTTGGACAAATTCACAGAACGGATGACAGAAACCTCTAAAACAAAGTTAACAATTAATTTCACAGCTTAGGATTACACAGATCAGCCCATCTTCGTGGAAAACGTTCTCATCACTCCCTTCGGCGCCGATGATTGGGGACATGCAGACGACATAGAGCGCACTACGACACTTCTACGCTCCTCGGAGAAACCTACTTTCTTGAACATTGGCAGCTTTCCGAACAGCATTTTGAAGCCGAGGATTTTCTCCATAATCGGCTCTTTGTTGACAAACTGAAAAAATTGAGGCTAAATTATTTGGAGCTTTTGAAAATACAAATATTGTGAAACAACCAGATATCCAGACGATCAAGGACGGCGTTACCTAATCCATTTGTGATATTCGAAACGCATTCTACTTCTGCGGGATGTTGTGGAGGCAATTTGAATGCAAATTCGACTTATACAATGACTTTCGTTGGTCAGTCCTTGAGTCTACGTTAGTGATTCATCATTCCGAGACATGTCTGGTACACAATCACTCACCTCGGTGGGACTGAAGGTTTGTTTGGCCTGGGAGGGAAATCAGAACGATCATCAATCACGTTTATCGATTTTGGACCCGAGTTGAAGTGGGAACCGCAACTAGCACGATCCTGAGGAACACGCTCCCGAATGATTACAGTATCATTTAGGCGCGTGTTGGCGATGGAGCGCGAAATCCTTCATTCCTAGCATTACACAAGCGAACCTCTCGTCGCCCAGGGAATACGAATCTAGGACCAGGCTAGGGAAGGGACTCCAGGGTGGGTGCCACCCAAGCTGCTCATTCGGAAACTGCTTTCCTCGGTCAGGTGGAGTCCGCAGAAGGGTTCTGCGCTCTTGGAGCGGCGAAACGCATACGGCTGGAAAAATGCGCAAAAAATGCCTCAAAGCTGCATGCACGTCGAAGCTCTTCAAATCCCAAGTAGTCAGCTGAAATGCAAGTATGCCCCAACGTTGGGGAACCGAATCCCCACCTCCCTCGCATGAAGCGATGCCCCACTCCACTGCACCGCGATCCGCCTGCCGGGAGGGCCATCGCCGGCGCACAAGAGGTCGATCGAATGTCAACGTGGACGCCGATGCGCTATCTCTAAGCGAGGAGGGCGCAGACAGCTTTCTATCACGGCTTCCGCGCTCCACCGCTAACCGGTATACGCCATTCGAGGGTGCATTCGCCAGAATCGTTTTACAGGAATCGCATGAGTACGGAGAGATATCCCCCACAACATATATGCAATATCGATCGGCTGGCCGTTGTAGATGAAATCCACCGATTCTTCTTCGGAGTTCACAATTTGAGGTGAAAATTGTGTAAACTCTGTAATATAGGCCGGCCAGCACTCACCTAGCAAGTGAAGGGTAGCTGTTTAATGAATTGCTGGGCGAAGCCCCGGGCGATTGTTCCTCCGACTAACCAGTGGTCAACAATAAAAAACGAACAATCATCAAGATGTCTATGCTTGCAAAGCACGGAGCAAATCTAGACTGACTTTGACGTGTAGATCTCAACAAACTAATACTGCGTATAATAGCACTAATTAAAGATGAAACAAACGTGTAAGTGGGTCCCAAACGGAATAATGCGACTCATTGTCGGCCTCCTCACATAATAGGATTGAACACTTCCGCATATCCTTCATGTCTGGCGAATCTGCTCACATTTTCAGAAGGAAAGCTATCGCTAACCAGAAAGAATATGCATATCCTTGAAGCAAGGTAACGGACGAATCAGCCAAATTAAATTTTAAGAACAAACGGCTTACGTCAATAATCAATTCCTTGGAATAAGGCTGGTCATTCAGTTCGTCCAGGACGACTTCAAGTTCTAACTTGTCCTCACAAGGCTGAAAACAAATAAAGTACAATATAGTACAATTAGAAGAAACAGTACATGGTATCACTTTGACATTCTACGAGTCTTCAATCTGAAAGGAGCTCTCCTTAGTCGTAACTAGTAACAGATTCATGAAGCATAGGACCCGTACATACTTCGCGACGGCGGCAAATGGATCGATTAGGCGGCTAGCAAACCATATTTCGTATTGATTTTTTGTGGTGCGATGACCAGCAAAAACCGATACGTACAGAATGATTCTCCTAGTCGACCAATCGCTCACATCGTGAAGTATGAACGGGCCATAGGTGCTAGGAGCACATCGTGAAGTACGAACGGGCCCATAGTTGCTAGAAGAGGGGGGGGGGGGGGGGGAGGGGGAGGGGACGACTCTCGTATGCACCACGAGTTGATGTTCGGGTCCCGATCAGGCCAACAAAGCAATTCCATCTATTCTGGGTCGATGAAGAACCACCTGACCTGACTAGTGCAATAGCTTTCTACAGCAGAAGAGCCTAAATCTCAGTTGAAAAACAGCAACGAAGTCAGTGGGCCCATGCGGATTAAGTAGTGCGCCTTGTTCTCATTATTCCTCCACGAAGTTGAAGAGTGTACCACAAGACTTCTCTAGCCGAGCGTTTCTCAGCAAAAGTATCCAAACCGAAAAAAACGCTGGGCAAAAAGAATATCGAGAAGAATGGAAAAAATCAGCCGCATAGATAAGCAGACTTACCTTAGCATCGGATGGTGGGGCCTCTGGACGGTTAACTTCTTCACGCGGTGCTTCCAACTTCCAATCGTCTTCAACTAAAAAGGCTTTTTTCAAAAATGCCATAAACTACACCTAGGCGTGCTGAGCGCAGTCAGTGAAGGCGCTGGCTGTCGATGAAATAATCGATATAGTAATCGATACATGGCTCGGGTCCCGGTCAAACGTGCTAAACCTTTCATCCATATGGAACACATTACTCCTTTTTCAGTATTTCCTGAGAAATTCTGAAAATGGGTTTCCGAATTTTGAGCAATACAGTATGCCAAGTCAGACGTCGAAGACCGTATGCTCTGTGCATAACTCTAATTTTTCTGCCGTTAATGTCCTTCGAGGAATTAGCATTAGCTAAACTGAACCACTGACAATAGGATAGGTATGATGTTGATCACAATTCTAGTGTATTCCAGAAATAGGAACCTTCTTCGCCTTAAGTATCCCTTAATCGAAAACGTTGAAAATGAGCGGAAGCCAGAAGCCTGCAACCTCCCCCCCCCCCCCAACCACAGATATTCAATTTTCTTTTCGTAAGGTTCCACGGCACAGAAAATTTGTTCATGTTATAGACAGAAGCTCTTCTACGGAGTACTTCTAAGAAAGTGGATTCAGATTGCCAAACAGCCCGAAATCTTCCCATAAATAAGCATCCTAGTGATCACGAGCGAAGAGGAAAACAGGACAAACATCGCACTTGAAGAGAACTTTGCATTTTGAGGGTTTTAAGCTGCTTTCCAAGCCCAGGGTAGCTTCAGTACTTCCTTTACGTCTTTTGCTTAAGGAGAGCATAGTAGCGCGGTCAGTGGAGGTGCTGGGTGTCGTGTGCACCCGATTCCAGGTTGTTAGTTCGGATCTCCTGCCCTGGCAAACCAAGCCATACATTCCTCCGGGGTTGGTGAACTGGTACCAGACTAGCGTGGATTGTTCATCGGCTGGACACTGTAGATCGTATTGTATAGAGCCAAGTTCGCCTTCAAGTTCGCCTTTGAAAATGCCGGGAAGCTCAAACTTGGGTAATAAACACTAAAATGAGTGTCGTTGCAGACAACGCACTATCTTCAACGTCTAATTTGACACATTGACGTATTTCTTGTGTTAAACTGAAGGTACAACTACTAGTGAAAGAAGACGTGCCTCAGAACCAAGAAACAGCTCCTCGTGTAGCGTAGGACGCTTTGGTGGGGGACGGAGCCACGACGGCATCCACGTACCAGCCTATATGATAGCTTTGTTAGTGGAGGAGCAAAAGACATAAGTTGAGGAAAAAACGAAATCAGTGAGATTTATGCTGAATAACTCGCGACGGTGCAATCCCAATCGGGGGGGGGGGGCAGTCCACTTCAATATTTAAAGAAATGCAACATGAAGCACAACATATAAGTATATAGGATATATATATATATATATAACTTATAAATTGCTGTCCTTCCAATACCAAAATCGGTTTTCTGAATTGCTTTCGGAGTAATGAAAACACAGTAAATTGAACAGAAACCTGGAAACAATTACAATACTATAAAACCGTGAAGATTCATTAAAGCAATAAAGCAATGGTGGGCGAGTCGACGCTCACCTATATCGGTACGGCATCGCGGGAATTCAAATGGGTATTTCGAGCAAAGACGCTGCAGCCTCTTCATAGCTTGTCCATGGTTCCATAATGAAATCTTTTTAATATTTCAGCGTAACGCATTCCCAAGGGAGGGGATCAGGTAAGGTAAGGTAAGGCATTCATATGTTATATTGTATGTTATATGTATCGATGCATAGCTACCATTAACAATTCATTGCCCCCCCCCCCCCCCCGATTAGGATTGTACCCCCTCGCGACTTAATAGCCAAGGGTGGCGACGAGTTGTCCGCCACAAATTCGACGAGTTATCCCACAATGCTCAAGCAGTCGTTGCGGGGCTATACGAGCTCTCCTACTCTGTCTTATCCATATCGTCTGATTTTCGGAGCTAACTATAGGAATACCGCTCGAACTGAATTCGCGGTATGAATCTCGGTTTGACCTTGTAGAACAAGAATCATGTGACAACATCCTTTACATGCTGGGTATTTTGAGCGATAATTGTGTGAGCACAGCGACAAACAGTGAAACAGTCAATGAGCACATAGTTCATGATGACTGAGTAGGCCCTGTAGGATCTATTCTAGTCGGGAGGGGCAACCGTAAAGTGTCATTCGCGGACGTCATCTCATGCCACATAACCAGATCCCCTGGAGTGAAAGGAAAGCTCTCGTATCATGAGATAACAACTGAAGGTACATGTCGCGTAGGTGAGCAGCATTGGTAGGTATGTGCGCGCCAGCCAATTGTATCCAAACAGAGTGTTGGCCGAACACATGCCAGCCAACCAGGGTACCAACTGTACATGCTCTCTGAATGGCATGCCCATTCCATGCGATCTGATTGGTTTAAGCGTTCCCACCTACCAATGCTGCTCACCTACGCGACATATAACCAACTGAAGCTCTCGTGGAAGCTCAAACATGGGATTGGAGACGCAAGTGACTGTATGCCCCCTCGGATTAGGATAGGTAGGTCCGGGATTGCTCTGAGACAGCCGACAAAGCCAGCTGTGTGATGGCAAGTCTCCTTCACCTACTGAATAGCCGACAATTTGATGATGACGGTGTATTCAACACCACCGTGTATTGATTGGACTAGGGGAGAACTGTAGGAAAACTCGTCCCATTGTTGGCGCCCAACTGGTGATTACACTTGGCTGATTAGTCGCGAGTTACAACATAGTCCGAATTATTGTTCACCTAACTAGAGAAGGGTTTCACCTCCCGTGGGAATTCAAGTTGAGACCAGGATCATTAGAAAGAGCTCGGAATGCTGATTACGACTGTTGTTGTCAAAATTGCAAAATGAAATTCCTGAGAGAGCTATGGCCTGCCGCAATCGGGGAGCCTCATCATAGGCTTGCATTATGACACACATGGCGCAAAATGTGCGACACACCTGGCGACACACTTGGAACAAAAGGTTTCGAAGATAAATTATGATTTGCAGAAAACCGGCGCAACGGTAACCGAACCAACGACGTCGCACCTGATCAGCAGGAGCACTACCTATGCGCCACTGCCGCAGCCGGCGGGTCATTCTTACGGAAACCCGACGACTCACCACCCTCATGCCAGGTGTGTCGCACAGCCACCCTGTGCTGAGGCCCCCCGATTTCGGCAGGTCATAACTCGCTCAGGAATTTCATTTTGCAATTTTGACAACAACAGACTAACCAGCATTCCGAGCTCTTTCTAATGATCCTGGTCTCAACTTGAATTCCCACGGGAGGTGAAACCCTTCCCTAATAAGTATCTAATGAAATAAAACAGTGTATAGTGTACACCCTTCTTGTCTAGCAATTCAGCTCACCGTGTCGGAAGGTGACCGAGAAGGAAAAAAGTAACCACACAGATGGATAAGAGATAACGACTTACGTGAAACATGTCGCCGTTGTAGGGAGGCCCGTCATTCGCTATCCTCTTCCAGCCATATTTGGAAAACTGCGTGCCGGGAGGATCAAAAGGATCTTTTGTCATTTTCACACTATTCCAGCTCTTGACCTGAAAATGTTCTTTCCCTTCAACCTAGTTACATGTGGGCACGTTATGCGCAGTCGGCGGATGTACCGGATGTTGTGTGCGGCACGATTTACAGCTCGGGTCCCAACTCGGTCAGTCAAGCATTCCGTATCTTCGGGGTTAGCGAATTTGTCCCAGAAGGACAAAATGCCATTCATCGGCTGACCACCATAAGCACGTAAATAGTCTCGACGATATAAAATGGAAGTCGAATGCATAAGGACCCCCACAATGGGATTCGTTATCGTCGATCATAACACTTTTGCAGCGAATATGTAGCCAGAATAAGCTCTTCTACAATAGATGATACACAATGAACTGCAGTCACTGTCTGTCTTTATTGACTGCTTGATGATCTACGTTAAGGCAGTTCCCTTGTACGAGTAAGTTGTAATAAGTTGTAGAGGGCCTACAGAAACTTTCTATGCAGTTTCCTACCCTGGATAGGCAACCCTCCTTGAGTTCAATTTGCTCTTCTAAGGATGAATTCTACGGCACTGAACTCCGGTATCGTCAAGATTTCCTTTTGCTGTACTATTATAGATATAGGATGTGAACTGCTAGGTCGGAAAAGATTCTGAATCACTTTTGTCCAAAAGAAAGAGATTGAATTGCTTTCTGATCCCCTCTTTTGCGGTACAAAATTTGCCGTTGATTCTTTAATAAGGAAAGCCCCCCCCCCCCCCCCAGACCAAGATTTACTGCTGAACCTGAGGTTTTCTAACAGTTAAAAACGACTTATTTCTGAGGTTATTTTTTCACAATCACGCCGACCGATTAAAAGGTTTCACAGAACTTGAAAGAAAAAACTATTGGATTTACCTGAGTTGGGAGGGGGGGGGGGGGGGGGGGAGGGGTGGTGGAGGAGGGGAGCACCTCGTTCAGTCCTTTCCACACCGGCGCGACAAAGTTAATAGTGAACTATTCTACAAAGACGCTGAACTGGCCTACAAAAGGAGCTCTGACACTTCCGTGACATGTTAGGTGCGGTGGTGTAAGGTGAACATCGCTGCCCGGAAAGCAGAAGTTGCGGGTTCGAGTCCCGCCTGGCGCAAGACGTTTGATCGCTACAAACCATCCTGTAACAACATATAGCTTCTCTACCAGCCGCTCCACGCTTAAGCAAATGTGTTAAAGCATTGTTACTAGACCTCTTGTAAATTCCTAATCAGGAGGGACTACTTCCTTTGATATTAAGTCACTGTTCTAACGACGGCACTGCTTCTTCCCCCCCCCCCCCCCCACCCCTTCCCTCTTACCAGGACGGCAACATATCGTGTTCTGACCATACATATGTCTCACACAACGAATAAGCCAAGGCTTGTTTAAAAATAGCGTTTTTTGTTTGAGTATGAAAAATTAGTTTATTCCGAACCTAATGAACAAATTTTCTGAAACTTGAGGACCTTTTCATCAAGCATGGGATACTCAAACAGCAGTTCACACGAAACCGTCAGGCTTGCCTCACCGTATGTAGACTAGCTCACATCCTCTGTCTTCCTCTGGCTGCCCTGTATATACCCCATTCGCCGCGCGGCGTGTCATAATTAAAATCACCATTATCGATTGGGCCGCGCGGCCTGATCAACGTTAGCCAATTTCATTATGACTGGAGTATAAACTAGACCAAAACAAGAAAATAACAACAGTAATAAATAACTGGAACAATTACCTCAACGCTGACCATCTCTGCTACATTCTCGGCTCTGATATCCACGGTCGAGGTCCTGAAACGTCAATAGCGATGCTTAAATCGGTGAACGTTGTTTAAATTAAAGAACAGGATAAGTACACCCAGCCACAATCAGAAGCATGTAGACTCAGACTTGTCCAGAATCGACACTCTTCCTACTCAAAACGTAAGCACCGAATCTGCTAAATACTAGGGAACATAAATTGCAAACGGTCTTTCATGCCATCTGAATCCCGAACCTGTTAGATACCTACTAAATGGGAAAACATTCCTAATGCACTAGCTTGACTTTCTCATTTCAAGGGGTTCAGATGGGTCTATACGGCGAAACGAGTACCTCTACAAGAATCTCCACCTTCAAATAGTAGAAAGGTACGTTCAATCTTCACGAACTTCTCGAGCCTACCGAGTTAGTGCGTCACTTTGGAATTGCACAGTCTCTCATATAACGACAACTCTCTAGCATCGACAAATAAAAAAATTCAAAAATACTGCTTCATGGGCGCAAGGTCTTTATATTGCAATATTTTTGCGTACAAAATGTTTGGAAGGTATTGCCTTGTGAGGTTGAAGCCCTATCTAGGTTCAACGACTTTGCAAAAGTGGGACATAGTTTTCTACCAATTCAAGGGTGAAGAATTACGAAGTAATCAAGCTTCACTTTTCGAAACTACAGTTATTTCTGCAAAGTGTAGCATAATTTCGAAGCTTATCGGAGCTCAAATTTTACACCACATTCCTAAGTTCAGACATCCACCTCCATCTGGAGCAGGAATTGTTTAGATGTAAACAAAAGTAAAGAAATAATAAAGAAAAGCTGAAAAATAAACTACTTACGCCGACACGGCCTTCGCTGGCATCGGGTGATGCTGTGCAGGTGCTGGCTCTTCACCACTCATAACCTGAAGAAAACCGAAAATGTTTGATGCAACAGAACGGAGAACTTGGAACACACGATTTCGAAAATTTCTATCGCCCTAGAATAGCTTAGCAGCCATAAATATGGATTTTCATGACGTCGCATTCAAAACATGTGTTGGCCGAGATGCGAATCGATTTGGAAGGTCAAAATATTGCTGCGCGGTACCGCAAGTCCATAACGTGGCACGTCTTAAAGCGGTAATAAACGAATATCAAAGTTAAACAGAGGGGTGTACAAGCCATGTTCAAAAACGACTTCCAAAGGATCATGACGCCGCGTCAAAACTGGGGCTGGAACATGAAGAAATCTTAAATTATTTTCAAAAAAAGAGACAGCAGAGGAAAAATTCTGAATAGATTAAATGTATGCATTTAAATGATTCTCACCAGCTTCGTCTGGCATAAACAAACAGTGGCTATTTTGCAATTTACCCGGAGCATCCCACAGTCCGCCATTGCGGAACATGGCGTGATGCGCGTTAGCCGGGGAGGGGGGGGGGTTCTTCCTAGGAGGGGATTTCTTCATTGTACACCATACGGTAAAACAACATGCCGTGCTTTCCTTGGCGCGATCCATCCTCAGCGCTAGGATTCAGCCAGAATGTGAAACCTTAGAGAGAAAAATGATGAAGAAAGCGCGTCCTCACAATAGTGCACCACTCTCCTAACACGCATTGTGTCCACTATACATTGTATCCGACCAAATTTTTGGATACTTGGATGAATCGGATGACACCTGCGACCGGATTTTCAGATGATTCGGATGACGGCAATTTCACGAACCACGGATTTTTGAATGATTCGGACACGGCCAATTTCGCATGACTCGGACCAGGATGTCCGAATCGATAATCCGAAAATGGCTCATTCCAGTGTAAAGCGCCCACAACACCTTTAAAAGCGCAAAACAACGAGTAAGTTATACTCCGTTTTGTTGAACCTACTCCATCTGCCGTTACACAGTCTCGTAAACACCCTGACGTTACTCTTCTTCCTCTATTTCGTTATGAGGAGATCCTAAATACCACAGGTGTATTGCGATTGCGCCTATACGACCTTTCTGGGAATTCGCAGTTTTCCCTTTCCATCGGTTCATGCTCGATTAGATGTGTTTCAGAAATCGCAAACCGTCATCACAATGAGAAGCACCACCCTGTTAACATGGTATGCGCGGGAGGTTATCTCCAGGCGTCTGTCGCTGCTTAACCAAGGGCGAATTAGCCGTGTCAACTTATGACACACAACACAACAACTACGCGCGACAGTTATAACCAAAAAAAAAAAAAAGAATCGAATTTGCCTTAGGGCCTATTCACATTTCGCGACAGCAGCGACAGAGTTACACGGGTAAAACATGCGTATCGACTTTGCTGAGCGAATGCTCGGCATCAATCAATCCGCATGCATTGCACGAGCGAGTCCATAGCTGCGGTTGCAAAGTATGGACAGACCCTCAGATGTCTAACAAAGTTCCCTAGATGCCCAGCAAACCAAAGGGATGCTCGGGAAATAGCGCAAAAGCGGCTTACCCTCTCCTGCATTCCTTGTTGAGAGATACACTTTCGAAATTCAAGTATGAAGCGTTTTTCGCGCCATGAATGAGAGCAACTTCCAACTACATAATTCAACGTCTAGGCCAGAATTGGAATGTAAGAGGCCATTTTGTCCAAGAACCGATCACGGCTTAATAGCTTCATCATGAAAAGTTGGAGAGGTATTTCTGACAAAAAGTGGTCGCCGACCCACTATCGTTTCTGGTATACATTCACCATCGGATCCTGAGCTATCAAAGAATTCCAAAATCTATCCAGATCATAAACATAATGTGAAGCGATGAAAACAGGGTTTCGAAACGGATAACACTACAGATCTGAATGCAGGTATTTTGAGCCATCTTTGAAGACCACAGCGATTTGTCCTATTAGGGGTGGGGGGAGACACTTCACTCTGCCTTTTCGAGGGTGAAATTGGAAATGAGCTGTATATCAGAGCCTACACACTGAGCAGGCCTAAAGAGGACCTATCTACGCAGTTTCCCATCGCGGATAGGCCACTTTCCCTGTGTTCAATAAACAAGGAAGTAACAACAGCAACAAATATCTGGAACAATTACCTCGATGGTGACCACCTCTGCTGTTAGGTTTTCGCGTCTGATATCAACGGTGCTTCTGAAACAGGCTCACTTCATGAGACTGACGCTAAACGTTGAAACGAGAATATGGCACACGGTGCAGGTGTGTGAAGGGGGTTCCACCTTCACTTTAGTCCATAAAATCCTGGCAAATTGTCGAAAAACTATCAATTATTTATTTTTAATCACTATTTGTTAGTCATTTATGCGTGGTTCTTGGAGATCCACGAAAACGAAACAAAATACGTTAAGGACAAGATCGGAACGAATAAACCATATTAGTGGTTATAGACGACAGACGACAAAAATAGAACGAAAAGCTTTTAGGTGTAAGGCCCCGCAGCTTGCACCAACTACGCTTTTAGGCGACGCGCAATAAAGTTACGGTGAACTGGTACTGATCTCTGACGTTTGTAATCGTGAGACTGACACACACATACTGTGCCATTCTACACTTCCTCAGTCCTAAATACACAAGGACGACATCGGAATGAGGGGAGGGGGTGAGGAAGCGTTTGGTCAGGTAGGTGAAAAATCTAAAGTCATGAACCACTTTTATGCCTCTGAAGGCGACGAACAGGTCAAAACGTAAGGCCGTTCAGTAAATTGATCCTCCTTACAACCTCGTTCGGCACAGGAACACGAACACACTTAGAAAATGTTGGGATTTTAGGAAGAGAGAACTTAGAGTGAAAAATAGTGCCTTATAGGCGCGGGGCCAGATGCTTGATTCCTTGACATTACAATATTTTTGCAATTTTTTCTACACACTAGATGTCTGGAAGACTTGGGGCCCCTTCAGAACAAGCTTCACTTTTCAAGGCTACTCGTATTATGCTCAGTGTGGCATAACATCGAAGTTTAAGTTCAGACACCCAGTCTCCACTTGGAGCAGGAATTGTTTCAACACAAAAGTTTAGAAATATTACAAAAAAGTTGAAGAATAAATTACTCACGCTGATATCGCCTTCTCAGGCATCGGCTAGTGCTGTGCAGGTGCTGACTCTTCACGACTCATAACCTGAAGAAAACCGAAAATTCTCGATGCAGCAGAACAGAAAACTTGGGTCATACGATACCGACAATTTTTATCGTCCTAGAATGGCTTTAGCAGCTTTCGGTATCGATTTTCTCGACCTCACCTCAGGGAAGAGTGCGCTGAGCGAAACACGGATCGATTTAGAAGGTCAAAATAGTATTGCGGCGTGGTACAGCTAGACCATAACGCGGCACGCCTTAAAGCAGTAATAGACAAATATCAAAGTTAAATAGAGGAACTTGGTATCGAAGCCATGCTCAAGTACGATTTTCAAAGCACCATGACACCGCGCCAAAGCCGGAACTGGGATGTGAACAAATCTTGGAGTTTTTTCCATTAAAAAAAAGAGACCGCAGAAGAAAAATTCTAAAAATTCGATTAAATGCCTGCACTTAAATGACTCTGCCCAACTTCGCCGTTTGTCTGGCATAAACTAAACAGTGACTATTTGGCAATTTATCCAGTGTATCCTATAGTCACCATTGCGGGACACCTTTAAAAGAACAAGCGCACATCGAGTGAGTTATGCTTCGTTTTGTTGAACCTGCGCTATCTATCATTTCCTTTTCTCCTTGAAGTTTCCTGGAAATCCTAGATTTTTCCATTACGTTGTGGAGAGACACAAAATGTCCCAGGAATATAGAGAGGGGGGAGGTGTTCGCCGAGTACGTTTTGTGCTGTACGAAACGTGGAATGTTTAGCAGCGCTCTGTGTTCTACTCGTAGGTAAAATGAGGTAGGCCATTTCTGAGGCAGTAGGACATATATGTGCCTTCTTACCAAGGCGGATAACCATTGGGTACAAGGTAACCCCTCCGAGCCGATAGTCGCTCGGAGTTGCCAGTTCCTAGCATTCTTTCTAGATTTGATACCTCACAAGGTGGTTCAGAAAAAGCAGAAGGTGAGCGTCGTAATGAGGAGCAGAACTCTGTTAATAAGGAATGTGCAGGAGCTTGTGCAGGCGTCTGTCGCTGCTTAACGAGGAGTCAATTAACTGGGTCATATTGTGACAGATAGTACTCATGGTCCTTACGCTCCAAAAACCGAAATTTCCAGGTTCCCTGGATGGCTAGCAATCCTGACGGATACCTTGGAAATCGTTTTAAAAAATCGGCCTATTCTCTATTCCCATACGTTTTCGGGATTCAACTATGAATGGTTTTTTGCTATTGAACGATAGCAGTTTCTCACCGATTCAAGAAAACTCTGAAAGCGGTTCAAGAGGATTCTTATGGACAAACTCTGGGGAATCTAAGAACAAGATGGACTCACTCTCAATGGCAACGAAATGAAATGAAATGACGAAGAACGATCCTCTGGCCGAGTCTGTCGGTGTGCCGTCCTTACGAAATATGTACGTTGTTGACGTGAGTGGCGGCTGGAGCACGCTTGTTGGCGAGGGCTGCCCGTAGATCAGAGTGTCGAAACACACCAGCTGAAGACTCCTCGAGTTGCCTTCAGTCGTAAACAACAGTTAGACACCTATGTGGGATTGGCCAGTTGGCTACGATGAATAGGAACCGGTGCTTTATATTCCTTACATTAAGTGCCTTTTATTAGTAAATTTCAGTGCCTTTTTAGAACAAATCAAATAGTGATTCAAAACCCGTAGAAAAAATCGTAAATGTGCGTTCGGTTTGTACAAGCTTATTGAAAACCTATTGAGCAAAAGTGGCTGATCTCGGGCATTACAAGGTCGTCCAAATTTCAAGCTGATTGCCCAAGATGACTCGTGTGCAATCATCAACAAAAACGAAAAATGGACGAAATACAAAAGCAGACAGTTCGCACATTATTTTTGCTACGAGTACTACAATATCAAATTTCTGAATATCAGAAGAACCTCCAACCAGTGCTCATCAATACCCTCGCGCGGCCCTTCACACGGGACCTGCCAGGAGTGCAAAGTTCTATCTCAGTGAAATACCGGCAAAACCGGTTTGTTGTTCAAGAAGGAAGACGTGCACGACATTGGCAACTATCGCCCGATCTGCCTGCTGTCCGTAGTCTACAAGCTGTTCACTCGAGTCTTTATGAATAGTATCAGCAGAACGCTGGGCGAAGCACAGCCAGGTGAACAAGCAAAAGAGAATTCAGCACGGTCGACCACGTGGACATCATTACGAAGCTCAATGAAATCTCACGAGAGTACAAGCTGCCGTTGTGCCTTACGTTCATCGACCTGAAGGAGGATTCGATTCTGTCGGAACGGAAACGGTCGTCGAAGCCTTCCGCACTCTGGCCGCTCCTACTCAGCACATCAGAGGAGTACCTCGAGAGCTACAGTAGATTCACGACCAAGATCCCACCATTCTACAACGACATCGTCATCGACGTGAAGATAGTGGCTGCCCAGGGGGTACTGTATATACTACACTGAACGTATACCCGCAGCACTTTACTGTCACTCCCGGAAACTTCATGCGCGAATTAGAAGGGGAATACATGGGAGTGAAGACTGGAGGTTGCCAGCTGCACCGTCTTCGCTTCGGTGACGACATCGTGCTCATCACGCCGAGCATTAGCCAGGCGGAGCGAATGCCATCGCTGCGCCACCCCGCTCCCACAGCCGGCGCGCTCCGCTCCGTGCAATAGGAGATCTGCTACCGAGGAACAGAACAGAGCGCGTCTGCTATTTGAGTGGCGAGCGCCAATCACCACAACCCGGCGGGCTGTTTCCAACCGGTGCAAACCAATGGCGGCCCCCAGCTTCAGGCGGAACGTTGAGCAGTCCCCTTTTTTCTCCATTCTACCTCCATTTCCCGTTTTCAGTTCCAGTCGCAGGTCATGGAGTCTTAGGTCTATCCTGGTGCGGGGGGGGGGGGGGAGGGGCACACTTTACTCCTTCAGTTCCACAGTGGCGGCAGAATTAAAAGTGAACGACGACGTTTCCTTACAGCTTGCTGACCGGGATAGACCACATTGCTTGCAAACCCCACTCCCCCTCCCCTATCCTTGGTTTTCTTGACCCTTTCATCGTTCATAGGCCTACATCGCTACTTAGTTTTCCTTTTTATTATACAGTCCCTTTTGTGCCACTTTGTACATGTCTAGAGCATTCGTAGATTTATAACGCACATAAAAATACACAAAAATGCAACAAAAAAATACAACAAAAAATAGCAAGAGAAATATGTAGCTTCTTGCGACCCAGTCTAGAAGGATGAAGGGGCCTTGTGCAGCTGTTCTACTAGAAGCGGCACCAGCTCGCTCTGAAGTATGAAGAGTAGATTTCGACTCATTTCTTCTGATCACCACCGGCAAAAATTTAGGCGTATTCGGCGTCAAACTTTTCTCTGAACAATCTTTTCTGGAGAACGTTTCCGCTGCGATCTGACATAGAAAGCTTTGACTGGTCGTGGCAGATCTCCCTTAGGAAGTGCAAAAATTTTGCATCACACGGGAGCCGAATCACTGACCTTCCCTTGTAATTCCTGCGCAAAAGTGCAACATTTCAGTATCCTACACTGTTTCATCTTCATTTCAACAGGCAGAATCACTATATGATCCAACTAAAGTCATTAAAGTTGTAAAAAATTTGAAACTTTATAGTGCACCAGAAAAGGACGGCGCCATGCAGCTGTTTAGATTTTCACTTGATTGATAGTGCGAATGCTGCTTACTTGAAACTGCAAAGTGAAGATATGTGTGCTTTTTCTCCACACAACCCGAATTTTTGCTGACAGGCGAACGAAAATCGCAACATTTCAGACAACTGAAAGGCGAAATCTCTTTTAGTCCATAAATATGTCCCCTCATTGTGCTTTCAGATCGGCAACAACCTATTATTTTCCTAAAGAGTTGAAAAATTAAAAATTTTACGCAGTTTTTAAGTCATTGAGGAGAAAATGTTCGTCTAGATAGGCATACGTTTAGAGGGATAAAGAAGCATAGCCGCTTGCAGTGCAGATGTCAGATTGCGCGCTACAATGAAACAATAGAATACGGTAGCGCACTTGTCGACCTTTAAGGAGTGGTTCTTGCTCGTGCGACCGGAGCTGCACCAAGTTCACTAATGTCGGAGTCTGACACTGAGTCCTCGTTAGGCTCTAAAAACGATAGCGATGTCAAGGATCACCCGTCGGACTTTGAAAATGAAGGTGGTCTGCAAGCCGAGCCGGACGAGCACGAGGACAAGCCGGACGGACGTCAGCCTCCAGCACCCGCCCGGTCAATCCTTGGCTGGAGGAAGACCTTCCGGAGAAGATGGACATCCTTCTCCAAGTCCTTCATGAGGAATGGAGGAGCAGGATGGAGCGAGAGACCGTCGGTTGGGAGGACAGTATCAGATGGAGACTTGCTTATTTAATGACGATGTTAACACCACCTGACACCCCAAGCAGTTCGGAGGCGGACACCAGCGAAGAATCCGATGGCGTAGTCTCTCATGAAGAAGAAGAACAGGATTATTAGCAAACTTATATTTGAATTGTACTTGATATAGTAAGAAATAAAATAATAAAAAAACACAAAAGAAACGAACAAGTACATGCCGCGAGGACCCACCGCGGGTATGCGGCAACGTGCAGCGGTGGGGTGCGGGGACGCGTTGTGACTCCCGTAATCGCTGCAGCCGATCATTTGCCCCGTCTGCGCGGCTGGGCCCGTGACTGATTGGCTGCTGCCGTTACGGTGGGAACAACGGCGCGTTCCCGCACCCCCGCGGTGTGACTTCGCAACACCCACCAAAAGAGCTTTCAAGCGTTTCGAAATGCATGCCACACATACCGGGTCTGTGCGTCAACTATCTGGCCTAACTAGGGTATGCCTCCTTCGATCACGGTAGGTGATCGACAGTTAGACTTATTTTGGACGACTTTTAGCGGACGAGCAGAGGGGACTTACAAGGCACGGCAGGAGTAAACACTATGGGAGAACTCCTCATCCTTCAAATGGTAACAAAGCGAGATCAGCGAAGATAACGGTCCGCAGGCTCGAGCTCACCACTCGGGCGCTAGTAGATGGTAGCGCTGCTTAGGTATCGGAGTGGTAGAGGTTCTGCTTCACCTATGTAACGACGAGGGTTCGATTCCCTCACGAAGTCGGCTTTCTGCACTTTTGCACACCGACTCGAATTTCCATAGGGAAACTGCATTTGCATGTCATTCTGAAGAATACTGCGGCATGATATTCTACTTACCGTTTCACTTTCTCTGTAAACGTCTTCGTGAACGCGCACTGTAAAAAGCTTCTGAAACTAGTCTTTGATTTTTTGCAAAAATCAAACTCCAAAGCCTGAACTCCAATGCTCATCAAAATCACTCTTAGGCTTTACGCTGAGCTGATTCTATGTAGTTGCTCAGTGCCTGAGTAAACTGACGAAACCTGTTGGACTTGTGCATGGAAATACCACGGCTGCACGTAGAACAGCAAGCTCAGTGAAATAAAGAACACATCCAAGGTACAATCCCTTCATGCACATCGGAAATCTTCAAACAACCAGAAAACATAGCGGTTAACAGAGAAGTAACGTGAAAGGAAAGAAAAGAAATGACGATGACAACAAGTCCTCATGACCTCCAAAAGGAACGGATTTTATCACTTCTTTGAAGGCTATTCCTTCACTTTCGCCTGATTGAAGAAGGCCACGGTTGCAGCTTCATCGCCGAACAGCAGTTTGTATTCAACACTTACCTCGATGTTGTTGCTTCTGACGAACTGTAACACAAGGATAAAATCAAACTGCTGAAAAACGTGTAGATGTTTTGAGTAGGCTATAATCCGTCCACGTACTGAGATATGCAAAAAATATATAAAAGAACCGCAGCGTCAGAATTCACTTGGGTCATTACAGAAGAGGCTGTACCTATAGGTAAAATACTTTTCAAATCCCGTCGCAATCCCATTACAAAAACTGCGCAGTGAACCCTCAGACTCCCCCCCCCCCCTCCCCGAGTGATGAGAGGTTTGTGCGTGTAACGCTTGGGATAAAAAAATTGGCGCTCCATCGCCAACGCGCGTATTCGACTGTTTGAATTTTTACCTGTCGCGCCAGAACAACTCGTCCGAAAACTCGTTCGCAATTTTTTGCTTTTATAGTTATGGAGAGCGGCGAGTTTATGGAGAGGCCAAATTTTTAACATAGTCCAACAGTAGACGGTTCTGATCTGAACTAGATCTGAACTTGTACATATGTTGAGCAAGAATGGAGATCACATTTTAGTTGGCCTTACAAGGAAAGTATTCCAACGCTAGGTCTGAACAGCATATGTGGTGTATAATAGTGTCGCGCGAAAGTATAATATAGACCTATTGATTCGCTTCGCCGTGGCGACCCGCGCGTTTGGCCTAGTGGATAAAGTGACTGACCCGTCGAAAGTAGGCCGAGTGTTTGAGTCCGCTAATTGCGACCTTCCTTTGAATGCCTATAGAAGTAGAGGTGATTGTTTCCGGAACAGTATCAATGGAATTCGGTCACATCGGTGGTCTGGTTGACTGATCGCAGCACTCACCAGTGTCTGATAAACTTACAATCGAAAAAAGAACCGTCTGAGTTGTCAACCGTGAATTAGCAATGAAATTCAGGGAAATCTTTACGGGACCACGTAGTTGCCTGATCGGCAGAAAATCCCGTAGAGCGTCATTAATGTTCCTCATCTTTGGCTCCAGCCTATAGAGCTTGTAGTAAGGGCATTCCATGGCTAATAAAAACCAGGTTTGGATCGCGCGGCTGTGGACATTGCGCACAGGAGAACTCGGACGGGTTTTTTCCGGTTGTAGTGTATCTTCGAGTGTCCGCAGTATCTACTAGTTGAGTTTATGTGCTAAGGATACCTTGAGTTTGGGAATGTTGACTTTGATGTTAAGAATCATTGAGACATAAGGCTATACGATCCCACCATAGAAACATTTAAGTTGAGTTCTTCCAAAGGAAGGTGGAATTTAAAATGCGAATGACTGCGAGCAACCGGCTGTAGTGATACGGCAACCAACAGCTGACATTGACTTTTTTCAAAGACTTCCGACCCTTTTGACGCTTTTAACCTTCATCCATACGATGGTAAGCCAGCACACAAAGCAGGCTTAGTCCCGAAGGCCTGCCTGTACCTGCTGTTCAGATTTCGAACACAAAAATGGAAGAGAAATGGTCGAATAACACTACATACTCTACAAAGGTGCGAATAAAGAAACGTCATCCAATTATCTTGCTATTGAATCCAATATTGCTTACTTTTACAATAACGCAACATGCAGTCACAACGATCGGACACGAACCCCCGACCCCGTTCCCAAAAGTCCGCCACCCTGCCACTAGGCCATGAGCCGGAGGCGCTTGCCACAAAGTGAAGCCTTAACAGCAGGAAGCCGTTGCACCGAATCGCTAATCGGCTAGAACGCTGTTCTTTGCAAGACTCGCGTCCAGATACTTGCATTCTCCTAATGCTGAGGCAAAAGCGCTTCTGCCCACACCTCTTCTGCCATTCAGAGTTACCTTTGAGGTAGTCACCTGGTCTCCCCCTATGACCAGGATGGAACCAAAACCATATGTCTCACAACGAAGAAACCAATGCTTGAAAATACATAGCGCCTTTTTGTCTGAGTCAGGGAAATCAGTTTATTCCGAACCTGTTAGACAAATTTTCTGAAAATTGAGGGCCTTCTTATTGGCATTGGCTACTCAAACAGCAGCTCACACGAAACCGCCGGGCTTGCCTCATCATTGAGATTACGTAGATGTAGACTAGCTAGCGTCATCTGCCTTTCTTTAGCTGAGGCCCTGAGTATATTCCGTTCGCCACGCGGCGTGTCATAACGAAATTTACCAATATCGATTAGGCCGCGCGACTTGATCAACGTTAGGAAATTTCATTATGACGCGAAGCGCTGTGTGGCGATTGGAACACAAACTGAACTTAAAACGAGAAAGTAACAACAGCAACAAACAAATGGAAAACCTCATAGTTACTGACGACCATCTCTATGCTAAACTAAGCTTTCCGGTCTGAATCCACAAATGGCTTGGCTGGTCTAACCAATGGTAAATAACGTAAATATAATGTAGCGGAAAGCAGTTAACGAGAGGAGACTTAGGGCTAGAGCGAGCCGGGAGAACCCAGTAGTATCACGGCATAGAGACATCTGAACAACCCGGGCTGCATCGCCTCATTTGCAGGCAGTTAGGCCAAAGATCACATTTACGAAAATCTACGATTAACGCCCCAAAATGTCGTAAATCGTAAATCGTAATTACGCATGCCCCTGGTGAGGGTCTTTGAACGGCCATAATTCGAAGAGCTTCTGAAGAAACGAAGAAAAGAAGAAATTAGAAAAAAGGTATCCTTCCTAGTGAAAAAGGCTTCTGAAATTAGTAGCGTATATGTCGGCCAGAGGTAGATTTTTCGTTGTCTTTTTTTGTTGCAAAAATTAAACTCCAAACCCTGAATAAGGCTTACTCTGCGGCTTACTCTGCGCTTAACTCTTTTTTCAATTAGAGCAGTTGAAAAATAGAATAGTCCTTGGAAGAGCAATTCTTCCGATGTCCCTAGAAAGAAGAAGAAGGCGGGAGACATCCAGTCAAAGAAACTTCACATAACTATCTTGTCCTACGCATGCTATGAACCGTTACTGTTGTTGCTGCTCGATAGCATCACAAGATCCAAGATAGTTAAACGTGGGATTATCTGGGATGGATAAAATACTAACTTTTGGGTAGTAACTGCAAGCAACTGTGTACGGCAAACACACACTCAAAGAGTTATGATATCCAGACCTTCTGGATCTTAGAAAGAATATCCGATCAATCTCTTCTGGAGCAGATAAAGAATATCCGACCTAGCCCCAAAACGGAGGTGTTCCCTACGTTGCAGATAAGTTTCACAAAAAACTCACAAACTAAAACAAATCTACATGTCTTCAGTACCCACGTTGATAAGTTTGTTTAGTTGTTTATTGCTCCCCTAAAATTTTTAATGGAGACGTTGTTTACTCTATGTAAATATTTGGATTAATCCGATTTCTTTTGCTAGCGTTCATTGCTGTAGTGCAGTATTTTTCGATAATTCACGACAGCATATGGCTAAAAAGATACCATAACTGCCTGAACCAAATCGAGCATACTGTAATCGTGTAACCAGGAATGATACCATGGAAAGATTGGCGGTAAAAATTCTTCCCAGGATGCGGCTCTCCACCTTTGACGATTGCTAGCAGCAGTTTGTATGCCTTCTTGGTCAGCACATGACTTGAGATGACTGAACAATGCTGTGCTAAGTAGGCCCCATAAAAGTATGGTGCAGGCTTAGCGGGACCTATGGAAGGTTGAAAGTTAGATATCGTTAAAACTATGTAGCCAGTTCCCAAATGAGGAAACTTCAATTAACCCTTCTAGATTTGAGTACTTCTGTTGTTTCTGACGGCCATTCATACGATCGTGAAGGATCCTGTACAAAGTCCTCCCATCACCGCGTCCAAAGCTAAGATTCAGCTAATTTGTTGTTCGTTATCCGGCCCAAAATCGCCGGATAACGAACAACAAAACGGATAGGCCAAAACCACCCGGAAACCGGATAACGGTTAATCCGCTCATCCCTGCTCTCCACCCTTAACAACTATTAGCCTGTTCAAGTTTCTCCCACTCAGTTTCGCGTTTCGCCAAATTTTTGAAGAATTCAGGAACCTTTTATGGATAACATATTCATGCATGTAAAGGCTGACCTATAGCCCACATACACCATTATAGCCGTGATATTGCGCTACATATTACATTCGTAACGCACTATCACGGCTGTAATGGTGTATGTGGCTATAAGTCAGCCTTTTACATGTACGAATATGTTATCTATAAAAGGTTCCTGAATACTTCAAAAATTTGGCGAAAGGCGAAACTGAGTGGGAGAAACTTGAACAGGCAAATAACTGTTAAGCACTCACAGCACACCTTGCGACAAGAAAACGTCAAGAAAACGTCGTCGGTGTCACGAAGCGCGGTCTCAGAAATTGAACAAATTTCCAGAGTTTCTCTCTTCCCTAACTGCTGGCAAGTTCTAAACTCTCCACGGGACCTTCACCTCCCAACGTAACCAAAGGATTTACTTACCTCGACTTTATAGCTGCAAATGGTCCCTACATTGCAGCCGTCTACCCTGAGCCTGACGCAGTTTATCCTATATGGTTGGCCGAGTTGCACGACGATTCCCTCTTGCTGACCAATTCTATGTCGTGTTAGAGGGGGAGCTTCATCGAATCGGTTCTCTTAAAGGCAACAGATCTTGTCATATTGGCGAAACGGAGTACTTTCAACCAAACCTTGGACATTTTTCAGCAGCGCATCCCTGTTTTCTCCTTCGACTATGACAGCTCCTAGTTCAAGAGTGACTACGCTTTGGTTAAGCATGCAAAGACAATATCAGGGGCAGAGATGACCCAGAATCCTACTCGGCACTAACTCACCCACGGTTCCACGCATATCTGCAACGGTGTCTTGGTACTTGCTCCTGAGTGCGTCTATAATGAATCTGTCAAGTGTGTCAGAGTTCGCTGCGAAAATCTCTGAGCCTGAGACTGTGCACAGCAGCTCCTTTGAGCTAATGAGATCGAGGCGAAGGCACTTCTCCAATATTAGCCTTTCAACGAGCGCCTTCACAGTAGATCCCTAAAGAAAGCTAGATTGTTTCCTGGACCGATCAGTAGCAATGAGCACGGTTACCTCCGTCCACGTCTGCGCACGAATCCATTCAGACACTGCCTTGAAGATGTCGATCTCAGCTGCTGAGAATGTGTTCCTTCTCAACATTTTCATAACCATTTTCATAACTCCTGATTCAGCGTCAGAAAATCCTGAATTGGTTCTCTCGAAAAACGTGCGACATTGATCAGGATTTATACTTCAGTCGCCGGTCGGATTAGCGTTGTGAAAGCGGGGGAAGTTTTACCTCTTGTCCCCTGAGGCCGGCAGTGGGTATAGCTAGAGATACCGTAAGCGGGTACGATTCGTATTCATGAGAAGAATTGCGGGAATGGGAGAACTAATCCAACGGCGAGAACAGCTAATCTCAGTGGAGCATCATTTCGTCAATGGGGTGCGGAATCTTCGTGGGAATGCGAATACACCCACGACGATTGTAGAGTATTCTCTACCCACTGATATACTCATAATGGGGTAGGTAAGGTTTATCATGAATGCCTCATCATGGGTACGTCTACAACCTATACCTCGCATACCCGCAGGTGTAAAGGCCCCACATGCTTTTGCAGCGAGCGGCGGGCAACGGACGACGAAAACGGTGAGTCACGCCGATCCCGCGTTTTGCCAGTGGCCAGCGGCAGAAACATGGAGCGACCAGGTTTCTAGCCGGGACCTACGGCTGCTACTCGCCTTTCCGCCTTCCGTAAGCTCCTGGAAGCTCTCCGCCACGGAAGGCTATAGCGGAGGAAGTCTCCGTCGGTGCCGAACCGGCGCGAAATCAGCGGCGCCGCCGGCTGCGAGCTCTGCGTCCCTGACCGATGGTTAAGGATAGGGCCGCGGCGTTGCCGCAGAAGTGTGTAGCCGCGTGCACACTCCGCTGCGGCAGCCACGCTGAAGCATAGCGTGGAGGGGCGGAGTCACACTGCGGCAGCGAAGGCCGCAGTGAGGGGGTGTGCACACTTCCGCTGCCGCAGTACTGCCGGTAGCGGCCGCAGCGGCAGTGGCAGCGAGGAATGACCCGGGCATATCTCACTGTCGCTGCGTGCCCCGCGGTGCAGTGTAAAAGTGAAGTTGTTTGCGATACCAGCTCCGCCCACATTCCACTGCCCGCTGCCCGCTGCAAAGTGTGCACGCGGCTTATGGGGGCCTTAAGCGTTGATGAAACCGGCCCCTGGTCCGCCGCTCCCCCCCCCCCTTCCCACCCCCCTCCCCCCAACCTCTGGACTTGCTCGAGATTCTATAGTGGCTGCCCTTCGAAATAGTGGAGATGGAGACATTTTTTCCGGCCTGCGTCGCGAAAGGGGTTAAAACGCCACTCCACCTGTGAGTGCTGGTAAATAGTATCGACAGGACGGCTCAGACGATCGATTGACTGGTAGCCTTCTCAACGCTACGATGCGCTACGACTGAAGTATAAATACCGGCTTTATAAAATATAGCAGAATTTCACGTAGGTTTTGCAAAAATGTACCCGAGAAGTAAGGACTTCTGAAGCACGTTGATCAACAAGCTGCATACAACTTTCCGTCAAGTCATCGTATAGTAACATTGACTCCCGAAGAATGATGAGGACCTTCTTGATGTCCAGCTTCTTCTGAATTTTTAGCTATCTATTCAGTTTACATTTGGAGTCGGATACAGGGAAGAGCAGGGAATTCCGAAACTTTTACATCGGCGTCACTCAAAAGTTAGAATCTGTAACTAAAAACACGTCTGCGCCGACTAAAAAACCAAACACTAATAGTTTGTGGCACTTTTGTACTTGCACCATATCAGAGGTCCAAACTTATTCTCGCTTCTATCTATTTTAGGTTTTCTAAAACTTTTTTCAAAAAATTCGTCAAATAAGGTGTATAAGGGGTCGCCTAGTGTTCGCGTGGTGTGCGATGCGATGCCATGTGTAGTGGCCGAATCGATTGATCGCGTCGCTCGATCCATTTGGCCACTACACATGCATCGCGTCGCGCATCCCGCGCACACTAAACGACCTCTAACTGTGATGAGGAATAAATGTCATGCGGCGCTACCGAGCGGTGCGAAAATCGACGTCTGTGTCGATCATGGTGCCGTGCTGCGTGGCGGCGCAGATATAAACTATGCGTTAAGGACCTTGTATGGTACGCGAAGAACTGATTCAGGATGGTTACAGGGTACGGGTCAACCATGACTCATGTCTCGGCGGTTTCGTCGTGCCGTCGGCGCCCTCTCGATTAGAGATCCCGCTCTCCTGCCTCGCTGCATCTCTCCACCATTGCGCTACAGTCCAGACAATGGTGCACCACCGAGCTTCTCTACCTCAGGCGAGATAGGGTAGCTCGAGGACTTCATAAACCATTATTTCGTATACGAACGATGTCGGTTAGGCGACCTCTTATTAGGAACGTTGATGCGATGGGATAGTCTTGGCCTACCTTTTCGACTTTTTTAACTAATATCACGACAAGGACATTGGTCATAGTACTCGCAACCAGTGTTCCGGCTCAAAGGTGAGATCCGATTCCTGCTGTGTCGCGAGTTTGGGGCGCGCCGTGTACTTTCCAGAACGTCACAGTGGTGTGTTTGATTGGTTATACAAGGTCACACGCAAAGTACTGAGCGGCTTGGAATAGGTTATATCGCTTTTGTTGTGTAGACCAATAGGATTTCAAGCGAGTTACTTCTTAAAACCTGGCTTCAGAACGCTTCGGAGATCAGTTACTGCAGTGCTGTGTGAACACAGATTGGTTTCTATCTCAAATCGATGGCCTTTTTCAGAAGTTTTAACCTAAGATTCATGGCTTCTTGCCGTCTGCAAATGAGTATACTCCATCACTATCGTTTGTAAAAAGAAACAGACCTAAGGCTTCTAGAAAAAAGGAAACTTAAGGGTCAGAGATCGGCCTCAAGGATTGTCATCTGTTCATAAACGCAAATGTTCTGCCCAAGGAAGACGAATAATAGAATACCACAAGGATGAGCCACTTAAGTTTGTGGCTTCCTGTCTTCCACTGGCATGTGCTTCCATGAAAACCTTGCCATTATGTAAGCATGACCCACCCAACCCCGTTGGCCACCCAAAGTTGTCTCCACCAATTTCTTTTTACAAATCCAGTTTTGTCAGACCTCCGTACCTTCACTAATTGATGTCTGTCGTTCCACCCAAAACGTAGCAGCTTCCAGACGACTGTTTCGTAACCTTTAGGAAGTCTGTAAGCTGCGAAGGTTGCAATTCTCCTCCCTGAAGTTCAGTCTTCTTGCACTGTGCGCCTCCGCGACCGCTAGCGGTTATGAGGAAGCAGGCGACGAGAGGGTACCCTCACCCGTGCGCTGAGTCAGCTCACTCGGCCGGCAGCCGTCGGATCGCAGCCCGAGTGTCTGTTTCTCTGCGCTCTCGCCTTTCCGCTCGTCTGGTTGACCCGTGTCCTTAGACCACAAATTCACATATTAGAAAAAGAATGAGTGATATGTGAGTGACTTTATTAACGCCCTCTAGACGAAGTCGGACAGATTGCGTCACCCTGGGGCCGTATGCTCGTCTACCCCGAGTCTCCCCCGATGGGGGATTGGGGCGTGATAAGATATGCTGATATTGATTGAATTTCCCCCATTGGGGAACACGAGCATATGGCCCCTGACTAGTTCGTCCCTAATGTTACGCACCGTACCCCATGGAATTTCGTAGTCCGTGAAAAACGCTACAGTAAGCTGTGGGAACAACTGACCCATGCTTGTGCATTAGAGTGCGAAAATGACATCGGAGCAGACTTGCACGCCGCACGCGTGGATTTTCGGCGTCTACGTGGAAACTCGATCGATGATGTCGCACTAACGGCGCCTGTCTCAAGCTGATTCCGATTTTTGGTAAGGCTGATCTGTTGCTGAGGAGAGCACAGAGCAGACCAGCGTTTGAAATCTGCCTTACCTCGCGTAGATGAGCTTCAAGAACATCTAGAGTCATTTTCTAACTACATAGAACCCCACTGAAGAAGCGGTTAACCCAATATTTATGCCTGGTTTTAGTCGTGTTAATGCGCTGGAATCTTTTATATTTGCCCGCTGCCGTGAATATGTAGGACACTCCCTTCATAATCCGTGGCTTGTCCCATGCCCATTGCTTCCAGGAAAGCGTTACAGTTACCTTAAGATATTCGACTATAAGACGTTGAATTTCGACCACTCCGTATTCGTGAGCGAGCAGAAGAATCGCCAGGATTCCTTCAACCTCGAAAGTCGACAATTCGATTTTAGAGGTGTAGATATACCTGAGCAAAAAGGTAAGGAGCACGGTAACGAACACACTTCGTTGGGTAGAAGCACCATGCTCACTTCAGTAGTGCACGGAAGGCGAGAGCGCTTGTCCCTTCGACCCGAATTTCTGCCTTGGAGTTATCCCTCAGTCTATCAAACTTCACAGCACTGCGCAGCGTACGCGACATTTAGGGAATACACCACAAAGTAATAGAGAAACGTTCCCTTGCCTGAAGTATCCGCAGCGGGCAGCAAGGACATTTATGTTTGCATGGATTCGTTCGCCTCCAACCACGAAGGTCACGTCAGAAAATTCGGGATTCAGGAACAGCGCATCCATGTCTTCTCTCGAGTCGTCGATAAGACAAGAGTCGTCTAAATGCATAGAGAATCAGCCCGGACAGTCTACTTCTCTTTGATAATTTCACTAGCTCATCTCATACCTGAGCCTTTGTCCTCTCCAGGTTGTCCTCTAGACGTTGGAACAGCTCCGCTCATTTCTGCAAGTGTCAAACAGTAATTCTTCCCCATTTCTTTGAAAGGATCAACATGGCTTCCCAACTCCATGGACTCAACAGAATGACGGAAGTATAATCCCGCCCTGGGTCTAGTCATAGTAGCTAACTCGCAAGTGCATGGAAGGTATAAGAATCGAGAGATGGTGGAAGCCCCGCCGAAGTCGGTGCGCACGTTTTGCCCAGGGCACCAGTCGATGCCGTAGCCCCATCGTCGACTATAAACAGACTCCTGATGGTCGGCCTGACAACCTACTGGCTGGAGCGCGTAGTGACTGTGCAGGAGTCAGGAGGCGCAGAGCAAATCGATGTGATCGTTAGCGCCCAAGAGCGGGCGCGAACGACCACATCGATTTTCTCTGCGCCTCCCGACTACCGCACAGTCACTACGCGCTTTCCCACGCCGGCTCGCTCGCGTCAGGAGCGAGCGTGAGAAAGTCGTATGGTCGTCTAGCCTCTCTCAACTTCCCGTCATATGTTAGCTCAGTGCTCTTGTCGTTACCTCAAGCCGCGCATACACTCCACAGCGGCGGTGCGGCAGCCACGCTGAAGCATGGCTGCGGGACATTAGTACGAATGGTCGCCGCGGACGCGGCGACTCGCGCGGCTAGCGCGGCAGAAGACGTCGCAAATGGGTGACTTCAGCTTCCAGTAGTGTCTAGACCTGCATCAAAACTTGCACGTCAAGTGTTAGAAAGTGTATACAAACTCAGTTTCACTGCGATAGTGTGTCATATCTTCAGCTTTTCCTGAAGAATCATCATATAAAATCGAGCATTAGAACGTTGTTTAGTTTTATAACTCGAACTCAATTTCTGAACCAGAGCATGTTTTCTCGCAGCTCCTGCAACAACAAAAGGGATATCAACGACTCAAACCTAGAGTCTGAAGCAGGTCATGAGGCACAGCTCACACGACTGCAGCGGAGATCATCGCGCACGCGGCAGTCGTCGTCACGGGCGCGGCAACCATTCGTACATAAAGACCGCCCCTCCTGAAGCATACCGCGGAGGGGCGTAGTCACAGTGAGGGGGGAGGGGGGAGTGGGCACACTTCTGAGGGCGCAGTGGTGCCGCAGGAGCGGTCTCTATGTACGGGTGGTCACCGCACCCGAGACGGCGGCCGCCGCGAACGCTCATCTTTTTGAAAAGAATGGGCATCCTTGTTTCCATTCAGTTGAGCCAAGGAACGAACCAAAAGCGAGAACAAGAAGCTTAGGAGGTCGAGATTAACTATCGACTGCACAGGAATGTTTAGCGCGCCATCCGGCCGCGATGTTACAGTAAGCTTGGGCGTTGGATTAAGCGCGTGCGGTGTAACGGTGTAAACACGCCATCGATCACCACAGTATCCTGATATTCAACCACAACGGTTGCTTCGCTTCTTGATAGAACCTAAGCGTACTGAGGCGTCAGACACGTGCCGAAAACGTCGCTCTATGTGCCTGGGGGTTCAAAACACGTGACGAAGACGTCTTCCAACGTGCCTAGGGATTCAGACGACGTGACGAAAACGTTCTCCAATGTCCAGGGGAGTAATTCTATATGCATTTGTGGCGCAGGTGATATAAAAATTTTTGGCTGGCTCCATACCTATTGGGCCTTTTGAAAATTTCGCAACAGGTTTGGTGTCCAATGTTCTGTGAAATGCTTGAAGTTGAGGTATCCTATGGTATCCTATTTTCGTATGAGGCAGGAGCAGTACAAGAAAGTCTTGACGTTTTGAATGTTGGGAATGCAGAAGGGAATGA
Source organism: Heligmosomoides polygyrus polygyrus (assembly GCA_947396885.1). Lineage (NCBI taxonomy): Eukaryota > Metazoa > Nematoda > Chromadorea > Rhabditida > Heligmosomidae > Heligmosomoides > Heligmosomoides polygyrus. Next base: position 5,207,481 of record OX377206.1, on the reverse strand, counting down.
ATCCTATACGCGGGAGCGAGTCGATTTTTTCCCCAGACGTGCTGAAAATTTGTCCAAAAAAGTGAAAGGGCTGAGCCCGGATCTTATTCTCTATTCCCATACGTTTTCGGACTTCAACTATGATTCATTTTTTGCTCCTCAATGATATCAGTTTCCTACTAATTCAAGGAAACTCCAAAAGTGGTTCAAGAGGATTCATATGGCCAACTCCGGGCAATCAAATAAAACGATGGACTCACTCTCAATGGCAACGATCTGACGAAGAATGATCCTCTGGCTGAGTCTGTCGGTGTGCCGTCCTTACGAAATGCGTTGTCGACGTGAGTGGCATTTGGAGCACGCTTGTTGGCGCCGACTGCCCGTAGATCAGAGTGTCGAAACACGAACGTGGAAGATTTCGCAGGTTACTCTCAATGGTGAACAACAGTTAGATACCTATGGCGGATGATGAATTGGCTACAGTGAAACAGGAAGCGATGTTATACATCCCTCTCATTAACTGCCTTTTATTAGTGAATTTTAGGACCTTGTTTAGAACAAATCAGATAGCGGTTTATTACTTGGGGGAAAAATCATAACTGTGCGTGTGATCTGTACCAGCTTACAAAAAAACCTATTCAGCAGAAGTGGATGAACTCCTGCGTTACATGATCGTCCAAATTTCGAGCTGATTCTCCAAGTCGACTTTTGTGCAATCAACAAAAACGAAGAATATGCCGCTAAAATACAAACAGACATTATTTTTGGTACGATCTTTTTCATAATATGCAGTGTTTCAGACACAGTTCAGCAAGACTCCAAAATCACGGCGGCGAGTACGAAACGGTACAATTGGAATATGTTCGTCAATGGAGCGACTTCGCGGCAAACCAGCTGTATCGATGTACTGAACAATAGGATATTGATTAATTTTATCAATTTCTCTTCAGATTAGACAGTTCGGAAAGGCCATCTTCTAGGTGAAGGAGCGTCCCGACAGGATCAGACCCGAACACCTGAAGAACCTCCCGCCAGTGCTCATCAACACCCTGGCGCGGCTCTTCACGCGTCGCGTCTTTACTGTCGAAGTGCAAGGTTCTTTCTAAGTGGTTGCCAATGTCATGGTTGTTGCCAATGTCATGCACATCTCCCTTGTATGTATGTATGTATGTTTATTACATAAGTGACACTTATGCGCAGAAACAACACTAGAGTAGGATCCAACACAACACATAACAACAACATCGTGAGATAGAATAACAAAAGAAGAAAACTGAGGATAGCTATAGAACTGAAAGAGAATAGGAAACTGCATGACCTCAGGGACTAAGCTCCTTATAAACCAGTTTTTTGAAAGTAGTGTAGCGTAACCCGCCGATGTCCATTTTTAGTAGTTTCTCAAAAGGCCCGATTGTCCTGTTAACGAAGAAGTACCGCCTACAATTGAGCTTAGCCGTCTTAACCTGGAGCTTGATGGGCCCACTCCTGGTGACTGAGGTAGCCCTCACCGGTAGGAACTCCGCCGGCTTGATGCCACACTTACCAAACATAATTTTGTGAAGTAATAGCAAGTCATTAGCCTTCCTTCGAGAAGACAACTTGTGAAGACCGAAGTTTTGATTCCTTTCGGCACTAGGAGGAATTTGGTCATAAATGAACCCAAGCATTCTAATCATCAACTTCCTAGTGAAGCTGTTCTGTACCTTTTCCAATAGGTCAATGCTCTTACGTTTAAACGGTGAGAACACTTGAGTGCCGTATTCCAATATTGGTCTGACATAGGTCTTATAAGCCCAGAGCAAAACCTTAGAATTACGCGTTGAGAGTGCCCTGAACAGCTTGGAAACCAGTGCCATTCCTTTGTTCGCAATCACCTCACAGTGTTTGTCAAAGCTAAGACTCCTGGTAATCACGAAACCTAAGTCCGTGATCTCGTCCACGCTATCAATAGGGGATCCAGCAATGTTATAGGAACGATTAGGGTTTCCATTACCTAGGTGAAGCACCTTCGTTTTCTCCTTGGAAAGAGGCAATTGCCATTCAAGTGACCACGAGTGCAAAGCATCAATTGAATTTTGCAATGCTGCAGAATCATTCGCTGAGTCAATGGTCCGAAAGACTTTAATGTCGTCCGCAAATGCACTAAATTCCACTCCGTTGCCACTTAATAACTGAGCAAGCTCGTGAGTATATATGTTAAACAGGATAGGGGATAGAACCCCACCTTGCGGAACTCCACTGTAGGCAGTTCTAGGGTTAGAGTACGACCTACCAACTCGTACTGAAAACGTACGATCTTCCAGGAAAGCAGCAACCCAAGCAACAATGCGTGGGTGGAGCCCAACCATAACAAGTTTTCTAATGAGCAAGGAGTGCGGTACTCTATCAAAAGCCTTAGAGAAATCGAAGTAAATGACATCAACATGTTTCCCTTGATCCAAAGCAGAGGTCCACTTATTTAGGTTCTCCAGCACTGCAGTCACTGTTGTCTTGTACAGCAAGACTTTCTTGCTTTACAAGAAGGGAGATGTACATGACATTGGCAACTATCGCCCGATCTGCCTGCTGTCCGTAGTCTACAAGCTGTTCACTCGAGTGATCCTGAATAGGAATATCAGAACGCTGGACGAAGGACAGCCATGCGAACAAGCAGGATTTCGGAGAGGATTCAGACGATCGCCCACATACACACCATTACGAAGCTCATCGAAGTGTTGCGAGAGTATAAGCTGCCGCTGTGTCTGACGTTCATCGACCTGTAGAACGCATTCGACTCCGGCGAAACTTAAGCGGTCGTCGAAGCCCTGCTCACTCAAGGCGTTCGTCCTCAGTAGATCAGAGTCCTTCGAGAGCTGTACAGTGGATTCACGACCAAGATCTCACCATTCTACAACGACATCGTCATCGACGTGAAGAAAGGGGTTCGACAAGGGGAACCATATCCCCGCCCTGGAACCCTTCAGTGCCACTCTCGGAAACGTCATGCGCGAACTAGAATGGGGAGACATATGTAGGAGTGAAGACTGAAGGCCGCCAGCTGTACCGTGTTCATTTACGGAGCCTCGATGACTCACCACTCTCGCGCCCGGTGCGTCATACAGCCAGCCTGTGGTGAGGCCCTCGATTTCGGCAGGCCATAACTCGCTCAGGAGTTTCATTTTGCAATTTTGACACCCATATTCGTAATCAGCACTCCAAGCTCTTTCTAACGATCCTGGTCTCAACCTGAAGTTCCATGGGAGGTCGAAACCCTTTTCTAGTTAGATGAATAAAAATGTGTATGATGCGAGTAATGACATTTTTAACTACGAGGTCCGTTTCGGAGATTACTTCTGCAAGAACCTAATGCATTCCAGCCATCTTTCAGTTCAATCGGGAGCACAGCGGCAATGCGTATATATCGATTAGTGCCGAGCTATCGCCTGAGAAAATCGATACGCATATCTTTTCCAGTCGCTGCCGTGGAGAAGTTTGAAAAGGAATTTTATCAAAATATGCAAAAACACTGTAGTCCAAGTGGTCGAACTTCTGCCCCATGTCTATAAAGTAGTGTTTTCATTTTTTCTGCGTATTCGATACCTATTGCTTTCGTGACTGAACATGGTGAAGCTTCAGAGCCCCTAACTCGGTCAAGCACTTTGCTAAAATTGAACAATTTTTCTGTTTGAAAGGTGGAGATTCTCGCAGTGATATCCGAGTCGTTGTTCCACATACGTCTAAAATCCTTCCCTGGTATGTATCTATGAGTTCAATGGAGCCAAGCTGAGAAAACCCAGAGGACATAATGAAGTGCTGTTCGCTCGAGTGGCTGCTTTGACAGCACACGCAAATAACGACCAAGTCTCTCTCCCGATATTTAAAAGCATGACACCAAACAGCAAGGGAATTTTTGCCTGAGAACCTTTTACCTTTACTTGCGAGCTGCCTAGTGAACAGGTTGGTTAATGACCTATGCCATGCTGTAGAAGCCAAAATCAATTGATATGGATAAATTAATAGATGTCCCTAAGGCCTATCGCGTCGCGCCGGCTATGGGTCGCGGCGATGGTATTGAGCGGGTACGAACTGCGTAGCTACCCGCGCAACACTGTCGCCCCGACCCGTCGCGGTAGTATATCAAGGGCCCCGCCTGAAGGCCTCCGCACAATTCTGCTGCAGCGCCGCTCGCCGCTATGGGTCTGTTCATACTTCGCGACAAGAGCGACTCGTCGCCCGTGCAAAACATTCATATCGATTAAAACCGAGCGCGCGCCGCCGAAAAGTGTTCATATCGAGCGCCGGCGCATTCGCTCCGGCCGCTCTTGTCGCTCTAGTCGCTACTGTCGCCTGTTCATACTTCTGCGCGCTGCGCTCCTGTCGCGAAGTATGAACAGGCCCTATGCTTAAGGATAGAGCAGGGACGCCGCCAACGGAAAGCTCTGCGTCCCTGCCCTATGGTTAAGGATAGGGCCGCAGCGTTGCCGCAGAAGTGTGCAGGGGGCTTAAGACATCTTATACTTCGGCGACGCTGCGACCCGTCGCCGACAGCACGAGCGGGAGCCCCGTCATAACGGGCTAGAGCGCTCGCGCGCACTCTGTTCCGCTCCCGCCGAGCGCTTCGCACTGCGACGAGCCGTCGCCGACGGGAGTATAACACCATGCAAAGTATGACATGCCTTACTCGCTGTGAAGTCAGTCCATTCATCACGATATTCTTACACTCCTCATGCCAATTCACTATACAAAACTATCACATTTGATATGGAATGCAGTGATCACTCGGCTGTTGCTACCCTTGTGGTGTTGAGGCGGAAAACTAGCAGACACCTCGAATCACTGCACGAGCGTAGACAATCAGCAGGTTGCATCCGCTTCCATGGTTCGTCTAGGAGTCATTAATAGGCAGGATAGTATGAGATCATGCCTTCATAAACATTTACTTCTACAACAATGATACTCATGCAACTACAAAGGTAGAAACGTAGAATATCTAAACCAGAACAACACAAAGGAAGCCATAGCTGTTTGACATCCTGGTGAGGCCTCACAAGTCAGCAATTCGAAAAGAGAGAACAAGAACATGCACCCTCCTCTGCAACACCATTGGAGAGCTCACATGATCGACTCGGAAGAAAATATCTGGCAGCGGAACGGTCGTGACCGAAGAACCACTCCTAACACCACTCCTCCTCTTCATCTTGAGCCGCGATACCACCGCAGTGCGCGGCCGCACTTCCGAACCCTCCAAATCTGCTGGTTATGCAGTTTGCGTCATTCGCGAGGAACTCTGGTACAGCCTGCAAATAAAGCAATGAAGCAAAGGACTCAAAGGAGAATAAAAGCGCCAAAAGACAACCTGCTCGGCCTCGGTGAGAATCTCGACGAGACTCTGGGCCAGACCTCTGTTTTGATCCGAGAGGTAGAGTGATGTCACACGTCCAGGGTTTCCCACACGTCCGGTTCTAAAGCGGGCATCGAACAATTAATCAAAACGCTAGAGCTAAGCGCCCAACTACCTGCCGATGCGATGAACGTAGTCCTGTCCGTTGGTGGGAAGATCGTAGTTGATCACGTGATCCACTCCTTTGATATCCAGCCCGCGTTCAGCGACCGCTGTCGCGATCATCACCTTCAGAGGACAAAGAATGGAGCGTTAAACGTCCACGTTCAATGGAGAAACCACAGTCTCACCGGCGTCTTTCCCTGACTGAATTCGCGAACGGCCTCTTCTCGCTGATTCTGGTAACGATCACCATGAATCGTTACCGACGGTATGCCGAATTCGCTAAGCATAACTCCAAGCGTGTCAGCGAACACCTTGCGTGTCACGAAGACCAACGTCTTCTTTTTGAACACATCCGCTTCTAAAAACATACATATGGTCATTTAGAATTTCAGTAGTTACCTAGGAGCCCATTGTAAGTGAGCCCTTTACAGCAAGCTCAATGAACTTAACTTTGACCTATGACCTCAACCTTTAGGTAAGCGAAGGCTGTCTTAAGCCTAGGTGTCACATCAAAAGTTAAACTAGACGGACAACAGTAGGAAGGAAAAAATCGTTCTTTCCGCACTGAAATATACCATTTTCAGGTCCAATTGACACATTTCATATCAAATTGAACACTTTTTAAACAAAAACGGACACTCTTCTAGCAAGCCTGCGCTTTTGAAATCAAAATTAACGTCTTGCAGATCAAAACAGGCTTCTTACACATTCCAATGGATGAGTACTACAATATTTTTTATTCAAAGAAAATTTCGCAAGACTTTTACTGAATTTTTCAAATTCACCTACCCAATCGCACACATTGTTTAACATTTCATCAATTTTTCTTTATCGTCCTAGGGAAAGCCGTCAACTAACATTTGTTTTGAAGCGAAGGAATGCAGAAATCACTTACTACATTTAAAAAAGATCACGCCATGCACTCGTCTAGTTCGCCACGACTTTCATTTGATTGTGTAAAGCGTAAATGTATAGAGAAATAAAGTGTAAATACTGCTTACAACAGCTATGTGAGGATATGTGCGTTTCTTACAACCGTTCCCGTCGTACCGTTTATATCCTGTTTCCATCCACTCAAACAAAACTTGCTACCAATCAAATGAAAATCGCGATGAGCCAAATAAGCTCATGGCGCGATTTCTGCTTTTAATACATTAAATAATGTCTTTTTACGCTTTAAAACAAATATTACTCCTTTAGATTTTCCTCAAGTAATAAAAATTTTATAAAATTTTGAGCAATGCTGCCTTACTGTGCAGGCAATGTGAAAAATTCAGAGGTCATATCAGACCGCCCTTGAACAAGGATTTATTTTTACTGTCTCGGAGGATATCTATTTGAATGTGGAATTTCGTTTTGATTTGGAAAACGTTTTGAAAAGCGTCAGGCTTGTTCAGAAGTGTACAGTTTGATGTGAAAATGATTGATATGGCAAGCAATGATTAAAACTGTCAGCAAATTTTGATTTTAATCACAAGCCCCAGAACAGGTAAACACCCAAGCTCTTTGCGCTTAAGATGAATGTTGATATTTAGCTTCGGCCAAGATTGTTATTTATCCTTATATTCGATCTGATTCTTCAGGCTCTGAAGAAGGCGACAACGCCGAAACGTCAGCCGTCAGGAATAAAGATAAATAACAATCTTGGCCGAAGCTAAATATCAACATTCATCTTAACAGGACCATGCCAAGATTCATTGACAGTCGCACTTGGAGTGATAACACTAGTTTTGGTCGCCCTGCATATAATCTTATCGCTGCTGGCAACTATAGACGTGGAGCAATACAACAATGCGCAAGGCCCCGTTTATAATTCGACGCCGAGCGACGCGACGGCATGTAAAGTGGCCAAATTGATTTATCGCCTCGCTCAATCAATATGGCCACTATACGAGACGTGACGTCGCTCGGCACCGAAGTATAAACGGGGCCTAAGTGCATAATGAGCCGACACCAGTTACGCAATGGAAAGCATATAACTGTGGACGGCACTACATTTCAAAGCCTAGGGCGGAGGTACTCGTGAGTTAAGAACACACTCTTAAGCTGATCGACCGTTACATCAACAACCACATATACAAATAGACTTGATTGAATGTACCTTTAGCAACTTCATATCTCTTCATGTCGAAGTTGAGCAGCTCCAGGAATCGCTCCTTTTTATCTGCCATTGAAGTGCACTCTATGATTTCCTAAAAGTGTCAGTGTTAGTGTATCGCACAGCAATATTCGCGGGCATGAATAGGTTGGCAGGTACCTGAGTAATGCACTTATTCGCCACACCGATTTCGCCCCCGGCGATCATCAGGAAGTCTTTCTTCAGCTGCTGAGAGGCTAGGAGTTGAAGTTCCGCTGGGAAGGTGGCGCTAAACAGAACGAGCAAGGATAAGCACTAGCAAAAGCCAATCCATAAAGGCCTCCACATTTAGTGTAACGAGACGT
>OX377206.1:4678423-5199375 GCA_947396885.1 Heligmosomoides polygyrus polygyrus | reverse complement strand
TTTAATGTAACGAGGCGTCGCTATCCTTCGGCATAGGCAAGGAGGGCAGCGATAGCCGCTCGCGGTAAAACTCCGTATTAGGTGTGCGCGGCTTCCGGGATGTTGCTCCAACAGCGCCGCGCGCGAGGGAAAAGGAGAAAGAGAGCGACTCCGAAGTCTGGCGCTTATTCATCACCGCAAGCGACGTTGGATGCGGTAGAAAAGCGATGTTCAGTTGGAGCCTTCCCCCTCCCCACTCCGCTTCCGTACGACCGCGGGTACAGATCTGTGTGGACTTTATGGGCCTGTTCATACTTCGCGACAAGAGCGACTCGTCGCCTGTGCAAAACATGCATTTCGATTAAAACCGAGAACGCGCCGTCGAAAAGTGCTCATACTCGAGCGTCGGCGCTGTCGCTCCAGTCGCCGTTGTTGCCTGTTCATACTTCCGCGCACTGCACTCTCGTCCTGCCGTCGCAAAGTATGAACAGGCCCTATAGCTGTGCTCAAATGACCTATTCAATCAGGCATTCGAATATTCGAGAGAATTCCGAGGGCAGAACTGCAATAGATCCTAGCAGTAACGTGGAAGAAGCGGAAGAATGGAGGCGGTCCCGACTGGAACGCCTGCTGCGCGCTGTCTCACAAGTGTGACCGCCCTTATCTCCTGTGGAGGGTTTTACGGAGTATACAGAAATCATATAGTTTTGAGGCATGCCGCCTTGCCCCCCGTAGCGAAGCGTCGATCAACCCTTCAGCGAGAGCAAATCCCGAATGTTTATGGATGTAGTAATGTAATAGTAGATCTCGGTGCAATGCTCTGCGGCAGAATGTTGCCAAGAGCTGCGGCTACATTTGCAGGGCGACTGGTGTCATCGCGACAATGTTTATTGGCACGGTACCCATCACAGTGCGGGCGTAGCTCCCTACAAGAAGGGAAAAAGAACAGATCGCAGTGCGGTGCCGCAGGACTCTGTCGCAGGCCTTACGAAACAAATTTGCAAATAATACACAGCAACAAGTTTTCCACGTGCTTCAGGTTTGATAACTTACGCCACCGTTACGCGTATTGTTGCGCCCCGAAGTGCGGATGCCTTACCATTAGGGATATGTCACGCATTCTACTTCCACCTAAAACTTCTGCCGTTTAGAATGAGTATTTGGATTGCACGACGAATAATTGTAAGAAAATAATCAACACTCGCTCTTCTCGAAGTCCGAGCGACCACAATTTCGATATTCGTTTAGACTAACCGCTCACGACCCTCCTCACGGGGCCTGTGTTATCAAGAGATATCCGTAAATTATCCGTTGACTAGACACTGAATCATCTCCAGGACATCGCGCAGGGTTATTGAGTTCGGTGTATCACGAAAAGACCAGTCAACTCAGATCTTCGTTCTATTACACTTCTATGCTTCAGCCCCGAAACTCGATGTTTCTTGAGGCTAACGTTACTGAAACGCAAACCAAACCACACTTACCTCAACAGGAATGTCTGTCGATCCTCTCTCGCAGAAAGCGATTCATGGTTAAAAACGTAGTTCATGAAGGGTTCGAAATTCTTCCCCAACATGCGGTCGGCATCATCCAGAATAAGATATTTATCTGAACAGAATGTAGAAATAACCGAATTAAAACGACGATTGCTTCAGCTAGCTAAGCTACAACCACTGCTTCATGCCCATGCACTGTTTTATTTATGTATTTAAACAAAGACAACTAAGATGCCGGATGACTGGAGGAACAGCATCATAGTCCCCATCTTCAAGCAGAAGGGAGACGCTTCCGAATGCTCCAACTACCGAGGGATCAAACTGATCTCACACACGATGAAGATCTACGAACGACTGGTCGACTCAAGGCTGAGGGAGATGGTACCCATCTCCAGGTGCAGTGGGGCTTCATGCCTGAGAGGGTCCACCACAGACGCCATCTTCATCGCTCGTCAGGTGATGGAGAAATATCGGGAGAAACGAAAACCCTGCTACCTGGCATTCCTGAACCTGGAGAAGGCCTACGACAGGCTAGCTCGGGCCGTAATCCGGAATGCCCTCCGAGGGAGGGGTGTACCGGAACGTCTGATCACGGCCATAAGGGGCATGTACGAGGGCTCGAAAGCGGCGATACGAACTCCACACGGGGTGGCAAGGAAAGTGGACATCACAGTGGGGGTACACCAAGGGTCGGCTTTGAGCCCGTTCCTCTTCCTGCTGACGCTTGATTCTATAGCGAACCACCTTGAGGAAGGCCCTCTCAGAACGATCCTCTACGCGGACGACATCGCCCTAGTAGCCGAACAACCAGGAGGAGCTGAGGAGAAGGTGCAGCTGTGCAGAGAGCCCCTCGCAGACAACGGCCTACGGCTGAACGTGAAGAAGGCGAAGTTCATCAGCTCTGAGCAGTGCGCTGAATCGATCCTAGACTGCCAAGGGGAAACAATCGAGAAGGTGGAAGAATTCCGCTATCTCGGAAGTGACCTATCCGAGGAAGGAAGTGTGGACCAGGCGGTCAGGGGACGGATAAACGCAGTCTGGCTCAAGTGGAGGGAGGTCCACAAGGATCCTCTGCGACCGTAGATGCTCCAGGACGCTCAAAGGCAAGCTCTATAGAAAGGTTGTGAGACCTGCTCTCCTCTACGGCAGTGAGTGCTGGGCCCTGGTTAAGTCGCAGGAGCGGCAACTGCACGCGTCGGAGATGAGGATGCTGAGGTGGGCATGTGGATGGACCCGTCGGGACAGGGTGCGAAACGAGGATGATAGGGGCAGTGATGAAGACAGCCCCGATCCAGCTGAAGATGAGAGAGCAGCGCCTGAGGTGGTATGGACACGTCTCAGAAGACCAGAGGATCACCCCACAAGGTTGGCCCCTAGACTTCGAGGCACCCGGAAAGCGTCCGAGAGGAGCCCCAAGGAAAAGATGGAAGGACGTCATCAAGAGAGATCTCGCCGAAGTCGGCGCCACGGCAGATGACGCCCTTGATAGGATGAGGTGGCGACAGATCACAAGAACAGCGGACCCTGCGACTGCGCGGGACTAAACGCTCAGGAGAAGAAGAAGAATTTAAACAAAGACAACAGTCCTGTTTGAAGAATGAGGGAAAAAACTGAGCATGCACGACACAACAAAACACAACTAAAATGAGCTGCATACGCGCTCCTAATGTATAGTCTGATTAATGGCATTAAAGCGTTTCCAGGTGTAGCTTCAGAATTACCTCTCGAAGAGAGATATAGCCTTCGCTTATGAAGTGCTTGAGGCGTCCGAGTGTCGCAACAAGTATTGTTGCGCCCTGAAATGAAGGAAGCCAAGGTTACGTATAATCTCGGACGCTGAAGGCCATTACTGAGAACCTAAACTCACACGAGACAGAGTCTGACGCTGCTCCATGACAGACGTTCCACCGTAGCAGCAGGCAATGTGTAGAACCGTGCCGAAGGCGAACTTTCTAGCTTCGTTGGAAATTTCGAACGCCTCAGCACGTGTTGGCGCAATAATCAAACACCTGAAGCGTTTGGCAGTACTGGACATCGACGTCGATGAATCAAACGGACATACCTTGGACAGCATATGCCATCAGCCGGAGTGCTAAGGTTCCCCAGAGGGCATTAGTGCTGACATCACAGGCAGAAGGAAGGCAGCGGTCTTCCCTGAGCCAGTCTGAGCGCAGGCCATAATATCTCGCCCTGTAAACTCGATGAGTACTACACTGGATATGAGTCGATTTCCCCGACTCTAATGACGACCAATCACCGCTTTCACTAAGTGAGGCTGGTAAGTATCGCCTCAAGCGGGACGTGAACTGGAACATCTCCGCGTTCGATCTTACTTGGAAATAGCGGTGCCGGTTCGAATTCCAGCTGCCAACCCGAAAGGCTTCTTCCACATGGCAAAATTTCACTCGCAACAATAAAGTGGTGATAATTCACCTCAGGCAGATAAAGGGCGGCTTGTTGACCCTCTGAGAACAACTCCTCGATATCGATATTTAAGAAACTCAAAGTCAGGGAAATGTTAAGAAAGCAACTTTCCCAACCATGAGCGAGAAGTATTCCTATTGGTAATAAGACACTGAGAATCTGTTCATAGTCAACAATGGCAGGGCGGCAGCGACTCTTCTCGTATCGATTTTGCCTGGCGATCATTCGACAAAAATCGATTCGTACACTCTGCACGGGGCAGCTCAGTCGCTTGCGTCGTCACTATCGCGGACTATGAACAGGCCCTGAAGCATAAGTAAGGAAGTACAATAGTTAAGTAGAAGTTTCACGTGTTACTCCTGCATCCGATCACTGACCAACAATCCAAGAGCTTCCTTCAACAGGTTATGGAATCTGAGCGCAAGTGGATTTGTGTATGGTGTCGCGAAACTCATCGTGATGGGCGACGCATGTTCGACTCCCGAAACTAAAGGGACCAAGGAAGGAACTAATGTTTTGACCCATGTTGTTTGACCAGTATTGCCCCCGGGGATCAACCACGGTTTGGGGACCAAGTGGTGTTTCACCGAATCAGTTTCTATTCGTTTTTCGTTATTCCTGCACCCAGCAGCGGTCCGCTACAATAACGACTCTCGTGCATCTTCAGGGGAGGATGCGAGAGTTGGAGTGCTGTTCAGGCATGGCAGATAAGCACAATTGTCGGAGCTGGGATTGCTTTCTCCAAACTAGGATTGAGTTTTTTTTTTAAATTTGCATTATGTGCAGACACTGTAGAGTGGCCAACATCTTAAGCAGAAATCGAAGATGCGGTCACATATTTTAAAGTCCCGTCTGGAGATATTGCAAGATTGACAGCCTCTCATCGTCATGATAAAGCATAGCTGAGTTATTTGGAAATGACTTGTTTTCAAACCTTTCCTTTACCACCACAACTTCTAAGAAAAACAGAACAACACCATTGAAATAGCCGGCATCGCATATTGCTGAATGGGGGTGGGATTTTCGAAGCCGGCTTTCTTGATGTTCACCGCAATTTGTTCCGTGAGCCCTAACTCCTCGAAAGAACTGAAACAGCTAACACATAAAGAGAACTATGTTGAAGAGCAAAACCTGACCTGAAACTCTACGCCGTCTCATTCAAGGGATATTTCACCGCGATTGGAACCTATAGGCATCAGAAATTCGGGATGGATTTCGCCGCATAAAACCTACTAAAGCTATGAAAACTGCCAGATAGGCTCCGGCTTATATCTCGCCTTCTCTTGAAGCGGAGTCACCTAATAGATACTTGCACATCCGGGCCCAAAAATATGATTAGCGGCCCGTACTGCTGTGAGCTATGACGCATTTCCTTCAAAAAGTGCATCCTGTATTCCTTAAATTGAACCATTTCCGCTCTCACGTCGCAATGGTCTGTTCGTTAAGATATAACAAGTGAAAGCACATAGGCTAATACGGGTTGGCTGCTGGTACCGTTGCCTAAGCCCTAGATTATACACACCGCCACGCGGCGCGGCACCACGATCGCCATAGATATCGATTTTTCGCCCCGCCCTGTCGATATCTATCCCGACCGTGGTGCCGCGCCGCGCAGCGGCGCATGTATAACCTAGGGCTAAAGCAGTACTACACAACAGCGCACATCCTGCCGGATAGAACAAGCGGCCTGAATCGAGGCATGCAGGTGCTGTCAAATTTCTGGCTCAAAGCATCCAGCATCCGCCTTACTGCTACAAAATGGCTCTACAATGATAAGGAACACTCACGTAATCTTCTTGCACTTTTCAGACCTCCCATGAAGTCCACCTTCAGTCAGTGTCACCTGAGCTTCGAACAGCTTCGTGAACATTTCTCCTTGCTCGATGTGATCTCATGAACAACACTTCACGTCTTCATCTTTAGGAATGAACGTCGACGGCGGCTTCTTCCGCACTTCACTTTCGCCTTCAATCCTCCGTGATTTCGGAGGATTTGGGCACTCGCGAGAAATATGGTCGGTAGCACCACAGTTATAGCACGCATTATCTGGAACACACATGTTCATGCAAGCGAAACAAGTTGCATTTTTGGACCGTTCTTTGCGCAGTAGTACATTATCTATTCTCGAGGTATGCGCTGGTTATATGTATAGTAACACATGAGAATCTCAGAACCTGATTTTACTTCCCCACTATATGTGTTGCTAAACGAGAGCCAGGGACATTTAGTCGACTGACAGAGTGGACTAAAGCCACTACCCTCGATGAAAAAGCCGTTTGGTGTTCAAGCAAGGATTCAATCGTGATTTATTGATAACTGAATTGCTTTGGATGGACCAAATGCTAAAACCATGACCCGGATTTCTATCGTAAACTGATGTATAATAGGCCATATAGAAACTCTATTCCCGATCTTCACTCTTCACGATTTCTTGGTGGCTATAAACTGGCAGGAATGACCAGCAACCTTCCCCTGGCACAATAAGGGTTGTGCCGAACTCAGGCACTTTCGCAAATAATACATGATTTAGTGGATCCATATGGCATTTGTACAGAGCAGCAAGCTAAAAAGCAGAAAAAATGACAGGCAAAGCAAAAAATCAACAGATACCAGTCACCAGAGAAGTCAGATTTTTGTTCTCCACTTAGAATAACTAAAAGATCATAACCATAGAGGCTAAGGGAATACAATATATTTAACCAAACTGCGTGTAAACCGCGCCTCACGGCGACTGTGCTAGCATTCAGTAATAGAAATAAAAATTGAAGAAAAACACCAACCCCTTGGCATTGGACATTCGCTGGAACGATGGCCTTCCTGCTTGCAGTTGAAGCATCCCGATGGACGTTCTGAAAATTCACCACTTAGAAAGCCCTTACGAAAGTTCAAGCATATCTAGTAGTATAGATAGCTTCGTGGAATCTGTCAGCAGATACGCACCTCTCCTGTCACCGTCCCCTCTGTGTCCGAAGCCGTCGTTACCACCGCCAAAGCCGTCTCCGTCACCGAATCTGCCAGACTGCTGGCCAAAGCTGCCTCCACCACCAAATCCGCTGTCGCTACCACCGCCGAAGCCACCCTGATCTCCACTACCGAAGCCACAATTTCCAAAACCAGTACCTCCAAAGGATCGGCCTGCAATTAAATTAAAACAATATTCACGCCAACGAGGGTGACAGGAGCGCTATTTCGTCTTCATCTAAGCGCATGAAAAAGGCCAATGGCCGAAGACTAACTCTGATTCTCCTCTGAATTGTTTTCGCCAAATTCTGAAAAGAGAAGGGCTTATGTATGCCATTCCACCAATTTCTAAGGGATGCGCTAAAAAAACACACTGCGCGACTTTCCAGTATTAGTACAGTTCTGCGAGAGATGTCCTTCTCCGCCACAGTTATAGCACAGTTGTGGATCAAAACACCTCTATTACAGCAAACTCTCTATATAAGGACTGCGTAACCAGCAGTGAAGCCTTTGGGCTGCTCTGCGCATCCTACTTCTGCGAGCTACCGTGAAGGCATACGAAATACGCAGCTGACTTATACCATGCCTCTTGAGAGTCAGTTGATGGAAGCCTCCTTTCACCTGTTCCCGCAGGTTTGCTACGAACGGAAGGAAGCTCAGGGCCTGTTCATGCTCGAAAGCAACGGCAGCGACTCGAGCCAGAGCAATGCTCGGAAGTCTGAACAGGCAATGAGGGTGAAGAAAGCGGAAGGTGCGACTGCGGAACGAGTATGCGTAACCAAACAACAAAAGCCCATAGGAATAAGATCGTTAAAATCTAGACTTGGAGCTCCTTTCTGCTGATAATACTTCTTTTCTAGACTTCGATTGAAGCATATGTCCTATGTCTACGGTATGCGAGGATCGTAATGGTTTTAAACCGCAGGAAATATTGTTGGTCGGCATGAAAATCTAAAAGAACTTGGAAAAACGGTGAGGAAGGATGTGCAAAAAGGACAACTGGTTTTGAAGAAATTTTGGGAGTGGGAGTGATTTGGAATGCTGACTTAAATTGGGCTCCCTTTTTGACTCCCTTCATGTTGATATGAAACATACTTAGCCGAGAGGGCCAACCAACGGTCAACACGGGAAGTGCTAAGAGGCCAGGACTCATTGAAGAGGTGTCTCTTGACTTTTTAACATACACAGTTGTAATCAACCGCCCAGCTGCACCGGCTGTCGAGGTACTCAATCAAAGTTTCATATAAAATCTTTCGCTGGTCAGAGAGAGCTGTCATTCCACTGATTCATGGTGCAGTATAACTTCGCCTTGGTGGTGGTAGTAGAGCCGGCTGTCGCCTCCACCCGATTCCAGATTCCTGTTTAGAAGTTCCCGCCTATTCCAACCAAGCCCTCCGTGGTCGGTGAACGAGTACCAGACTTGTATGGCATGTATAAAACACTGACATGTCCATCGATTGGCCACCGAAAGTCATTGTATGGGCCAAATACGCACGCAAATTGCTTCGCGAGATGCCATGGAAGTAGAATGCGAGGCGCACCCATTAAGGTGATTCACTGACGCCGTCTTTTATCATTTGCACTTGCCCCTTAAGGTATGGCCAGCGCTACGGCAGATATGATCCATTCAAGGATCAATATGACATCAAGATCTGTTTCCGCTCAAAATCGCGCTCATGGGAGGCACAATATGTCCTCCAATAGACCACATATATGGCAGCAATCCTCTCTCGGGAGCACAGAATTTGACTTCGCCTTCTTGGCTAGTCTCGCTAATGAATGCCTGAGCGAAATACTACAAGAGCCCCCAGCAGATCATTTAGACATAGAACTCTTTGAACAACAGGAAATAATTGGATGAACAAGTAAAATGTCTAAACCTCACCATCATTCCGCTCTGATCCAAATCTTCTGTTTTCGCCTGAACCAAAATCGCGAGAGCTGTTAACGTCCGAATTCTCGTTGAATCCGTCGTCACCGAATCCACCGCTCCTCGCAGAGCTTCCGAATCCACTTTCGGAGCTTCCGAAACCAGCGTGAGGACCACCACGACCTCTTGGAGCTCCTCGTCCTCGAAAGCCTCCACCTCGTCCGGTACCCTCTTCATTTCCGCTGTCGAACGCACTGTCCGCATCTCCAAAACCACCGCCTCTCGAACCGAATGATCCTCCACCTCTTCCACGGAAGCCTCCTCTTCCAAAAGATTCGGTGTTTGCGAAGCGCTATCGCCTCCGAATACGGTACTCTTAGAGGCGAAGCCTCTTCCTCTGAAGCCAGTATCAGCGCCTACAAATCCGCTGTCGCCACTTCCGAAACCACCATCTCTGCCTGCAAAGCTGCCGCCACCTCTTCCTCTGAATCCTCCCGAACCTCCGTTTCCTCTTCCGAAGCCAGTATCAGCGCTACAAATCCGCCGTCGCCACTTCCGAAGCCACCATCTCTGCTTGCAAGGCTGCCGCCACCTCTTCCTCTGAATCCTGTGCAGCTATTTCCTCTTCCGGAGCCAGTATTACTGCTTCCAAATCCACCATCGTCTCCACCGAAACCACCACCTCTGCTTGCAAAACTACCTCCACCTCGCCCTCTGAATCCTCCCGAGCCGCTATTTTCTTTTCCGAAGCCAGTATCACTGTCCCCAAATCCATTGTCGCCTCCTCCGAAGCCGCTGTCATTTCTAGATCCAAAGGCGGTTCGTCCTCCTCTTCCTCTTGAACTGTTCACTCGTCCAAATTCATCTGTAACCCAGCGATTTCCCAAGAAGTCTGAAGCGTAAAAAGAAGAAAACATACCTCCAAAACGTTCACCGCCACTGGGGTGCGAGCTTTCATTGTTGGCAGCTGGGGTAGATGAGTCTACGCCCCAATCCTCCTCACAATTATTGCTGAGAGCTGATCCCCAGTCGCCCATCAGATTTCGCGACCGGCGACTTCTCACCAAACCCAGCACTGCCATCACCGTGGCCTGGGTTAATGTTTGCAGCGCCATCTGCAAAACAACAATAAGAACGGACACTAGGGATAAGGGATAATATCATACCATATGGACCTCGTTGTGGTGGAGGGCAATCCCAGTCTTCTTCCACCGCGTTTTTGCTGTAATAGATGTACGATCACGAAGAAATCTCATCATTGGAGAATTTCACTCACTCCATTGATTGGCGAACTTGAAGACAATTGAAGAGTTCTAAATAACAATATATACGGTTGATACGTTATGCAGAAAACGACCGCTGGCGACAGGGAAAGCTAGCCACGTTGGCTGCGAGCAACGATACTCACTCGCAGCCATGCGTGCGGTCGCGGTGCGGCGCTGCAGCAGGACCATCTCTAGCCCTGACAGGAGCGTGTACGAGTTGCCGGACGTGCTGAGCGTGCTAATGCGGAACCCCACGTCCCTACCTGTCTTATGAATAGTTTCGGCTGCAGCAAGAGGAGAAAGCTGTGGAATTCGACGTAATAATGAGCCGGATTCTAAAGCTGACCCCTCAGAATGAAAAATTAGGAGTTCCCAAATAAGTGGTCAGAACTGGGGTGGAACTCTAGACTACGTCAAATGGGTGATGGAGAGAGAACTGAAGTTCACTTACGGGTTCACTAAACATGGCAGTAGATGATCTTAACTTATTAAATGGTGGTGAAAATCGTATTATAGAGAAAATAGGATGTTCCAGAGCACATTATGCTCATGGTGTTTCGCCCGCAGAATATCAAGCATCCGTGGATATAGTTTTGTTTTGGCTTTAACTCCACCACATTGTCTACCTATATTAGAGAGATGTTAGAGTATGCCAATATTTACACTCGTAATTAGGCCTGTTTGCTATTAGGTTAGTTAAATTGCGAGACATTTTGCTGGGCTCCAAGCGCTGATTAATAGCGCTGGATGGATACTTCTTTCTTTCTTCTTCGTACTTTAGGTATTCGAACCTACTGAGAAGAAAGCAGGGGTTTTAGTCATAATCATGAGGAAGCTTTGAAACCTCTACAAAAGGCAATCAACCCCAATTTTTATAGGTTCGTCAGTAATCCGCCTCTGAACATACGACACACTTCGCTGAACGCGTAACCGTTGTAGGCAGCGCTTGAAACACAAAGATCTATGACTGACCACCTTCCCACTTTTAATATGAATGCCTAACCTAAAAACAAATGTTTGTTCTTCTAATGATACCGTAAGGACCTTCTTCATAACCCAATACTCAGTTGTCTTCGATCCTCCCCTATTATTTGACTTCACCAGTTTCCCTCTCGACCCCTTTGCTGCAGTGCCCACCAGTGCATCCGCAGTCTCGCACTTCAGCCCGTCCAGCCTCGGCTGTGTCGCGCAAAACTCGTCCTCTCCGCCAGCGAAGCAGCGAGGACTCCGCCCAGAGCCAGCACGCGCGCGCGACCGCACGCGTCACTTTGAGTATCGCTGCCGCCCCCAGGCACGTTAAACCTTTGAATAGCCGCAGGACACGTTAGAGCGCGGAAGTGTGCATCACAGGGCTGCGCTGCTTCGGCCTGTGCAAGGGAAACAGTAAAATGCACGTGCTTCAGTTTGTATGGTGAAGAAATACGAAGGTTTTTCACAGTCTATTTTACCAACTTAACTTGGGTGTAACAGTTTGCGAGGCCTAGCAAGTCTCAAAATTCAGCAATCTCTGAAAACTTCTACAAGGCTTAATAATAGCACGAATATCGAAGGAAGTTGTACCATCAATTCTGGGAACCCTGTCCCAGACGTCTACAAAAATTGCTCACAGTACGGGTCTGGTGAAAGTAGAAGCTTTTCTATCGTCCTGGAAAATGAAGTAGAGCAGCAAACAATGCTCTGAAAGAACATCGCGGAACGGATGTGACAATGGATAATCTGTGGAAAATCGACGAAAACATTAGAGGCCCTCTTGGTCGTTATTTCATCCTACTGTCCCTCTTAAAGGATTGTAACCCACCTACCACATCCGTCATCCCTAACTCTGCTCAGAGATGTATAGGGGTCGAGATATTTGCTTTGTTCTTTCACAGAGAGAGAGGCTATTCTGCCTATATACAACGCTTGGGCCGTTCCGACCTACCGTTGACAAAGGCCTGAGTTATACTCCCGCGGGAGCATCCGCGGAAGGGCGGGAATCGCGCCGAGATTCCTCACCTGGCCAATCGCCAAGCCTCGCCACGCCCGCCTCCGCCGTGCACCATTGGTCTGCGGACGTTCCGCGGATGCTCCCGCGGGAGTATAACAGAGGCCATAGTCTCCTGGTGAGTACACTGACGAAACATGTTGGACTTGCGTGTGAAAATACCACGGCTGCACGTAGAACAACAATCTCGTTGAAATAAAGAACACACCCAAAGAACGATGCCTTCATGCTTAAAAACAATAGAACAAATCTTCAAACAATCAGATACAAACAATCTTCAAACAATCAGATAACAGAGCAGTAGCGAGATTATTGCCATCATAACAGAGAAGTGATGTGGAAGAAAAGAAAAGAAAATGACGAATAACAACTGGTCCTCGTGCACCCCAAAAAAGGACGAATTTTATCACTCCTCGTAAGCCTCCTCTTGCCCCTTCGTAGTAACGTAGAAGGCCACGACTTCAGCTTCATCGCCACACACCACTTTGCACACGACGCTTTCCACGACGTCGCTTCCTTTGACGATCTGCAACACAAGGATAAAATCAAATTGCTGAAAAAACGTGTAGACGCTTTGAGTGGACTGGAATCCATCCACGTACTGAGATATGCAGAAATATACACATCACCATATGCTCAGTCTAAAGAACGCAGCGCCAGAACTCACTTGGGTGTTTCGAGAAGAGATTGCACCTATAGGTAGAATACTTGTCAGATCCCGTCGCAATCCCATTTCAAAAACTTCAAAAACTTTTTGCGTTTGTGGGTTTAGCGGCGAGTTTATAGACAGGCCAAATTTTTTATCCATATAAAGTGTAGACTGTTCTCTTCTAAATCTGAACCTGGAGACTGCTGAGGAAATGTGTTGACTAAGATTGACGAACACACTTCAGTTGGCCTCACAAGAAGAGTATGCCAACGATAGATCTGAACAGCATAAGTGGTGTGTATAGAGTGTCGGCGAAAGCATAACATACTATAGATCCAATGATTTGCTTCGCCGTGCGCGACCAAAGCGTTTGGCCTAGTGGGTAAGGTGACTGACCCGTTGAAATTAGGCCGAGGGTTCGAATCCGCTCATTGCGGCCTTATTTTTGCATGTCTGTAGAAGTACAGGTGATTGTTTCCAAAACAGCATCGCTGAAATTCAACATCGGCGGTCTGGTTTACTGGTCGCAGTCCGCACTATCTACTAGTTGAACTGCTGTGCTAAAGATAACCGTAAATGAGGAACGTTGACTTTGATGTTAAGAAACATTGAGACATAAAGCTATAGCAAAAGGATTTTTATAGGAAAAAAGTGGAATTTTCCAAAGCGAGGTGGAATTCAAAATGCGAATGACTGCTAGCAACCGTTTGTAGTCAGCTGACATTGACACACCTCTTCTGCCATTCAGAGTTACCGTTGAGGTAGTCACCTGGTCTCTCCCTATGACCAGGATGGAACCAAAACGTGTTGTGACCGTATGTCTCGCAACGAAGTAACCAATGCTTGTAAATACATAGCGCCTTTTTGTCTGAGTCTTGGAAATCAGTTTATTCCGAACCTGTTGGACAAATTTTCCGAAACCTGATGATCTTCTTATGGGAATGGGCTACTCAAACAGCAGTTGACAAGAAACCGCCCAGCTCGCCTCATCAGGGAGTTTACGGAGATGTAGACTAGCTCACATCATCATCATCTGTCTTCCTCTAGATGAGCCCCTGCTTATACTCCATTCGCCGCGCGGCGTGTCATAATGATAATTACCAGTATCGATTAGGCCGCGCGGCTTGATCAACGTTATCAAATTTCATTGTGACGCGAAACGCCGTGTGGCGAATGGAACACAAACTGATCCTAAAACGAGGGAGAGTAACAACAGCAACAAACAACTGGAACAACCTCAATTCCGTATTCCATCTTTGTTACCCCTCCGGATGTGGGATCGACGACCGTGGCCCCGAAATGTCAGTAGCGATGTTTAAGTTGGTGAACGTCATTTAAATTAAAGAACAGGATATGCACATCCAGCCACAACTAGAAGCATGTAGTTGCAGACTTGTTAGGGAACATGAATTGTAAACGGTCTTTCACATCATCTAAATCCCGGAACTGTTGCACACTTGCTAAATGGGAGAGGATTCTTAGTGCCTTACGTTGACTTTGTCATTCCAAGAGACGATGAAAGGGGTTCAGGTGTGTCTGTACGGCAAAAAGGAGTACCTCCACGAGAACTCCACCCTTCAAATGGCGGAACGGTATCTTTCCAACATGGAACGCGCAGAAAAATTCAAAATAGTGATTCCTCGGCGCAGGTTCAGATGATTGATTCCTTTACAATGCAGCATTTTTGCATCCTTCTCCATACAAGATGTTTGGAAGGTATTGCCTTATGAGGTTGAAGCCCTATAGGTTCAACGGCTCTGCAAAAGTAGTTCATAGTTCTCTACCAATTCAAGGGTGAAGATTTTCGAAGTGATCAAGCTTCACTTTTCGAAACTACAGTTATTTCTGCACATAACTTCGAAGCTTCTCGGAGCTCAAATTTGAAATCACATTTGTAAATTCAAATAAAAATATTATAAAAAAAGTTGAAGAATAAACTACTTACGCGCAGATGGCATCCACTGGTACGCTGGTGTGCTGCGCAGGTGCTGATATTGCGCACTTTGCCATCTAAAGAAAACCGAAAATGTTTGAGGCAACAGAACGGAAAGCTTGATTCGCGATGAGAACACGGCTGCATCCTAGTGAGAATGATCATCTACCTTCGTTGGACTGAAGTTCAGCATCCAAATTGCAAAAAGGAAGCACCCTATCTGTAATGACGACCCACACAGCTAGCAGGGTTAGTAAACCACGATAAGGCAGCACGCCGGATTTCGACCGCGCGATAAGTATTGATTGATGTGACAAGAAATCAATCTTATCATATACTAAGAAACGCTGAGTCACCTTCTGGTGCACAAAACAACGGGGTGTTGTGTTGCATTCTTAACTTTGCTTTAACGCATAAATGAATGCTTCTCGCTCAGTTGACAGTCCTACTGAACGAGTTCTTCCCGAGTTGAAGTGGGAACCGCATGAGTATTATGATGGAGAGACATCCCCAAAACAGATATGTAATATCGACCGGCTGACCGTTGTCAATCAATTTCACCGATTTCTCTCCGAAGTTGACCATTTGAGGTGGGAATTGTGTAATATAGGCAGGTGGGCGCACTTCTAGCAAGTAAAGGGTACCTGCTTAATGAATTACTGGGCGAAGCCCCATCTGGCTGTTATCCCTAATCAGGATAAACAATCATGATGTTTATGCTTACAAAGCACGGAAGAAACCCAGACCGACTTCGACATGAAGGTCCCAACAAAGTGTGATAGTACTGCGCATATCACCAATTTGAGGTGAAACAAACGAGTGATGTCGAAGGGTCCCAAATGGATTAGTGTGACTTATTGTCCTACTTCCCACATAATACATGCAATTGAACACTTCACCATACCCTTCTTGCCTGAGGATTCCGCTCACCCTATCAAAAGGGAGGTATCGCTAACCAGGATGAATATGCATATCCTTGAAGCAAGGTAACGGACAAAGCAGCCAAATTAAATTTTTAGAACAAGCGACTTACGTCAATAATTAATTCATTGGAATGAGGCTGATCATTCAGATTGTCCAAGACGATTGTAAGATCCACCTTTTGGAACTCGCAGGACTGAAATACAACAAAGTACAATATGGTACAAATGAACGAAATAGTACATGGTATCACTTCGACATTCTACCGGTCTTCAAGCTGAAAAGAGCTCTTCTTAGTATCTAACTAGTAACAGATGCATGAAGCATAGGGCCTACTATAGTTGTGCTCTCGCAAAATTTTCGAATATTCGAATGGTTTCGAATACCCGCAATTTTCGAGCATTCGAATTTCGAATACATTCGAAAAACGTGATTTTTTGAACATTCGAATTCGAATACATTCGAAAAACGCGATTTTTTGAACACTCGAATTCGAATACATTCGAAAAACGAGATTTTTTGAACACTCGAATTCGAATACATTCGAAAAACGCGATTTTTTGAACATTCGAATTCGAATACATTCGAAAAACGAGATTTTTTGAACACTCGAATTCGAATACATTCGAAAAACGCGATTTTTTGAACATTCGAATTCGAATATTGATTCGAATATTCTATTCGAATATTCGAATATTTTCGAATGGAACATTGGGTTACAGAAAGGAAAAAACATGGCTGGTGCGTTGGTGGCAATGACCAGTAGACGGTTTACCCTGACGTAGTAGGAAATTTACATTCGTTTGCAAAGCGTTTAACAAAGTTTTAATGGAGTGATCTTTCCACCGAATTCTTCTATGCCTGAAAGGATGAAATATGTTACTGGTCATCAAACCAAACAACACGTCCTTAAAAAGTTTAGTTCTTTTTCCTGGTCGACTGATAAAAAGATTCCAAAGGCCATACCTCACCTTAGCCCAATAAAGGGCCAGGTGATATAGCACGGGATATAGCTGGTGGAGCGCTTACCTTTGGTTTGAATTACTGGGGTTACATATGTGCATCCACCTTTTCGGCTTACCATGGGACCCCTTACCATGGAACCCCTGGTAATTCTCAATGAAACTATTTGCTTCATCGGAGACCAAAGTCATCATGATGGAGATCTTCGAAACCGTAAGGTTCCATCTGCTTCATCTTTTTATTTTACATTACCTAAGAAACATGAAGTGTACATAAGAAGGAGCTTAGAGTCATGCGTATCCCTGAGAAGTGCTTGAGTGTTGTTTGTGCGTTATTTTTGATGGCATAGGAGAATGCGGAAAGCTCTAAATTATCTCCGTGATTGAGGAAAGTGGTCGTCGAATAGTTGTGTATAATATAATAGCTGCCTTCTCTACAGTGCTTACCTAACGATTGTTCGAGCCGAAAACTTGACCGCAGTTAACTACACTCCCACAAAGTCAGACCCATAGTCAGCTCGGGCGTACGTTCCGACGAATAAAATAGCATGGCCTGTTTCTTTTAAGTTTCCTCAATGAGCGCTTCCGCGCAATAATTTCATCACCATCCTTTTCATGGAACCGCCTACTTTAGTGCTCTTTGCGCCGCGTTTCAAAGTTTCAATACTTTACAATAGGAGCCATTTTCTTGCTCTACAGTCTGCACCATGCAACAGATTGGGTTTTGTACAGCTGATAGATCCCAGGAGCACATATGCTGCGCAAAAAGGAAAAGTTTGTTATAATTACCATACTATACAATAAACCGCTAAGAGCTATTGATTGGCACCGCGCAGAAGTTAGTCGAAGAATAGGTGAGAAATCGGAGAAAGTAAGTCATAAAATAGCGAAAAATACCGAAAGGTCTTCTACGTACTTGGGGATTCAGAAAAAGTGCCGAAGGCGTCGTCTAACGTGTATGGGGATCCAGAAAACGTGCCGTACTCGTCACCCAACGTGCATGTGGATTCAGAAGACGTACCGAAGTCGTCGTTCAACGTGATTGGGGACTCAGATATCGCCGACCATCACTTAACCGTCCGAAGATGATGCCGATGTTGAGAAGAGTAGTGGCGGTGGGAGAGGGGGGAGGTTCTGGATGGCTCCATACCGCAGAACTACTCACGTGATCTTAAGGAAGGCAGAGCAAGGTTGGAACATAGCAGGGTTCTTAAATATTGCCTTTTGTACTGCTAAGGAGGAAAGAAAGCAGAATGAGCAGAGCAACTGGCTTGAAGTGATTGTCCTTACCTTAGTGATACTGACCTTAGTGATACTGCAACATCGCGCAAAGCGCGCAAGTGCGGGCACGCCCATAGGCGTGACGGATATATATTACAGGCACCAATATTTTTGCCATTACTTTACATCAAGGACTGAGGAATTGTGGCGCCGCTTTTTTTGCTGTCTTGCCGATATTTGAACAACAACATATCCTGTGTGCGACATAAGATGAAATAGACAAGTACTTCGGGTTATAGACAGCCAAGGACCAAGAAGAGCATTACCGAGAAACATTGAGTGATCTGACTTCTTCTTGTCGATGCCTAAGACCATCTGAACGAAGGAAGAGTGTTACTAAGTGATAATCAAAACCCAGCAAACAGAAGCACAGTTTCTTGAGGAAAACTTCGCGATTAGATGTTTTCATGCTTCTGCGCCTTATAGGATTGCAAGGAAGATTAATCTTGAGCAGCCTAACCTCTCCCCCTCTTTGTATTGGTAGTCCTAATAAGTCCCCTAAGAGTGTGTAGATCAGCGATTGAACTACTTGTTATTAGATTTAGGTTTCTAGTTACGCGTCTGAACAATAGCCGAAAAGCTCCAACCTATTAGGTGCTTGATGGATTGGTGTCCGAATCGTTGAGTAACTTTGGCGTGCAAAAACGATGATGGTCAGAATGTTAGGAAACTCAGTAAAGACTGATCAACGTTATGACCTCGTTCGGCACAGGAGCACATAAAAGAAACTACATCCTTTCCATAAACATTCGCTCCATCCAAATTGGCAAAAAGGCAGACCTAAGAAACATTTTGCATGGACGTGTACACGGAAGGAAAAGGCAAGGCCTCACGGAAATGGTCCCGAGAAACACGCTGTCCATAAGTATTCACCTAGATGCAAAGGAGAGCGGTTCGAAAAGGAAGGCCTACCCTTGTTTCGAAAAACCTTTTCATAGCGTTCTTTGTCTCTTATGAAGTCAGCACCTCTGATCGGACGTGTCTGAGCAGTTGTAAAATCCGGTTGCTGTAATTGATCTATCACCTAGAAATCTTATACCCACTAGCCCGCCTATATTATCGTCCTTACTGCACCCCAACTGTATGGTTTACTGCTCAGCTAGTAGAGAATGCAACTGCATCGCACAACAATCCTGATCTGCCAACCCTCGGGCGGCGAACATACTATGGAAACAAAGCGGCCTCTGCACTTTAGAATTAAAAAGCAACTTGATGTGAAAGGAAAGCTTAGAAAGGCTACGATAGACTCACAGGACCTCGCAGAGAAAATGGGAAATTTGGAGCGTGAAGGTCAATACTTGGTGAACAAAACCCTTAGGCCTATGTTATACTTCGGCGACGCTGTTGTCGGCAGCAGAGTTGAGCGCACTGCGTAGCACCCGCTCAACACTGTCACCGACGTCGCCGAAGTATAACATAGCCCTTAATGTTTTCGGATCTATACTAGAGGTCCCCATTAGAGGACAAGAGATCAAGCAAAGTTCAATTGTGCAAAGATGAGGTCGAAAAACAAGATTATCGTAGGCAGTGTCAAACAGAAAACTGGTTCCTGAGGTCCAATAGGAAAAGTTCGAATACGAATGAAAGTGTAAGTCCTTCTATGAATAAAGCTGAAGGTTCAGCTTCTGATTCAGCCGTGCTTCTTGTTTCCTGTGTATTGTTGTGGAAGAGGGATTAGGAGACTCATCATATATGGAGTGAAAGGGAGACGACGTGCTTACAATTTCTGGACTCTCAATGCAAAATATCCATGCATCGGCTTCGCAAAACAATGCAGATCCTAACTTGCCTATTCGAATTGCATCCATTGAACATTCGAATAATTGTGTGTTTTTGGAAATTCTCGAATATTCGAATGGATTTGAATACCCGCAATTTTCGAGCATTCGAATTTCGAATATATTCGAAAAACGCGATTTTTGAATATTCGAATTCGAATACATTCGAAAAACGCGATTTTTTGAGCATTCGAATTCGAATACATTCGAAAAACGCGATTTTTTGAACACTCGAATTCGAATACATTCGAAAAACGCGATTTTTTGAACACTCGAATTCGAATACATTCGAAAAACGCGATTTTTTGAACATTCGAATTCGAATATTCAAATTCGAATGAAAATCATTCGAATACCTATTCGAATAGGTCATTCGAGCACAACTATAGGGTCTACTCATACATACTTCGCGATGGGGGCAACGGGAGCGATCGATCGGCCAGGCAAATCATATTTCGTATTGATTTTTGTCGTGCAATGACCAACAAAAATCAATATGTACAAGGTGGTTTGCCTAGCCTCCCACTTAATCGCCCCATCGCGAAGTACGAACGAGCCCATAGTGCAGGGAAAAGATGGGAGGGGGGGGGGGGGGAAGCGACTCTCACATACACCACGAGTTGATGTTCGGCTCCCGATCAGGCCAACAAAGCAATTCCATCTCTTCGGGGCCGATCAACAGCACCCGACTAATCGAAAAAGTTCAGAATGAGCGGAAGCCACAAGCCATAATGCAATCCCCCCCCCCCCAACTACTAATGTAGATCCTTAACACATTCAATTTCGGCTTCGTAAGGTTCCACAGTACATCATGTTTGTTCGTGTTAACTGCTCCCTTATGGACGCATTTCTAAGAAAGCGGATTCAGAAAAAAATTCCGAAACTATGTTTCGGATTTTTTCTGAATACGCTTTCTCTGAAATTGTAGTTATAGGGCGCATGGTAGTTCAGTACGAGGTACCGGCTGCTGAGTGCACCCGATTCGAGGATTTTGATTCGGATCTCCCGCCCAGGCCTACCACTCCTTTCATTCCCACGGGGTCGCTGAACTGGTCCCAAGGTTTGCTGGAAAGGATGGAACACTTGTACATTTGCTCACTACTACAAATCCAGGCCAAATACGAGACCGAGAGGAGGGGTGGTCCTTCCTAGGAGGGGATTTCCTCGATATACAGCACTTGGTAAAACAACATGCCGTGCTTTTCCGTGGTGCAATCCATCTCAGCGCTAGGATTCCGTCAGAATGTGAAACGTTAGAGAGAAAAATGGTGAAGAAAGGGCGTCCTCACAATAGTGCACCACTGTCCTAACACGCATTGCGTCCACTACACATTGTATATCCGACTGAATTTTTGGAAAGTTAGATGATTCACTTTGTTTCGAAGACTATATTGATGAAACAATAATTGCGGCATATAGAAGATCCAACTTCATTTTGCGAGCTTTTCAAACTCACAATATATCTACACTTTTCAAGCTTTTTGCACGTATATAAGCGTATATAGCACTTTTGGAATATTGTACACCAATACGGTCGCCTACTAAGATTGCCTACAATGAAAATCAATAAAAGAAAACAAAAATCAATGAAAATCAATAAAAATGAAAACCAATAAATAAAACCAATGTCGATAAACGTTCATGTTCATGATTCGGATGACACTATTTTCGCTGCCACCTGATTTTTGGATGATTCGGATGACGGCAATTTCGCGAACCACGGATTTTTGAATGATTCGGACACGGGAAAATTCGTGGGCCCAGATTTTTGGATGACTCGGAGCTGGATGTTCGAATCGAATATCCGAAAATGGTTCATTCGGATCCAGCGCCCAAAACACCTTTAAAAGATCAAAACAACGAGTAAGTTATACTCCCTTTTGTTGAGCCTACTCTATCTGCCGTTACACAGTCTCCTAAACATTCTGACGTTACTCTTCTTCCTCTATTTCGTTATGAGGAGACCTTAAGTACCACAGGCATATTGCGATAGCGCCCATACGCCCTTTCTTAGCAGAATTCGCAGTTTCACCTTTCCATCGGTTCATGCTCGATTAGATGTGTTTCAGAAATCGCAAACCGTCATCATAATGAGAAGCACCACCCTGTTAACACGGTATGCGCGGGAGGTTATCTCCAGATGTCTGTCGCTGCTTAATCAAGGGTGAATTAGCCGTGTCAAGTTGTGACACACAACACAACAACTACGCGCGACAGTTATAACCAACAAAAAAAAAAAGAATCGAAATTGCCTTAGGGCTTCTTCACACTTCGCGAATTCAGCGACAGAGTTTCACGGGTAAAACATGCGTATCGACTTTACTGAGCGAATGCTCGGCATCAATCAATCTGCACGCATTACACAAGGGAGTCCATAGCTGCGGTTGTAAAGTATGAAAAGGCCCTCAGAAGTCTAGCAAAGTTCCCTACATGTCCAGCAAACCAAAGGGATGCTCGGGTTATAGCGCAAATGTGGCTTACTCTCTCTTACATTCCTTGTAGGCGATACTCTTTTGAAATTCATGTGTGGAACGGTTTTTGCGCCCTGAAGGGTTGCGGTTTCCAACTACACAATTCAACGTCTATGCCAGAATTGGAATGTAGGAAGCCATTTAGTCCATGAACCGATCATTGCATAATAGTTTCATCTTAAAATCCCTGAGAGATATTCCTGACCGAAAG
Source organism: Heligmosomoides polygyrus polygyrus (assembly GCA_947396885.1). Taxonomy (NCBI): domain Eukaryota; kingdom Metazoa; phylum Nematoda; class Chromadorea; order Rhabditida; family Heligmosomidae; genus Heligmosomoides; species Heligmosomoides polygyrus. The sequence goes on along the minus strand of OX377206.1, from coordinate 5,177,190 downwards.
TAATCGTCAACCCAATATCATATCTAACGTACATTCCCATCCGAATCTGAACTATCAAATTCCAAAATCTAGCCAATTTACAAACACATTGCGAAGGGATAAAAGTGTTTTGAAACAAATAACACTACAGGTTCAAATGCAGGCATCGTTCGAAGACCAAAGCGATTTATCCTATTAGGGGGGGGGGGAGAGATTCCACTTCGCCTTTTTAACGACTACGGTAAAAATGAAGATGATCTGTTTATCAGAGGCTAAACAGTGAGCAGGACCATAAGATAACCTTTCCACGCAGTTTCCTACCATGTATAGGCAACCTCCTCGAGTTCAATTCGCTTTTCTAACGGTGAATTCTACGGCGCTGAATTGCGGTGTCGTCAAGATTTCCTTTTACTATATGTACTATTAAGAATATGTGAACTGCAACGTGAGTAAACCAAAAGGAGGGACGAGGATGGTCTCGAGTTTTCACAGAATCATGTCGGACACGCTCTGAATCGCTTTTTATTCAAAAGAAAAAGAAGCTGCTTTGCTTACTGATCCCCTCTCTGCGGTACAAAATCTTCCGTTGATTGTTGGATAAAAAATGCCTCCAAGACCAAGATTTATTGCTGAACCTAAGGTTTTTCCAGCAGATGAAAACGAATTGTTTCGTTTTAAGCACAGCATCACACTGACGAGTAAGAAGGTTTCACAGAACTTGAGAAACAGTATAGGGTTTACCTTAGATGGGGAGAGGGGAGCACTTTATTCAGTCTTTTTCACGAAGGCGACAAAGTTAACGGTGCACTATTCTACAAAGACGCTGAACTACCTTCAAAGGACCTTCTTTTGCACTTTACCAACCAGGAGGGGCCACCTCGTTTGCTATTAAGGCAGTTTTCTAGCGGCGGTGCTCCTCGCCCCCTCCAATTCCCCATCGATCAGGATAGAACTGCTGGGAAAGGTTTCTAAAATTATTCCGAACCCAACAGGATAGAACTAAAGCGTGCTCTAACCATACGTCTAAGAAGCTGATCCTTAAATTTAAAGCACCTAGCGTCTTCTTCTCTTTTTCTGAGCCTGGAAATTTAGTTGGTTCTCACTACTAGCACTGACAGCACAACTACTAACCTTGGCGAAGCAGTTGAGCGACTACATACGTATGGCAGGATCGTGTTTAAAAAACGCAAAATCCTCACTTCTGAGCTCTCCTATTTCGACTATGAGGAAGACAATGCTCACATGTTCAACGCTGTGCGATGCAAGTATTCGTTTTCGCGACCTCTTACGCTTTCGTGTGTTAGGGCATGTACGGGCCCGCACCAGGAGAACTAAGAAAAAGATTTTTTTAGCGTTTTCAGGGACTGTTGTGCTGATTTTTAGCAACGAAAACATATGCCAATCGTTTGGGTAAAGGTTTCGTGAATTATTTCGTACCTTTTCGACAAGTCTTCCGCGACTTGAGGGCATTTTAATCGGGCATGGCTTTCTCAAACAACAGTTCACACGAAATCGCCGGCTTGCCTCACCCAGGACATTACCAAGGTTTAAACTAGCTCACATCGTTTGTCTTCCACTAACTAAGGCCATGCGTGTATTCCATTTGCCGAGCGGCGTGCCATAACGAAAATTACCAATATCGATTAGGCCACGCGGCCTGATCAACGTTAGCAAATTTCATTATGGCGCGACCGCCGCGCGGCGATTGCCGCACAAATGGGACCTAAAACAAGGAAAAAACAACAGAAATAAATTACTTGAATAACTGCCTCCACGATGACCTCCTCATCAGCATGCACTGTCGTGGACCTAAAACAGGATCAAATCATGAAGCTAAACGTCGAAATGAGAAGACAGCACACGGGGAAAGTCTAGAAAGTCGACTCCGTCCTCAATTTGCTCCAGAAAATCTTGGCAAATTGCCGAAAAATTATTAGTTGTTTATACCAGGAGGGCTACGCAAAAAGAAACAGAGCAAACAGATCAAAGTGCGTGAAGAAAACATCCTGAAGACCACTGTCAACAAGTCTTTTGTATTGTCATAACGATTTTGGTAAGATTTTTTCATTGAAAACCTTTGAATGTCAGTTCCAGCTCGATTTGTGAAAAATGTCGACCTTATACAGATCAAGTCTGGTTTTGGAATTTGGATCTTCATCTGATCACCTCTAGTACATAGTTGAGCGAGATAGTGAATAAAGTTCCTGAAGATGAAAATCCAACACACCATTGGTCAATTCATAGAATACGATGAGATGATATTTTCTCAAACGAGATGCAAGGACGCGTGAATAAAGATTCAAGAGCCGATGAAACATAACTACACCCGTGTACTAATCCAGAGGTGTTTTTTGTAAAGCTATTTTGTTCAGATTCTAAGCTAGCGATTTCACACCTGCATTCAGGACTAAATACTGTGGATCATATTCAATCACAGGTCTGACATACGTTTTGAGGGCAAGTACATGTACTCGATCGAATTTGTTTTATTTATCGTTGATTTTTTTTACTGTGTAACAAAAGGAGATATCAAGTTGCTTTGGTCCAGATGTGGAAGAGATACACTGCCACCTCTAGTAGTTGACCCCTCCCCCTTCTCTTGACTTATATCTTTCACTCACGTCAAAATCATTAACTGAATGCACAAATCGGTGAGCCCTATTTAAATTCAGGAACAAAAGAGGTGCATCCAGCTATAGTCAGAAGCATGCAGATTCAGACTTATCCAGAACGCCACTCTTCCTACTCAAAACTGGATATCCAAATCGACTAGCTACGCAGTGGTTACTTAGGAGAGATGCAATGTAAACAATCTTTCATACAACCAGCTCGCATCAAACACGCCTTTACACGACGCACACTGCGGTTACGGTGACCAGGTCCTGATATCCGACGTCTATAATCGTCTGTCTCACCAGGTAACTATCTCAACGGTAAGTCGGAATGGCCCAAGTGTTGTATATGGGCAGAATCGCCTCTATCTTGGAAACTACGAAATACAGATATTTCGACCCCAATACAACTCTGCGCAGAATTAGGGACGACGGAAGTTGGGCAGTTGGCGGCGCCAGCCCTCTGCCTGTGCGCGAAGGGCGGGGTCAAGTTGGCTGGAAACAGCGATGACAAGAGAGCGACGGTGGCGCAGTAGGTAAAGTGGCTGCGTAATTCCCATAACCGCTGTTTCAGTTCCAATGAGGGGGCGGGTCCACCTCACAACGGGAAGTGCGTTCTACCGCTCGTTCTCTTGACGTACCCACATTAAACCCCTGGTTTTTTTTCTGCAGGGCAGTCTTCATCGTTGCCATCGTTGCCACTTCCATGCCGGCTTCTCTTCGGCTTCTGAAAACAAAATCAACCGAAGCATCGGAGTATGTCATAAATATCATAGGGAACGCAGTTGTATTTTTGCTGTGAAAGTTGCGGGCAGAAAAACCACAACAAAAGTAGAGCTGAGCAGAAACTAGATGACGGGGCAAAATGGATATGAAGAGACCATGCTCGCATAAAGATTACCTTTGCGTCGTCCGTTATTCCATAGATTTTATTCTCAAGGGTGTCCATTGTCACGAAGAGCACTCTTGTCTGATGTCTTGTCTTCATGATCTGTCCCTCGAGTTTTCGCATTCTTTCTTCTCGGCTTTCGTGGCGATTTCTGAAATTATGTAAATGAACAATGGGATCTATCCTAGTCCGGGGAGGCACATAACTTAAAAATAGGTAACAAAATGAATTGAAACTTACCGAGTGAATTGAAACTTACCTCCCAGAGGACGAAAGGGACTAGAAAACGAACGAAAAAACATAAAAAATAAAAAATCGCCGCGGTTTTACAACCGTTTCGGCGGGCAAAATGCCAGGCAGTGGAGCCATGCCGCGTACTGACCGCCGGCTGACATGTTATAACCAGAGTCTAACATGATGAGGAGGGCGCATGAAGCCGCATGCCGCGTGCTGACCGCCGCCTGACATGTTATAACGAGGATCTAGCATGGTAAGGAGGGCACACAACTCAACATGTTCTGTTTAATCTGAGACAGATTTCTGACAGCGAAGACGCACCCCTTTTCAACTTTCTGTTTTCAATCGTTAAGGCGATCACTGCATCCTCTAGTTTTTGGACGCTATCTTCCATTTTTCTCTGAAAAGGAATGCTTTCCGTATACTCGCCAGCTACTTTTTGTTTTGGCACCCTTTACAAAAAAGCTTTTCTGTGCCTCCGCCGTTCCGTCGACTTTAGTCTCGACTGAGTGCATTGTCGCGAAGAGCATTTGTAGCTCATGGCTTGCCATCATGACATCCCCCTCTAGTTTTGCGCATGCCTTCTTCTCGGCTTTCGTACCGACTTCTGAAATTATGGAAATGAACAATGTACTGTTTAATCTGAGACAGATTTCTGACAGCGAAGACGCACCCCTTTTCAACTTTCTGTTTTCAATCGTTAAGGCCATCACTGCATCCTCTAGTTTTTCCGAATCATTAACTGTGGCTAGGAATGACCGATAATAGGTTTTAAAAAAACTTTTTTTACTCTTAAATCGTTCATCCTTGATTACGGTGAAGTTCTTCATGATTTATTATAGAGTAAGAGAGCAAGAAGCAATCGTGCAATAACTGGTGACGAAGACCTCCAATATCGATTGCCTACGTCACTTAATCTATATTTGTAGCTTTCATAACGCTGCGGCGCTTGGTGTCCGAAGTGTAAATTCCGCCCAGCAGCAACAACATCCAAACACCACGCCCGCGCCCAGACACCTAGGTCGGGTAGTCAATAGATATTCGGTCGAGAGAATGATCGTGGCACATACAATGACGCAATATAGCGGAGAATTCAGCGTTTATAGTGGCCTTGCGTATAAGATGTCTTACAAAGATATTTCCTGATAGGATGCCGGAACGGGAAGAGTCAGTATTAGGGATGGGCGGAAATTTTGAAAATTTTCCCAGAAAACAGAAAACAGAAAATTGTTTTTGTCAGAAAACAGAAATCAGAAAACAGAAAAGCAAAAAATGCCAGAAAACAGAAAAAATCAAAAAACAGAAAATTTCGAAATTGTCACACGACCTAATCATTCCACTCAAAGATCCATTTTCCAGTAGCAAAAGCTTTTGTATGACTAAACATGACGTTGGGGGCTAGCGTTTTTACCTGCAAACGTTTATAAAAATTTCTAGTGCGCTCTAAATTCAATACAATCAGTGAACTGTCTGACTCAGTCTGCAGCTGAACCTTACGAAGACGATGTTCATGAGGAATGAACAAGTTTCTGATGCCGCATTCTCCCTCAACGGAACAAACATCTCCGAATGCTCCAGCTATGTGTATCTGGGTCGCGAAGTCAATATGGGCGCCAGAGCTGAGCAGTAGGAAACGAGCGGCTTGGAGAGCTTTTAAGAGCGTCGAAGAAATTGCGAAGAAGGCGAAGAACGTCTGACTCCGTGTCTACCTATTCGACTCCACTGTTCTTCCTGCACTAACATACACCTCAGAGACCTGGGCTATACGAAAGCAGGATGAGCACGCGATCAGCATCGTGCAGCGTGGAATCGAGAGGACGATGCTCGGAGTGACACGACTCACGCAAGTGAGAGAAGGCCTCCGGAGTTCCGAGCTTCGCCGGCGTTCGAAGATCAGAGACGCTGTCGCGTGGGCCAAGTTGTTGAAAATTAGGTGGGCCGGCAACGTAATGCGCTTCGCGGACACCCGCTGGACAAGAGTCGTCACCGGCTGGATTCGGCGGGATGTCAAAAAAATACCAGGACGCAAACTAACGTGTTGGTCCGACTTCTGACTTCTTTGTGAAAGTTCTAAACGATCCATATGACGCTCTTCGTGTCCCTCGAGTAAGAAGGATCCATTGGAGCACTGTGGCACGCGACAGGGACGAATAAAGACGCTGCTTAGGAGATGAAGGTGATACATGAACATTTCATTTTTCAGTAACACTGCATCAGCGAAATCAAATGTAACTAAAACTTTTCTGTCCCTTACTAATTTTTGACAGCCAAAAGCTGAGCAAGGTTCAGAGTTAGAAAAATAACCTCACGAAAAGATTCGCAGAAAGCGATCAATGGGGATGACCGGCCAACAATTTCCAATTTTCAAGGTGGAGAATAATATACACACAGTAGATAACTAACTGACTAAGACAACCGATTAGCTAATAGATAATTAAATGCTCCTCAAAACACTAGTTTTAGTATCTCAATAATATAGCTTAACATCAAGTTGAAAGTAATCGTAGATGCAAAATACAATTTGAATCGAAAAGAATACGAAACCAAATTATTAAAGTCGAATGCCCTATGAAGGAACTCCATGTAAGCAGCACTTACACAATCAATCAAACAAACAAAGCAGCATATTTCGTGAGTGTATGGCGCAATTTCTACACGAACACATTCAAAAACGCCACATGCTTACAATTTAAAATACTTTAGAAACATTATTTTGGACTGAAACTCGTGATTCTATGATACTATTTGGATTCTTTTTATTAGATTTCTATGCTATAATTTTGTTCGCAGCTCCATTTTCTGTTTTCTAGCCAATTTTTGGTCGTTTTCCCAAAACAGAAAACAGAAAAAATTTGCCCAAAATGGTCAGAAAATCAGAAAAAAACAGAAATTCCGCCTATCCCTGGTCAGTATCTTGGAGAGGATCTCCACTCTTAATAGTGAAAAAAACATGTTTTGGTTTTGCGGAACCCCTGACGCAAACGAGTAAGGCCTATGGCATACCACCGGCGACGAGGCCGGCGACGATAGAGCGCTGCAGTTCAGCGACGAGAGCAGCGACGGTGTTGGGCGGGGGCGAGAGTTGGCGCTAGAGCGCGGTTAGTGACGCTTACGTGCGTGTATGCGTGGTGCAAAGGGTCGGGCGACAGCTGGCCGCCGTGCAAAGCGCAGCGACGACCGGTCGTTGGCGGTATGCTCCCTCTCCAACGACACGCAATGCCGACGTGGCAGCGACAACCGGCAAGTGCGCGCTCTCTCCCCATTGTTTCTGACAGGTCCCAACACGAATAGTCGATTACTTGTCCGTTGGCAGTGCCGTCGCCGGACTCGTCGCTGGTGGTATGCCATAGGCCTAAGAGGAGCAAGGGGCACTGAAACGATCCGTAGACACGAGTTCGCCACTTTGGCCTTTGTTATACCATCGCTCACCTCGAACGAAGCCTAATGACAGGCTCCCATATTGACTCATCGCTTCGCGCGATCGATATGGGAGCTTATCATTAGGCTTCGCTCAGGGTGAGCGTGGTATGACATAGGCCTTAGAAACACGAAAATTCAAGCATCTCGACTTGGGCTCTGCAAAGAACATGTTCCAGGATTCAAACAAAAGGACAAGGCTTCAGTAATTAAAAGGTACAGCAGCCTGTCGCAGTTAGCTGTTCGCCTACACCATGTCGCTGATGATTCTAGGAGCTAGCGCGACGGATTCATACGAAAAAGGCGGGGTGTTCGTTTTTCGTTGTGGAACCGCTTGCAGGAGAGACAATTTGACGGCAGGAAGCAACCTCATTGAGTGGTTTTCATAAAAACCTCTGGACTCCTATAGAGGCAGGATTTACGAATTACCTGGCAAATAGCAATATGTTATAGATAATAACGGTGCATATGTTCGTTAGTTGTTGTGAAGATGGAACGAGAGAAATGAATTTGAAAAAATGCACAAGTTGGGGGATACTTTCCTTACAACCCAATAGTTACGCTTTATACTACAAAGACTAGGTGTGCCCGCCTGAGAACATTAGCAATGTACCGGAACATCACTCCTACCTCAGCGTCTAGCACAACATATACCTCCTTCAGTTTCATTTAGAGACAAGTTTTAGCGAAAAATCAGAAACTTTACAAATAATATGGACAATCCAAGTCAGACGTATCTGAGGTTTAAATAGAGAATGTATAAAAAGTCAAGACTACCTTTTTAGGATTTTTTTAGTTAAGCAGAGAAATGTGCAATCCTCTGACACGACTTTATGTAGCTGGCGCTACACCGCCAAACAAGTAAATATCGCGACACACTCAGCTGGAAAATTGGTTGCTTTTGATATAAGCACACGAACTTTGATCTAGACAAGCGGCAAAAAGCAAGTCCCTCTCCGAGTCATCCAAAAATCCGGGGTCCGCCAAAATAGCGTTATCAGAATCAACCAATTATGCGAAGATTCGGTTGAGTTCAATGTATTTAATGAATCATTTTCGAGTATCCGATTCGGATAACCCGATCCGAATCATCCAAAAATCCGGGGTGGGCAAAATCGCCCTTATCCGAATCATCCAATTATCCAAAGAATTTTGATCGGATCCAATTTATAAAAGCCATGCCTCTCCTCCGCTCCCTTACCTCATCGTCCCACGCATGGGACGATAGCTTTGCTTATCTACACAATTTCCGTTCAGCCAAAATGCCAGAAACATCTTTGGTTGTTCTTTAGGTTTAGCAACAAAAACCAAGCCAATCAAAATAAATTTAAGATCCATGATAACAGTTTGTTCTTGATCAAACGCGTAAAGACGCGCCAAAGAATGGCGCAAGCCAGTGCCATTTAATTCGTTACAACTTAATAGTTGTTTAATGCCTGAGTACACTGACGAAACATGTTGGACTTGCGTGTGAAAAATACCACGGCTGCACGTAGAACAGCAAGCTCAGTGAAATAAAGAACACATCCAAAGAACAATCCCTTTATGCACATCAGAAATCTTCAAGCAACCAGAAAACGAGCAGTTAACAAAGAAGTGACGTGAAAGGAAAGAAAAGAAATGACAAATGACAACAGGTCCTCGTGCAAGAAATGACACCTCATAAAGAAAGGATTTTATCACTTCTTGGAACTCTTTTCCTTCACTTTCGCCTGATCGAAGAACGCCACGGCTGAAGCTTTACTTTTTTTTTGCGGAGCAGTACTTCGTACTCGACACTTTTTTCGCTGTTGCTGCTCGCCGCGATCTGTAACAAAAGGATAAAATCAAATTGCTGAAAAAACGTGTAGATGTTTTGAGTGGACTGGAATCCATCCAGGTACTGAGGTATGCAGAAATATACACACCACCATTATATTCTCAGTGTAAAGAACGCAGCGCCAGAAATCACTCGGGTGTTTAGAGAAGAGACTGCACCTATAGGTAAAATACTTGTCAGACCCCGTCGCAATCCCATTTCAAAAACTGCGCAATGAACCTTGCTCCAGACTCCCCCCCCATCCCCGAGTGATGAGTGGTTTGTGCGTGTAAGGGCCTGTTCATACATCGCGACAAGAGCGACTGGGGCGACGGATGTAGTGTGGTGTACGTGAATAATTGCGTACTCCACACTCCGTCCGCGACGAATGTAGTGTGAAATGCGTAATTATTTACGTACACCACACTACATCCGTCGCTCCAGTCGCCCCATTCGCTCTTGTCGCCCTTGTCGCGAAGTATGAACAGGCCCTAAGGACATATCGTGGCCATATTGATTGTGCGACGCGATCGATCAATTTGGCCTCATTGCGTGGCCATCGCGTCGCGCCGCGACGAAGTATAAACGGGGCTTAATGCTTGGGGTGAAGGATCTCGCGCTCCATCGTCAACGCGCGTACTCAACTGCTTGAATTTTTACTTATCGCGACAGAACAATTCGTCCGAAAACCCGTCCGCACTTTTTTGTTCTTGTGCGTTCAGCGGCGAGTTTATGGCTGCGGGACATTATGTACGAATGGTCGCTGCGAACGCAGCGAGCGCGGCAGAAGACGTCGCAATTGACTGACTTCAGCGATAGTGATATCTAGACCTGCATCAAAACTTGCACATCAAGTGTTAGAAAGTGTATACAAAGTCAGTTCCACTGCGATAGTATGACATATTTTCGGCTTTTCCTGAAGAAACATAGTATAAAGCAGCATTAGAACGTTGTTTAGTTTTATAACTCGAACTCAATTTCTGAACCAGAGCATGTTTTCCTGCAGCTTCTGCAACACGGAGCTCATCGCGCACGCGGCAGTCGCCGTCACGGGCGCGGTGACCATTCGTACATAAACACCGCCCCTCCGAGTTTATAGAGAGGCCAAATTTTCAACATAGTCCTTAAAAAGTGTAGACGGTTCTCTTCTAAATCTGATCTTGGAGACTGCTAAGGAAATGTCTTGACAAAGATTGACGAACACACTTCAGTTGGCCTTACAAGAAGACTATTCCAACGATAGATCTGAACAGCATAAGTGGTGTGTATAGTGTTCGCATAAGCATAACATAGACCTAATAATTTGCTTCGCCATGGGGGACCCGAGCGCTTGGCCTAGTGGATAAAGTGACTGACCCGTTGAAAATAGGCCGAGGGTTCGAATCCGCTCATTGCGGCCTTCTTTTTGCATGTCTATAGAAGTGCAGGTGATTGTTTCCAAAACAGTATCACTGAAATTAAACATCGGTGGTCTGGTTGACTGGTCGCAGCCCGAACTAGTGTATAATAAACTTACAACCGAGAAAAAAAACTCGTCTGAGTTGTCCACCGTGAATGAGGAATGAGATTCAGGGAAATCGTTACGGGACCACGTAGTCGCCTAAACCACTTCTAATCACTTGCTGTCCTGAGCCTGTCCGGCGCAAATAGGGTCGACGTGGGGGGGGGGGGAGGGCTTCGGCAGAAAATCTCATAGAGCATCATTAATGTTCCTCATCTCTGGCTCCAACGTATTGTACCTGTAGTAAAGGCGTTCCATGGTTAATAAAAACCACGTTTGAATAGCGCGGCTGTGGACATTGCGCACCGGACAACTCGGACGGGTTTTTTTTCGGTTGTAGTGTAGCGGCGAGTGTCCGCACTATCTACTACTAGTTGAGATTATCTGCAAAGGATACCTTGAATTTGGGAATGTTCACTTTGATGTTAAGAAACATTGGGATGTAAAGCTATACGCTCCCACCACAGCAACAGTTAAGTTGAGTTCTTCCAAAAGAAGGTGAAATTTAAAGTGTGAATGACTGCGAGCAAACGGTTGTAGTGCCGCAGCCAGCAACACCTGACATTGACTTATTTTCAAAAACTTTCGACCTTCTTGACGCTTTTAACTTTCAGCCATTCGATGGTAAGCCAGCACATAAAACAGGCTTTATCTCGAAGGCCTGCCTGCACCTGCTGTGCAGATTTTGAACACAAAAATGCTACAGAAACGGTCGATTAACACCGCATACTCAACAAAAGTGGGAATCAATAAATGTCATCCAATTACCTTGCTATTGAATGCAATATTGCTTACTTTTACAATAATGCAAAATGCAGTCATAACGAGCGGACACGAACCCCCGACCTCTTTCACATAAGTCGGACACCCTACCCACTAGGCCATGAACCGAAGGCGCGTGCCAGAAAGTGAAGCCTTAACGGCGAGAGGTCGTTGCACCGAATCGTTAATTGGCTAGAACGCTGTTCTCTGCAGGACTCGCGTCCAGACACTTGCATTCTCGTAATGCTGAGGCAGAAGCGCTTCTGTCCATCCACACCTCTTCTGCCATTCAGAACTACCGTGGAGGTAGTCACCCAGTCTCTCCCTATGACCGGGATGGAACCAAAACGTGTTCTGACCATATGTCTCACAACGAAGAAACCAATGCTTGTAAATACATAGCGCCTTTTTGTCTGAATCTGGGAAATCAGTTTATTCCGAACCTGTTGGACAAATTTTACGAAACTTGAGGATCTTCTTATCGGGAATGGGCTACTCAAATAGCAGTTGACAAGAAACCGCCCGGCTCGCCTCACCAGGGAGATTACGGAGATGTAGACTAGCCCGCATCATTCCTCTAGCTGAGGCCCTGCTTATACTCCATTCGCCGCGCGGCGTATCATAACCGAAAATTACCAATATCGATTAAGCCGCGAGGCTTGGTCAACGTTAAGAAATTTCATTATGACGCGAAACACCGTGTGGAGATTGGAACATAATGTGGACCTGGAAGGGAAAGTAACAACAGCAATGAACAACTGGAACAACCTCAAAGCGAGCATAGGCGTCGATTGATAGCAGCTCGACTTTCACATCCACGACCCTGAAATGTCAGTAGCGATGTTCAAGTCAGTGAACGTCATTAAAATTAAAGAACAGGATATGTACACCCTGACACAACCAGAAGCGTGTAGATTCAGACTTGTCCTGAAACGCTACTCTTCCTATTCAAAACTTAAGGTCCGAATCTGCTCAATAGATTGCGCGTTAATTGCGGAACATGAATTGTAAACGGTCTTTCATATCATCTATATCCCGAAAGTTCAAACCTGTAAGATACTGGAACAAATGGAAAACATTCTGAATGTCTTATCTTGACTTTTGCATTTCAACTATCCAGGAAAGGTATTTGTCTAAAGGCGAAAGCGAGTGCCTCTACGAGAATCTCCAGCTTTCAGATAGTGGAGAGGCATGCTCAAATTTCTTCGAAATTCTTCAGCCTACCGAGTTAGCGCGTCCATAATTTTACTGTAGAATCGTAGTACAATACCAGCCCTATCTTTTGTCCATTCGCCGCAAAACCGCGACTTTTGCGCCATTTTGGGCGAGAAAGCTCCGCTTTGCTATACCTTGCTTCAAAAGCATCCATTTTTGAAAAGAATGTCATATTCGCAATGGTGATCGAATTTCCTATCCGAAGATGTGCAAGCTAGACAGCTAATTTTAATAAGAAAATCATGTAAAAAGATGGCTACTGTATTGGCCCAAGGAGTACGGTCAGCTTACGGCCTCTCCCTGCTCCCTCGAGATATTTACCTTCTGAGGAACTTTTTTATTTGGAGGCAGTCTGGTAGAAGGTTCTACCGCAGGATCGTGGTAAGCACCCAACGAACGCCTTTCCAACGATCTCGTAGGACCCAACACTGGTAAGAAGGCCCGTATCAGGAGGGGCACGAGCGTTCTACCCCCTCGCCCCCCCTGGCTCGCCCACCCCCCGACCCCCTGGGCTTGTTCGAGAGTCAAGTGGCTGCCTTACGAGATGGTGGAGACGCAGACATTTGCTACGCCTCTGTTTAAAGAGCGAGGGGGGGGGGGGGGTAGAACGCCACTCCACTCCGCCGTATCAGGCATAAACATTCCCAGACGACTGTCAGTAGTGTAGAGTGGAATTTTGTCAAAAAGTTCAAAGTTCGGGCCTCCAGCAGAACATTCGCCTGTTCGTGGAGTCCTACCACAGAATGACGAAACGGTTCGAAACCCAGGAAAAGGAAAGGATGCCTTTGGAAGACAAACGTAAATAAGCTATGAGCTCTAACGCTGATGAAAGCTTGTGCTTCTCCATTTGCATAGAAATCTTTCTAATCTTCTAATCCAATCGCTTCTCTAACATGAAGAAGTTCGTTCCGCATGAGCGTTCGTTTTACGCGCCCATTTCCGGCTTAAAGCTTTGATGTGACCTATTTTGCTCGATTGCTCTTTATACTAATTTTGATTCTAACTAAAACTATAGAGACATTGCGGCCATAAGGTAAGCAGTTTCAGGATATGAAAGTGTTTAGATACGAGTTCATCGATTTTTACGCTTTCGACCCACCACATGAGCTTTTCGGCTGAGAGTCGACATTTCAGTTGGCATTTCGCTACGGTTTAAGTCGCCTCCGCTCCTAAGCTACAGCCGCTTTGGACTATCGCTACAAATTTCTAGGACTAAATGCCGCTCCATTCCTTGATCTCCCAGTTTCTGACGGCTGACTAAAAGTTATTTGTGTTATATTATTGTCATATTTATGTGTAATAGTCAAAGCGGAGCTTTCCTCCCAAAACGGTGCAAAAGTCGCGGTTTCGCGCCGAATGTACAAAAGATAGGGCTGGTGTTGTAGAAGACGACATCTTTCCATAAAGGATAAGGATAAGGGATAAAGGACGGCGTTACTCAATCCCTTCTGGGATGCGCCAGCACATTCTACATGCTTCTACGGGATGTCGTGGAGATGAGCTGAATGCGTATTTGGCCATACAATGACTTGCGGTGGCCAGCCGATGAACAATTCAGCGCTTTATCCTTCCCAGACAAGTCTGGTACCAATTCACCGACCCCGGAGGGATGAAAGGCTTGGTTGGCCTGGACGGGAAATCCGAACCTGGTATCGGGTGCACGCGACAGTCGCGTCTCCTCCGACTGCGCTACATGCACCCATCACGCACCCGCGCAAATACTAACACACAAGCAGGACTTTTTTGTGCATATCTTTCCAGATGCACAAAAAAAAGTCGTGCTTGTGTGCTAGTATTTCCGCGCCGAACGAGTTTGTAAGGTGGGTCATTTTATGAAGCAGCTAACGTTTCGACCTGTTCGTCATCTTCTTCAGAGGCCTAAAAGTGGTTCAAGCCTTTAGATTTGTCATCTACGCAACAAAACGCCTCATCCCTCCCCCTTTCCAATATCGTCTTAGGTGCCAAAACGAAAAAACCGTACTGCATGAAAAATAAATTCACCCTCTGATCCAGCGTTTTAGCGGAGCGATGTCTCTACCGCTGTTGTTAGTAGCCGAGTGGTGGCTGAAAGACACGATTATAGACGTCGGATATGAGGACCGGCTCATCGTAACCGCAGTGCGCGTCGCGTAAAAGCGTGTTCGGTGCAAGCTGCAAGGGCGCGGTGAACCTTACGCCTAAAATCGCAGATACGCTACTCGTGAGTACCACTATAGTACCCAACCGCTCAGGAGGAGCCCGCAGCTGGGTTGGGGAAGAGAAGGGACTCCAGGGTGTGGTGCATCCTGCTCGTGTGGAAACTACTCTTGTCGCTCAGTGGGAATCCGCAGCATTTCCAGACGTTCAGCAACCTCTGGGCCTGCAAACATTTTATCGTGGGCTTTAAACAACAGTTTCCTACTGTTCTTATTGTAATGCACCCGATATAGAAAAAGGTGACACCACTCAACACTCGAAAAGAACTGGAATCACTGAGAGACTCCATTTCTTATTGCGCATTTCCAAATGTTGAGAGCAACGGCGGTTCATGTGACAGCTCCGAACCAGCCTTGTTCTAAAATGTCAATGTGTCAGTAGGGAATTGATGTGTTATGCCTCATTTCAATACATCTAGAGTCACTTCCTAACAGCACCCCACCTAGCAAGTCGAGTTGTGGAGAACATTGATGTGTGATGCTCCACGGGGCAGGTCATGTCCGACAAGTGAGGAAGCGTGAGGGGCTAAGAGGGCGGACGCCCGAAAGTTTCAGCGTCTGCGATTTTAGGCGTAAGGCTCACCGCTCCTCCGCAGCTTGCGCCAACCACGCTTTTACGCGACGCGCAATACGGTTACGATGAGCCGATCCTGATATCCGACGTTTATAATCGAGTGAGTGAGAGTACACTAGGACGACTTCGAATGAGGGGGAGGGGGTGAGGAGGCGTTTGGTCGGGTACGCGAAAAATCTAATGTCATGAACCACTTTTAGGCCTCTGAAGGCGACGAAGAGGTCGAAACCTTAGGCCGGTCAATTAATCGATCCATCTTACAAACTCATCAGGCACAGAAACACGAACACACCTAGAAGATGTCGGGGGTTTTACGAAGAGAGAACTTAGAGATTAAAAATACTGCTTTATAGGGGCGGGGTCAGATGCTTGATTCCTTAGCATTACAGTATTTTTGCACTTTTTCTGCATGCTAGATGTTTGGAAGACATAGGGCCACTAACTCGATAGATTCAGTGGCTTTGAAAAAAGCGTAAGGTGCTTTTCTACCACTTGGAAGGTGGAGATTCTTGAAATGACATTAATTTTTACAACAAGCTTTACTTTTCGAAACAACACGTATTTCTGCAAAGTGTGGCATAATCTCGAAGCTTGTCGGAGCTCCAATTTTACATCACATTCGCAAGTTCAGATCAGACATTCAGTCTCCACTTGGAGCAGGAATTATTAGGGGGGGGGGAGCCAAAAGTAATGAGACAAATTGAAAAAATCTTTATCTCTTTATAACTCAATTACAACTCAACGATGCTGAGGAATGTATTTGTCATTAAGGGCAATGACCTTGCTGCCGTCGCTCAGCCAACTTCCTGATCCCATCCTTCCAGAACTACTTGGGCCTGGTGTTGATCAACTGCTCGATATGGTTGTCAAGGACTGCTTTGGTTCTTGTGTCCCTTCCGACCAGGAGGTCCCGTAGGCCCAAGAAGTGGTGGTAGTCGCATGGAGAGATGTCCGGCGAATACGGAGGGTGAGACATGTGAACGTAGCCCAGCTGGGCAAGCTTATCCATGGTTACTTGTTCCCGATAGGGGTGCGACGTTGTCGAAGAGGAGAACCTTCTTGAAGCGCTGCGAATGAATAACAGCGAGTCGCCGGCCCATCTCTTCTATTTCGTTCACCATGGCCTTGAAGTCATCGTGGTGCTTTTGGGAAAAAGCTTCCGGTAAACCGATCCATGGGCGCAGACCCAAAAGCTCCCAAGATGCTTCTCGCCGTGAACATCTCGCCCAACGAAGGTCGGTAACAGGTCACCAGGCCTCACCCAGACTCGCTACTTGGCAGGGTTAAGGTAGAAGACGTACTTCTCATCTTGCGTGAATATTGAGCCCAGGCTGCTTGGGGTTGGGAATTGGGCGAGATTTGCGGTCGACTCGACTCGTCAGACTCGGCTTTCGGCATGAGACAGACTGGGGTTTTGGCATGCTTCTGGAGAGGGCGGAAGTGGCAACTTCTCAGGTGGCCTTCAGTAAGTAGCATACAAACATACAAATACGATAAGCACGAAGCCAGGCTCAAGCCACGAGACATATGGACACGGTATGGGGTGTCTCATTACTTTTGCCACCCCCCCCCCCTAATATTTCGATTCCGTACTAAATTTTCCTAGAACAAAAAGCTGCCTCGGGAAGTCTCTTAATGCGGAAGAACTCGTTTCGATTCAGACGATGTTCAGATGTTAATTTGAAAAGTGCCTAATTTGACGGGAAAATAGTATATACAGCCTGAAACGGTTCTCTTCAAAATAGAATAGATCCAGAGTAGAATATAGGCCAACGTACTCCTCCTGCGAATCCACATTGTCACTGTCTGTCTTGCGGCGCTTGATGTTCTTGTGATCCGACTCGGCAGTCTCGAGTTCGCTCATTTTCTGAAAAGAACGGGCACCCTTGTTTCCATTCAGTTGAGCTTTAAAAGGAACCAAAAGCGAGAACTAGAAGCTTAGGAGGTCAAGATTAACTATCGACTGTACAAGAATGTTTAGCGCGCCATCCGGCCGGAGAGCAAGCTGAACATACGAAATCGCGCGGCGGCCGCGGCGAATGCGACGCGATGCGCAATGAGGCCAAATTGATCGATCGCGTCGCACAATCAATATGGCCACTATACGTGGCGTCGCGCCGCGACGAAGTATAAACAGAGCCTAATGCTCTTGCAACTGCATAAGCTTCCTTTGCTACCTCTGTTCAGCTATTTGGGGGCCCTCCGGTGCAGTTAATCAGCGGAAATGGATATGTCGATAGGGAATTGGATGACCTAATCGAAGAAGTAAGCAACTGCTCCCATTGTGAGAAAATTTAGTCTCCATTTATGACAAGAAGCTTCAATTATAAAAGCCACATGTCTAGATACAATACAGCATAAATCGGGAGTTTCTTAGAGCTCCAGTTCCCCCATAACAGCCCACCCAGGAGCGATGCGAAACCAAATAGCGATTTATTACAGGGGGAAAA
Organism: Heligmosomoides polygyrus polygyrus; assembly: GCA_947396885.1. Classification (NCBI taxonomy): domain Eukaryota; kingdom Metazoa; phylum Nematoda; class Chromadorea; order Rhabditida; family Heligmosomidae; genus Heligmosomoides; species Heligmosomoides polygyrus. Next base: position 5,159,561 of record OX377206.1, on the reverse strand, counting down.
TTCATAACAGTGTGTGTGATCTGCAAAAAAATCTAAGCAGAAGTGGTGTTGAACCCCTGCGTTACAAGATCGTCCAAATTTCGAGCTGTTCCCCCAAGTTGACTGTTGTGCAATCAACAAAAACGAAAAATATGTGGCCAAAATTCAAAACCAGACAGTTCGCACACGATTTTTGGTGCCACGATTTCTATAATTGACAACGTTTCAGATGCTGTCCGACAACACTCCATGATCACGGCGGCGAGGAAAAAAGGTCCTATTAGAATATGTTCGTCGATGGACAGACTTCACGGCAAATCAACTGAATCGATGTATTGAACAATATCGATCACTTTATGGAAATTTCTGCAGATTGGACAGCTCGGAGTGCGGCTCGCACAAATAGGATAAAGTGTAGAAAAACCTCACACAACTATTTCGAGGACCTTATGTACGCTATCAAACCCCATTATATTCTTCTAAATACAGGTCGGCACATATGAAGTGCCACAAAAAAACTATTCACAGCTTCTAAAGATTTAATTCAAACAGGAAAAATTTCTTTTATTCAGCAAGCAAAAAAAATTCCTATAACTTATATGTAAGATCTCGCAGATTACATTCAAAATGCACCTTTTCGTAAATTCTAACCAAGGTTCTAGGGGAAAAGTTGTTTTCGTAAAAATGCAACCATCGCATGCAACTGACAAAGTCACTGAACGCAGTTGCACTTAAACGGTCATAATTCGAAGAGTTTACGGAGTTTCTAAAAAACGAAGAAACAGAGGAAGAAAATAGAAAAACAATATTCTTCCCTGTGAAACAAAGCTTCTAAAATTAGTAGCTTACCCGTGGTGCAGAGGTACGATTCTTCGTTGATTTTCGAAAAGAAAATTGAACTCCAAACCCTGAAAAATCCTGAATAAAGCTCCTCAAATTCACTATAGGCTTTAGACCCCGTTTATACTTCGACGCCGAGCGACGCGACGCCACTTATTGTGGCCATATTGATCGGGCGACGCGATAGATCAATTTGGCCACTATACATGCCGTCGCTTCGCTCGACGTCGGAAGTATAAACGGGGCATTATGCTACCTGCTGGATCGAATTGGCAAAATACCATATCTACCGTCACTAAGGAGAAACATGTAAAAGGCCCCCACACATTTCCGGCAGCAACGCAGAGCTCACCGCGGGCGGTGTACCTGCCCTATCCTTAACCATAGCGGCGAGCGGCGTTGCCGCAGAAGTGTGTGGGGCGTTAAGACATGCGTTCGCTACTTGCGTGTCAAAATACCACAGCTGCACGTAGAACAGCAATATTATCGAAATAAGAAAAACATTGAAAAAACATTCATTCATGCAACAAAAGGACTTCAAACAAAGCACGACAAAGAAGATCTGCAGCGAGATTATTGCATCGAAAAAAGCCGTAAATGATAGGATGATAAGAAAACCCGTCACACCTCAAAAAGGACAAAATTGAACAACAAATAATATCACTCCTCCTCCTCGGAAGGCTCTTTTTTCACCGTCGCCGGATCGTAGACGCAATCCCTGAAGGTCGGGTCAGCATGATCCTGATAATAGCCGAGTTGTTCGTACGCATTTTCCTCGCCGTACAGCATTTTGTACCCGATCAGTTTCTCCACGACGTTCTTTTTATTGATGAACTGCAACAGAAGGATAAAATCAAATTGCTGAAAAACGTGTGAAAAATTTGAGTGAACTGGGATTCTACACATAACCATTACAGCGTCAAAACCCAGCGTCAGAATTCACTCGGGTGATTAGAGAAGAGACTACATCTATAAGTGAAATACTTCTCGGATCCCGTCGCAATCAAATTTCAAAAACTGCACAGTGAACCCTGCCCCAGACTCCCCCCCCCCTCCCCCGAGTGACGAGAGGCTTGTGCGTGTAATGCTTGGGATGAAGGATTTTGCGCTCTATCGCCAACGCGCGTGTTCGACTGTTTGAATTTTACCTATCGCGCCAGAACAACTCGTCCGAAAACTCGCCCGCAGTATTTTGCTTTTGTGCGTTTAAGGACTGTTTTCTTCTAAATCTGAACATGGAGATGCCGAGGAAATATGTTGAGGAAGACTGGAGATCACATTTCAGTTGGAACTGACCCGTTGAAAATCGCCAACGGGCGCGATCGAATGTTTGAATTTTTACCAGTCGCGCCAGAACAACTCGTCCGAAAACTCGCCCGCGTATTTTGCTTTTGTGCGTTTAACGGCGAGTCAATAGACAGGAAGAGTTCTAAAAATAGTCCTCAAAAAGTGTTGACCGTTTCCTTCCAAATCTAGGCCTGGATTTAGGAACGACTTACCGGTAGGTAAGTGCAAAAGCTACCACCACTCCCCACTTAGCCCTGGTTTACAGTTGCGCCGCCACTCCTCACGACATCACGGTCGCCATAGATATCGATTTTTCGCGTCGCCCCGTCGATATCTATTCCGACCATGGTGCCGCGCCGCGCAGCGGCGCAAGTATAAACTAGGGCTTACGCGCAATTCATGAACGTGCGGTGGGGAAAACCGGGGGACAAGCGTTCTACCCTCTCGTCCCCCTGGCCCGCCCACCCCCAACCCCCTGGGCTTGCTCGAGAGTCAAGTGGCTGCCTTACGAGGTAGTGGAGGCGCAGACATTTGCCACGCCTCTGTTTAAAGGGCGGGGGGGGGGGGGGTAGAACGCCACTCCGCCGGGAAAACTAGAGGTAGGTTTCCAGGCAAATGCTACCTCGCCAGCGGGTCGGGGAACATTTACCTCCATAGCAAGGATTTTGCCCTGCTGCTAATTTCTGATCCAATGCACTGAACTTGGAAAGGCGGAGAAAATAGGTGGTGAAGACTTTGCGATCACATTTCAGGTGGCCAGATCAAAATTGCATCTGCTACCAATCGATACTGTGTAGCACAGAAGAAGAGTAGGAAAGCATGTCTCACATTATAAGGACACTGCTGCCATTCATACAGGAAAGGAATATTCTCCAATACGTGTCCGAGGCTCTTTATCACCTTGCGAGGAGGCATCTGAAAAACGCTTCTTTTAAGCTATAAAGTGTGTAAAGTTCAGTACTAACACACAGCACATTTCTAGGCGGCTTTGACAGCCATGTACAAGCACTACTACGAAGACTCACATGCTATAAGATCTTTGTAAGTTAATGAACTTAGGCCGCCAACAACACCGTTATTTTAAAGCAGATACCTTACATTTATGGCAACATTGTACTAAAATATGTCTGGAGTCTGTCTTCGGCCATTACTCTTCAACCAGCTGCCGAAGATGTTCATCTTTCCAGCCAGATAACGTCATTCAGGCCAGCTGGTAGCAAAACGAAAAAGCGACGGTAAACGACTGACTGGTGTACCGTTCCGACATTGAGTAGTACTACAGAAAACGTTTCAGAAGTAACGTAAGATGATACCAGCACCCATAATTGGCTTAGGTGAATATCAACGAGGTAGCAATGTTCATCATCACGGAATAAAATATGTTAAAATATCTGTGTCCGACGCTTGTTGCCGCATCTGACAAGTTTAGGCGGTCGTATGTAGAAGAAAACAAAACCATTTTCCTGAAAACAACTTCTTTCTTTTTCCATTACCATTAGCTGAACAATTATTAATTGATGTACGTCCTTAGTTGAATATCCGCTGAGGGGCGTGGTCCGATTCAAATCTGTGGGGAAGGAGTAGCCGAATGGTAAGACACGGGCTGCGGGTAAGGCTAGGACATTCGAGTTCTGGTTAGGATTTCCTGTCTAGGTCAAGCAAGCTTTACATCCCTCCGGAAGTCGGTGAGATGCTCCCAGACTCGTCAGGTTAGTGAGCTTCATCCCTCTTCTCCTTGTTACATGCCCCACATACAGGATCACATAAGTTTTGCAGAGAATCGCTGGGTAAGTCCACAGATGTCCTTTGTCAAACGTGAAACACCCACGAATCGCTATAACGCTTTTGAATTTTTATGAAATTCCGCCGTTTCCGTAGAGCACTATAGCACTTTGTCGTCAACACTTCCAACTTCCAATATCAACTGCTTACGATGGAAAGTGAATTCTTAAAAAAGCGTCCAAGAGTTCCTAAAAAAAAATTCGCATCCCAGTGCTTTTAGCCCCAGTATATAGTTGCGTAGTTGCGCGTTGTGGCCCCATGGTCCGAACAGATATCGATCGGACGACGAGAAGAATCGATATCTATGACGATCGGTGTGTCGCGAGGCGTGGCGGCGCAAGCATAAACTAAGGCTCAAGAGCGTTTAGTGTGCACGCGACGCGCGACGCGATGTAGCGATAAGCGCCTATATCGATTCATCGCTTCGATCGATATGGAAGCTTAACATCACATCGTGTCGCGCATCGCGTGCACAGTAAGGCTTATGCTATACTTCGGCAACGCTATTGCCGGCGACGTCGGCGACAGTGTTGAGCGGGTGCTATGCAGTAGCAGCCCGCGCAACACTGTCGCCGACAACAGCGTTGCCGAAGTATAACAGAGGCCCAAGACCCCGTTTGTAACTCTGACGCCGAGCGACGCGATAGCATGCATAGTGGCCAAATTGATTTATCGCGTCGCCCAATCAATATGGCCACATTACGTGGCGTCGCGCGCTCGGCGTCGAAGTATAAACGAGCCCTAAGGGATCGTTTAGTGTGCACGCAACGCGCGACGCGACACCACGATAGGTTCACGTATCGATCACGCGACGCGATGGATCGATAAAGGAGCTTATCGTGGCATCACGTCGCGCGTCGCGTGCGCAATAAACGATCCCTAAACGATTCCTTAGGGGACGCGCTGATCTGATGATGACATTTCCTTCATTTTTGCTTATTATGCATAGTTTCGTATTTCAGCGGGTACCTTAGGCCCGTTTATACTTCGTCGCGGCGCGATGCGATGGCCACGCAATGAGGCCTAATTGATCGATCGCGTCGCACAATCAATAAGGCCACTACATGTGACATCGCGTCGCGCCGCGACGAAGTATAAACGGGCCCTTAGAACTGGTGAAGAGCGCGCCAAGAGGAGAGCGCAAGATGCTGTCCTATCGTTAGCTGTACATTGAGGGAATCCGAACCTAGGATAAAGTGCCCTACCCCCAATCCCCATAGTGCCGAATTAACGTTCTGTATGAACGATATTTTTTCGATGCTTGTTTCCTATTTCAGTTCACATCAGATGACCAGAGAACCTTGCCGACGCCATAAGGAATTCGTCAAAGCAAGGAATTACGCAAACCGAGATTAAGGTCAAGTGTAAAGCAAAGACTCGCGCTTACCCGTCGGGGTTTAGTTCTTTCGTTGAACGATATCATAGATGTGATCCTAAAAAGCATAGTTATGTTTTCACAAAATTCTCGAATATTCGAATAGATTCGAATGCTGACAATTTTCGAACGTTCGATTTCAAACAAATTTACTATTTTCATGCCGAACTGGACACTTTTTAAATCAAACTGGCCACTCTCCTTAGCAGGCTTCACACTTCTGGTATCAAAATGAACATCCTCAAAATCGAAGCAAGTGCTTTCCAGATTAAACTAAATGTTCTTCGAGATGATTGGAATAATTTCTCGTTCAAGAAAAATTGAGCATGGATTTTCATCGAAATCTTCTAATTCACCTATTGCAATAATTGAACACACTGATTGAAATTTTATGTAAAATTTAATTTTTCTGGTACAAGAAATGGTTAAAGTCTTGCTTTAACTTGCAAAAAATGCTAGTGGTCAAAGAAAAGATTGCGCCGTGCATTCGTTTATGTAGGTCGCAACGATTTTTCTATTGCTAGTGTAAATGCTGCTTACTTAAAACATCAAAATGTGTGCTTTTCACCATGAATACAGATATGTATGTAAATCTACGTTACAAAATTATAAACTACAGAATTTTTGCTATCAATCCAATGAAAATCGAGAGGCCCTAGACGTGCTCATGGCGAGCTCTCTTTCTACACAACAAATGGTACTTATCCGCACTTTACAAAAAGCTTTAACTATTATTATTATTATTATTATTATTATTATTATTTTCCTTATAAATAAAAAATTATAAAAATTCAGAGCTTTTTGTGTTCACTTATTGGGACAGGTGAATTAATATTTATCAAAGAAAGCTGTACTAAATTTTTTCTTGAACAAAAAATTATTCTAGCTGACTCGGAAAGTCCCTAGTTTGATGCAGAAAAAACTCGTTTAGATTCCGAAGATGTTCAGTTTGATTTGAAAAGCGGCAAGTCTGTTTAGAAGGTGCCTATTTGGTTCACTTTGTGTTGAAGTGTTCGATTTGATTATGAAAAGTGTCCAATTTGGAGAGAAAATAGTATATAAAAGCTTGAGACGGCTGTGTTCAAAAGTAGAATAGAACAAAATTCAGAATAGAATATAGGTCAACGTACTCGTCCAGCAAATTCTTATTTCTACGGCCTCTCTTGCTGCGCTTCTTGGGCTTCAGCTTGACAACCGGCACAATATCGCCACAGCGACTTTCCATGTTTCTGGAAACCAATTCAGTCACATCTGATGGCTTCAGACACATTCAGGGAGAGAATAGCATGGCAACACAAACTACACGATTATAAACGCTGGAAATCAAGGCCGCCTCACCGTAACCGCAGTGCACGTCGCGTAAAAGCGCGGTTGGTGCAAGCTGCAGGGGCGCAGTGAGCCGTACGCCTAAAATCGCAGACACGCTACGAGTACTATTATAGTACCGCGTGGAGCATCAAACGTCAATTTTTTTCCAAATTTCGACATGCTAGGTGATGTGTAGTTAGGAAGTGACCCAGGACTGTTCCAAACTTCTCGATTGGTTGTACAATGACTCACACAGATTTGTATGGGATACAGTTATGAACGGCCGATTCGATTAGGAATTCGAATGATTTTCATTCGATTTTGAATATTCGAACAATTGCGTTTTCCAACGCACTCGATTTCGCATATTCAAGAAACCGCCATACCCACGTATTATGGCACGCCTTCTGAATTACAAGGCACGTCGGACCACGTCTACAGCATGTCTTCTGAATCCCGACGCCCGATGAACGACAACAACGTCTACGGCATCACTTCTGAACCGGGACGCGCGTTGAACAACGCCTGCAGCATGTCTTCTAAATCCCGACGCACGTTGGATGGCATCTAGGAATCTCTTCTGAATAAGGACGCACGTTGGACGACGTGTTGGGTATGTCTTCTGAATCCCGACGCCTAATGAACGACGACGGCGTCTACCGCATCACTTCTGAACCAGGACGACCATTGAACAGCGCCTACAGCATGTGTTCTGAGTCCCGCCGCACGTTGGACGTCTACAGCATCTCTCTTTTGAATCAGGACGCACATTCGACCACACCTATCACATGTATACTGAATCCTACTGCCTGATGAACAACGTCTATGGCAGGTCTTCTGAGTCCCGGCTCATGATCCCCATCCAAGCCCTGAAGCGTTTCCCGCTCCATATATCGTACACTTGAGTGATTCAGCGCCAAATCTCGCCAGAAGCCGCTCGTGGTAGAGCCCAAGCTCAAGGAAAGCCCTGCTGGCATACTCCGTCCTGTCAAAGGCATGCCTTGGCTTTGGTCCCCCCCCCCTTCCCGTGACTGATGTGACAGACGGATTAAGTGAATTATGTACAGCAAACTACACCGCGCTGCAGGCTGTCGCGAGATATCGCACCGTCGATCGCCTGTATGGGGCGGGAAAAATTCGTTCATTTCCGCGATGGTCTGGCAACGATCAACAATCGTTTGCATATGGTGCAAAAAATTCCCCCATTTCCGTGGAAAACTCGTCCCTACATCGTTTGGGGCCCGTTTATACTTCAACGCCAAGCGACGCGACGCCACGTATTGTGGCCACATTGATCGAGCCGAGCGACGCGATCGATCAATTTCTTCACCGCCGCGTCGCTCGTAGTAGGAAGTATGAAAAAGAAGAAGTAACGGGCCTTACTGCGAGTGTTATAAATACACACTATGAACCATTTAGATTGTGTCTAGGAAATTCTCTGTTGTAATGCGAAAAAACTCGTTTCGATTCGGAAGATTTTCAGTCCGATTTGAAAAAGGACAGATCTGCTCAGAAGGGTGCCCAAATTGGGTCAGTTCTGCTAGAAAATCGCCCAACCTAACGAGAAAATGGTATATAATAGCATGAATGGTTGTTCCAGAATATAGTAGGGTAGAATATAGAATAGAATAGCAAACGAACTTCTCCGTCGAATGCACTGGGACCCTTTTGCGAAGCTTGCTGGGCTTCGACTTAACTACCGGCACGATATTGTTACACCAATCCACCATTTTTCTGAAAACAGGGCATAATTGTTTCCACCCAACTGAGCCAAAATCGAACCGAAAGCGTGAACAACAAGCTCAGAAGGTCAAGATCAACTGTCGACTGTACAGTAATGTTTAGCGTGCCATCGGGCGGCGATGTTACAGTAAGTTTGGTCGTCGGATAAAGTGCGTGCGGTGTAACGGTATAAACACGCGGTCGATCACTATAGTACCCTGATATTCAGCAACAACGGCTGTTTCGCCTCTTGGTTGGAACATACGTGTACTGTGGCGTCACAGGCGTGCCGAACACGTCGCCCAATTTGCCTGGTGGTTCAGAACGTGCCGAAGCAGTCGTCCACTGCGCGTGGCGCTTCAGAAGACGTGACGAAGACGTTGTCCAATGTCCAAAGAAGTAATTCTATATACATTTTGTGCGCGCAGGTAGTATATTCAATGTGGGTTGAGTCAGAGGCTATGCCTGTTGGGCCTTTTCGAAAATTTCGCAATAGGTTTGGAGTTTAAGGTTCTGTGAAATCAAGGTATCTTCATACAAGGCAGGAGGAGTACAAGAAAGTCTTAACGTTTTTGAATGTTGGGAATTCAATGCGTGGATCCTAGACGCGGGAGAGAGTCGACGTTTTTCATAGACGTCCTGAAAAATTTCCAAAAAAGTGAAAAGGCTGAGCCCGGATCCATTTGTATTGCAGCTGTGATGAGACGTCTAAGTTTGAGGTGACTAGGCATGAAGAAGAAGCAGGACGAACCACCCGTCCAGGGACTTGCACGAACTGTTGACGTATTTGGCTCGTCTGTAACGGTTCAAGACGCGTAGGTTCCAACCGAGAGGCGAAACAGCCGTTGCGACTGAATATCCGCATACTGTATTGAGCGACTGCATGTTTTTACCGTTACACCACACACATTTAATCCGACGACCAAACTTACTGTAACATACGGGTTGGATGGGGCCGCTAAACATTACTGGAAAACTTCTGGCGCTATCCGAATCGAGATAGGGTAATACTAATGAATAATTGCGTTCATGCTCTATTGCAACAACACAGCCTCTCCAGAATTTCCTTTAGATCCTGCACATGAGCAATCATATCCGGACAAAAGTCGGTTAGTAACCGACCATGAACGCGATTGAAACAGATTTACTGTTCAGTTTGAAACTCTGTCGTGTCTCAGACACTAGGTCGGTTAGTGACCGACCATGAAACGGTTTGCAGCAAAGCAGGAAAGGTGGAACTGTGCAATAGCAACACCTGCTTCGGGGCGTGGTCTTTGGGGGCAGGTTTCAAACGGAGCAGTAAATCTGCTGCAAATGCCTTCATGCTCGGTTACTAATCGACTGTTATCTGAGTACCTGATCGCTTCAAACATATTCAGGAAGAGGATAGCACGCCAACACGAACTACACACTTATAAACGACGCATATCAGGACCGACTCACCGTAACCGCGGTGCGCGTCGCGTAAATGCGTGGTTGGTGCAAGCTGCAGGGGCGCGGTGAACCTTTCGACTAAAATCGCAGACAGGCTACTCGCGAGTACTACTGTGATACCTTGTGGAACATCACACATCAATTTTCCCACAATTCGACATGGTAGGGGGGGTGTATTCAGGAGATGACCCAGGACTGTTCCAAATTTCTCGATTTCTTGTACAGTGACCCACAAAGATTTGTATGGATACAGATATGAATGGCCGATTCGATTGGGTGTTTGAACGACTTTCATTCGAGTTGAAATATTCGAAGAATTACGTTTTCACTCGATTTCGAATCTTCAAGAAGTCGCCATATCCACGAGTTACGGCACGCCTTCTGAATAAGGACGCACGTTGAACGTCTACGGCATCTCTTCTGAATTAGGGCGCACCTTGGACAAAGACTTCAGCATGCCTGCTGAATCCCGACGCCAGTATGAAGACGGTTGCGACGTGTCCATTAAATTAGGATGCACGTCGGACGTCAACGACATGTCTTCTGAATCCCAACGCTCTTCGACGACGTCTGCGGCACGTCTGCTGAACCGAAACCCATTTGGCAAAGCCAACAGCATGTCTGCTGAAACAGGACGTACGCTGGACGACGGCTGAGACGCGTTCATTGAATTAGGACGAGGTTGGACGTCACGGCACATCTTCTGAGTCCCGACGCTCGATGGCCAACGTCTACGACACGTTTTTTGAAGAAGGACACACGTTGGAGGGCATGTTCAACGCGTCTTCTAAGTCCCGACGCACGTTAGACTTCTCGACACGTCTTCTGAATCAGGATGCACATCGGACGACGTCAGCGACGCGTCCATTGAATCCCTACGCACGTTGGACGTCTGTAGCATGTGTTCTGAATCGGAACGCACGTTGGAGCGCGTCTACAGCGCATGCCTGCCGAATCAAGAAGCACGTAGGACAACGTCCACGACATGAATTCTGAATGCCGACACATGTTGATCAAAGTCTCGGCATGTCTTCTGAATCAGGATGCATATTGGACGTCAGCGACGCGTCCATCAAATCATTACGCACTTTGGGCTTCTATGTCTTTGAATCTGAACACCTTTGACCGCGTCTACAGCACGTCATTTGAATCAGGACGCACGTTGAACGACGTTTTTGGTATGTCTTCTGAATCCCGACGCCCGATGAATGACGTCTACGGCACGTATTTCTGAATCACGACACACGTTGGACGTCTACGGCATCTCCTCTGAATCAGGACGCACGTCGGACAACTGCGCCACGCCTTCTGAATCGGAATGCACGTTGAACGACGTATACAGCACGTCTTCTGTGCCGACGCACGTTGGACGTCTACGGCATCTCGTCTGAATCAGTACGCACGCTCGACTACGTCTATGTATAACACGTCTCCTGAATCCCGCTGCCCGACGAGCGACATCCACGGCAGATCTTCTGAATTCCGGTGCATGATCCCCATCCAAGCCTTGAAGCGTTGTCCGCTCCATATATCGTAAACTTGAGTGATGCTCAAAGAAAGCACGGCTGGGAGACTCCGCCCTGTCAGAGGCATGTCTTGGCTTTGGTCCCTTCTCCCCGTGACTGACGTAACCCACGGATTAGGTGAATTATATGTAGCAAACCACACCGCGCTGCAAGCTGTCTGGTTCATCGTGCGGCTATTTATGACCATCACTACTACAGAAACGCAGGTAGCCTTGGCATCGTAGGCTAGCCGTCATCAGTATTGTTGTGCCCGAATAGATATTCGAACGTTCGAATTCGAATAATTCTACTCGAAATCGAATATTCGAATTCGAACGTTCGAAAAAACGCGACGTTCGAATGTATTCGAATTGGCGCAATGTGGCTCAGGGGGGGTCACCCCCCTACTCAGTTGTTGTCCGCCTTAGTAAAGGATACGTGTGTGTGAAATTACATCGGAAATGGCCTACCTCAGTTCACTGTAGGGGTAGAACATACCAGTGCTGCAAAAAAATTCCGGTTTCAAAATGCACAAACCGTTGTGTAGGGGGGGGGGGGGGGGTGACCCCCTGAGCCACATTGCGCCTTCGAATTCGAATACTCGAAAAACGCAATTTTAGAATATTCGAAAATCGTCCCAATCGAATATATTCGGCTATTCGAATATTCGGTGTCCAATTTGGGTCAGTTGTGTTTGAAAAGTGCCCAATTTAAGGAGAAAATGGTACATAATAGCTTAAAATGGTTATGTTCTAGAATAGAATAGGATCTAGAAGAGAATAGACCAACGTACTTTTCCGCCGAATCCTCAGAGTCTCTATTGCGTTGCTTGTTGGGTTTCGACGTGACCACCGGCTCAGTATTGTCAGCGTGGTACTCCATTTTCTGAATACAATGGACATTATTGTTTCCACCCAAATGAGCCAAAGTCGAACCGGAAGCGAGAACAACACGCCTAGGAGGTCATGATCAACTACCGACTTTAGGACAACGCAGTTATTGCAAAACTTCGGGCGCTATCCAAGCCGAGATAGGGCAACACTAACGAATTTTTTGCGTTCATACTCTATTATCAAACGCAGCCTACCCAAAATTCCTTTAATATAAGGATATAAATAAGCAGCCATATTTGATGACTTCAAACGTATTCAGGGAGAGGATGGCATGGCAACACAAACCATACGATACACAAACGCGGACTATAAACGACGGATAGTTCTTACTAAAACATCGTTTCGGTTCCCTACAACGAAAGTCAGAACAGTGCTTACAGAAAACAAAACAGTACAGAGCAGGAGGAATGCTCAGGGAAGGAGAAACTTTTGGGATTTCGGTTTTAGTCGACGCGCCGCGTGGCAGTACCTGCTTCGCACAGGCAGTCGTTGCGGGACCGCACGCGTGTCGAGCCCCAAAGCACAACCCACATCCAGTCAACGGGCCAACGACGACTGGACGATGATACGATGATGAGCGGGTGGGGAAGCTAACTTTTTCTTAATAGTGGTTACAAGAGGTGCAATGGAGGCAGCTGTTGTGGAGAAACTTCCAGGCGCAAATCGGAGGGGAAATCACCTTGTAGGTAAGCCCAATACGTTTTATGTTGTACGAAATCAAACATTTTAAGCAGCACTGATGTCTTCTAGTCCTATGATGGACTGGGCTAGGCAATTTCTGATGTAAATGGACACACGTGTGGGCGGAAGGGGGGGGGGTCACCAAACATCTTCAGAGTCCCTACGCCCGACGGACGTTTGCGGTGCTCCTTCTGAATCTCGATGACGTCTGCGACACGTCTTCTGAGTCCGGCCGCACGTTGGACGTTCCAGCATGTCTGCTGAGTATCGACACCAGATGGACAACGTCTACAGCACCTCCTCTGAATCAGGATGCACGTTGGACGACATGTTCGATGCGTCTTCTGATCCCATGCGCAAAGTGGACGTCTGCGACAGGTCTTCTGAATAAACGATCCTGTGAAGTACCAAGGGGAAACAAAAGGGGGAAATAGGGAGTAAATAAGGCGATTGGTTCCGAAAAGAAGAGTACCGGCTGTGGTGAAGAAAAAGGAGGCTTATAAGCTGTAGCAGAAGACGGGGATACTCGAACATCTCACATACTGTAGGGACCTGAAGGGCCTGACAAAAACAACCGTAGCGAGAGCCAAAAACGCAGAGATGATTCTCTTGTACGAAAAGCTGAACAGAGAGATACGTTTGACATCCGAGTAGCCAAAGCACGGCCCAGAACTATCCTCGACATCGATTAGCCAGGACTGTGAAGAGTGCTGTCGGTAGGGTACCACGGAACCCAGTCGTGGTCAAAAAAGATGGCAGGAGTTCTTCTGGAACTCCGGTACAAGGAATGTCGTCGATAAAGCCCAGGAAGAACATCCTACGGAAAGATCCATCCACTCCTGTGCTCAGGAAGAGGTACTCAGGGCCATATGGAGGATGAAGCTAGGACACGCATCTGGACCTGGTTAGGTGTTAGTAGATGCCTAGAAGGTGCTTGGGAGGGGCTGTGGAGTCAACTGGCTGACCCAGATCCTCAATAGAGTCACAATAGAGGGCAAGATGCCGGATGACTGAAGGATCAGCATCGAAGTCTATATCTTCAAGTAGGAGGATGCGTCCGAGTGCTCCAGCTACTAAGGGATGTTGAGCTCATACACGATAAACATCCACGAAAAGCTGGTAAACTTAAGGCTCTCCTGGAGAAGTGGGGTTTTTCATGCCTGAGAGGTCCACCACAGATGCCACTCTCATCGTCCGTCAGGTGATGGGGTACATCAGGATAAGCGAATGCTCTGCCTTCTGACATTCCTGGGCCTGGAGAATACCTATGACGGGCTACCCCGGGCCGTGCTCTGGAAAGCTCAAGATGGAAGAGTGTCACGGAAAGTCTGATCACGATCAGAAATATCATGTACGAAGGCTCGGAACAGCACATATGCATTAAAATATAGGGCCGGAGTTTAGCTCTGAACTGAAGAAGGAAAGCTGCCTTCAGAATGGTGCCAATCAGAAGTGTGAGTATTTAGGATTAAACGATTTAACCATTTAATTTTTAGCAATTTTTTACGATTTGCGATATTTTTGAAGTCTCCTCCACAGCATATTACCATTTTTTCTGGCTGAATTTGTTCTTTAATATTTTGATGTAGAATCGAAGCAGAAGTCACTGCCTTCTTCACAGGCGGCTCGAGTTCGACTTTACTCATTTTCGCTCACTTTACCCTTCTTGTCTAACATTGTATAGGCTAAGCCCTAATTTATACTTGCGCCGCTGTGCGGCGCGGCACCATTGTCAGAATAGATATCGACTCGGCTGCGCAAAAATCGATACCTAATCGTCGTGCCGCGCCGCGTGACGGCGCAAGTGTAAACTAGGGCGATGGCATGGTGTCAGACTTGCTTTAAAGGACCAATATCTGCATTAGAAATTTACTCTGTAAAGATTCGAGGGGTTAATTGCTAGGGCTGACTTAAGCGATCTGTTTACAGAAACTTTTCAGGCACTCTTCGAATCGCCGACGAAAATGCAACTGAGGGATGGACTTCTTGTGGAGAAAAATTTTTACCTTCTGAGGGAAAGAACATCAGAGAGTGAAACTGTAACATATAAAATTTTAGGTCGTGGTTATTGCACAGTAAAAAAATCAAGCTTCTTCGCAGCGATCTTCGATGACTAGGTCGAATTGTATTCAAATTTTTTGCGTTTCCTAAAATATCTTTTCTACGTGAAACAGACCACCTATGCAGTTGAAATGTTGCCACTAGAAGTTTCGATTTCTGATCAATACACAGTGGTAATCGAACAGGTTGGATCGACCTCTGGTCGATCTGCCTCCGACGTCGTTGGAGCGACAACATTGGACGTTTACAAAAATTATCGCAACTCGGTATGTTTTTGAAACTTTGGAAAAGCCAAGTACTTTTTGAAAACTAGAGGAAACGTGCTTTCTGCCACATAAAAGGCAGTCTTTGAGAATGAGGTCTTCACGTGGAGCGGGTAGCCTTCGATTTTTGACCAAAGAAAAATTGAAAAGATTTTGAATAAATAGTCATAACTCGGTAGTTTTCTCGAACTTTTAGAAAGCCAAGCACTTTTTAAAAATTAGAAGAAATGTGCTTTCTTACCATGTATGAACTATTTTTGAAGAAAGGGGTTTTCATGCGGGGCGGTGAGGTTGGATTTCAGGTGGATTGTTGCGAAAATACGTGCCGAAAACCGGACCCACTCCGCCCTGCTTGAAGATCGCTTTTTTGAAAACTGTTACCTACATTGTAAGAAAGCACATTTTTTCTGGTTTCCAAAAATTCTTTGATTTTTTGAACTTTCAAAAACTCACCGAGTTATGATCGTTTTTGTGAAGAATCTTCCTTAGACTCTGGTCGACTCTGCTCCGACTTCGTTGGAATAACTTCACATCTTCTCGGCTTTTTTTGGAAATCCAAAAAGCCAGGAACTTTTTGAAAACTAGAGCTAATGGCTTTCTCACAATATAATAAGTAACTTTCATTAGTCTATAAACCCGAAAATCACACGGACGTCCACGTGTTGAAGTGATTGCTGGAAACGTTTCTGTAGGACTTTTCTTCCCTACTGCTCTAGAGCGGGAAAACGCTTCTGGAATGAGAACGCTCATAAATGTTCGAGGACTTCTATATGACCTTCATAATTCTTTTATCACTGGATGTGATACGGAGTACAGCACGATGTTTGGGCATGTTTCGATCAGGCTAGCATAACAGTTCTGATGTGTTGCAGCATTTTTGTTGTCGTACGGAATGTGTCAATGGTTGCCAGACAAAACATGGTTTGCAGCAGAGGTCTATAAAAGTGAGCAAACGTCAGCTATAATACACTCAGAGCTGTTTACCAAATCACAGAAATGCCGCTTTCCTTGTTCTATCATTCTTTAATTGGCTTTGGTTTCCTGAATTCTTTACACTTCTCATGTTCATCGCAGCTAGCTCATCACACCTTGTTAGCACCATTCTCTACTTTACGACCTACTCGACGCGCTTATACTTCTTAGAGGACGTTCAGATCTACGTCGCGGTGCGACGCAACGGATCTCCCTTATCAATAATTGACATCGCTCTGTCGACATGGGTGTTTATCATAGCGCCGCTATGGTGCCTTGAACGGCCCCTTATGCTGTCTCTGCTCAGCAAGTTTGAACCCTTCAGTTTCATTGGTACATGTCGCGAATATGGGCAGCATTCAGACACAGAAAAGTGCCAGCCAATCAGATCGCATTAAAATGGCATGCCATTCAGAGAGGATGTGTAGATTCAGCATTCTTATTGACTGGAGCGCCACTCCGAAATCTGCCCATCTTTGCGACATGAACCGTTTCAATTAATCAGAGAAACAGGGACCAGATTTATCAACGACTAACCCGCAGGTATAGGGGGTAGAGGTACCCACAATGAAGCCTGCGTCTCAAAATCTTGCCTTATCTCTACCTCCTCTTATACCCCACATACCCACGGGTTTAATAGATGATGAATCCGGCCCCAGATTGCTTTGAGGACGTATTGAGTTACCCGACCGAAGATGCAGATTTTTCCCTGTGAAAAGTTTAGAGTTTTAAAAGAGGGTTTTTGTCTTGAAGCCAGCGCTTCATCAACTCCTCTTGTCTTTTCCATCACTTTCACGTACAATTCGTCGTCAATCAGAGGTGCCAGTGAAGTGACCGAAGGACATTTTCCCTCTGACTTTAAGTGATTGTGTAATTATGTTCATCGAAGCAGCATCTATTTTGTTAGTTCATGTCGCAGGCCGATTTGCCGCAAGGTGCGCGATGCACGACGACTCCATGACATTGCCCCAACGCGATGTCGCGTGCGACATCATAGCGATGAAGTGTGCACGTGTGCTTTTGGTGCCTGAAATGTCTGAAATCTGGAAAAAATTGTCTGAACTTACAAATGCGCGCCTCGCGAGGGAGTGTCCACTTATGCACCACTCCTAACGTAAAATTTGAATCCTACTAAAACCGACTGCGATTGAAGATGGAGTTTTTATCGGCACCGCTTTTGTCAGTTGTTCGCACTGAAACTTTGTGTATTCATCACAATGTTTGGAAACGTTCTAAATACACCTGCAATCCTTATTGAATACGACTAAAGTTCAGATTAGCCATGAAATTTTAATTCACATTTAAACGGGAATATTGAAATTTTTGTCGTTTGGTCTTTCTGTTTTAAACTTTGACGTGCACATGTCGACTGAGCCACATTCTTGTAAAGCAC
Source organism: Heligmosomoides polygyrus polygyrus (assembly GCA_947396885.1). Lineage (NCBI taxonomy): Eukaryota > Metazoa > Nematoda > Chromadorea > Rhabditida > Heligmosomidae > Heligmosomoides > Heligmosomoides polygyrus. Next base: position 5,142,066 of record OX377206.1, on the reverse strand, counting down.
AGTAATTTTCAAATTTTTTAGAGGTCACAGTCTAATGCCCATCCACAGCCAGGCAGAATTTGCAGAATTTCGTGCTCCACGGCATGTCAAGCGTTGTCTGTTCATTTCATGACCCACGTCCACCATGACTGGTGCATATGTTCACACTTTGCCGCACGCAGTGTCGCGTTGGAGCAATGTCCTGGAGCACTCGTGTCACGCGAAGAACGCGACAAATCGCAACATAAACAAATCGATTAACGCCAGAGAAGGTATCGATTCACACGTGCTGGATGGACAACTCGACGCGTCGCAACGCACAACAACCGCTATATCTGAACAAGAATCGTCATTATCCTTTAATCTATCATTATGTACCGCATAACGTTCTTTCGCGGAGTGGTTGCATCAGTCAGATTTCGCAATTCTTTAACGAACAGATAATGCAAATTTCAGAATGCTTCTCTTACTTATACTAGCAGCTGTCACGTCTCCGACACTCGCGAAAGCCAACCTTCCCCACCCCTATGGGAACTACCTTTTCCCTGAAGCGGCTTTTCCTGGTAGTCTGATCGAAGAGAAGGCATCCGATCCTACACCGCTTGTGCTTGCTGCACCAGAGCAGGAGGCTCCTGTGCCATGGCCAATGTCAACGGGCCAGCCGGGAATGCAGCAGAAGGAGGGGCATACGCTTCACGCTGCTCCAAAAATCCCCGTCCAAGCGGTTCCTTCAACAATGACTCATGAAATTGGTCGTGCTCCACCGCTACGTCAACCGTCGATGACAGAAGTTGTCGTACCACCACGTCCGTTTTCTGGATCCGAACCTGGACCAGCCCTTCCTCAAAATCCACTCGCAGGAATGGGACCAGGACCGGCCCTCCCTCCACGCCCTCTCGCAGGAATGGGACCAGGACCTGCCCTCCCTCATGATCCACTCGCTGGAAGCGGACCCGGGCCAGCCCTTCCTCAGAATCCACTCGCAGGAATGGGACCAGGACCTGCCCTCCCTCAAAATCCACTCGCTGGAAGCGGTCCCGGACCAGCCCTCCCTCAAAATCCACTCGCAGGAATGGGACCAGGACCGGCCCTCCCTCAACGTCCCCTCACAGGAATGGGACCAGGACCTGCACTCCCTCAAAATCCACTCGCTGGAAGCGGTCCCGGGCCAGCGATTCCACCCCCACGTTTTCCTGTGAGACCAGGCCCAGCAATGATCCCACAGTCATTTCCTGGACCGCAGGGTGGCCAAGTGAATCGCCCCCCTGTCCAAAGGGGAAACGGGGCACCTCGCCCAATGAATCCTGTTCCACTTCGACCTCCTCCCACTGTGCAAGGTATGGGAACGGGTCCGGCTCGTCCAGCGCCGTTTTCACCAGGACTCCAGTTCAGACCTGCACCTTCAATGATTCCTGGAAGGGTGAGCAGTTTACCATATATTCCGTGCAAATTTATTGTTAACTGCATACTTTTCAGGGAATGAGGTTCAATTTCAACTGATTGCTACATCGGCGGTTTTCTGGTCTACGGCACATGCAGAGTCGTCGATTCCACTATTTTTGTACTTTGGAAATAAAGAAAATAAATATATGATATAAGATTTCGATTTTTTTTTTGATATAAAGTGAAAGCGTCAAAGCGAGCAAAACATAATGTGAAAAGCAAAAATCATAATATAGAGAATTAGAGGACTGCTTTAGAACGTCAAGTTAAGAAAAAAGCACCAACGACTATTGATCTCATACGTTTTAAGACCAAGTGCATATGTAGTGTGATGGCGTGAGGTAACGCAGTCGGTAGAGGTACCGGCTGTGACGTGCACCCGATACCAAGTTCTTGGTTCGGTTTTCCGTCTACAGCAACCAAGCCTTCCACTCCTCCGGAGTCGACGAAGTGGAACCAGTCTTGTAGTACTAGAAGGATGCAATACTAACTTGTTCATCACCTCGTCATCACTAGTCAAACACGGATTCTAACTGTATCGCCTATACCCCGTAGAGGTAGAATACACGACGCATCCCAAGTAAAGATTCATTAGCGCCGCCCTTTACCATTTGATGCGATGGATGCTTGAGACGGGAAAAACAATTGCCAATTCACGATAAATGTTTATTCTGATATTTCAGCAAAATCTTCAAGAACAGAAGAATGTGCAGCTGAAGATTTATTAAAGAAGCTGCCGCCTTTTCGACTTCTCGAATCCGAGGATCTCCGTAGACGACGATAACCATCTCAACCTCGTTATAATGACGAGAGAAGGTCAATCAGTAAAACTGATCTTCCTGTAGAGGGTGAGCTGATGAAACTGATTTATTTGGGCCTGGAAAAAGCTACACGAAAAAAACCCAAAAGAAAATGAAGAAAATGTAACCCAGAACTCATTAAACTTTATTCGCAAAACAAACCTTACTATATATAAAGACCATACTATATATCTTGCTACACATAATTCGGCTAATTCATGTGCCACGTTGTCTGTCACAACATGGGGAGGAACCAAAGTCAAAGGACGTTGCGGATGCCACCCGGCTGATTCGTCGAGCTTAACTGTAGGTGACTGTCAGAATTATGCCTTGGCAGCCGATCATCCAAGTGTATGGCATACTGACACCCTGACACCACACGTCAGCATATGGATGAGGTCATGAGCCAAACATCGGGAATCAGAAGACGAGTCCTGCGTTGGGATCCACAAAACGTGTCATAAACGTCGTAAAATATGCGTCCTGACTAAAAAACGTGTTTTCAGCCTCGTTCAACGTCCGTCGGGATTCAGAGTGTAATATGTAGATGCCACTGACGTCGTGCTACGAGCGTCGAAATTCAGAAGACGTGTCGCAGAATTTTGTGACGCAATCCTTCCAATACCGCAAAAATCTTGGGCTGCTCTTCAACTGTGCTAACCTAAATTCCAATGAATAGCGTTTTTTGTTCACCTTGCTATATGCCCAATCATAAAATCTAAAAATAAGTGCATAAACAAGATAATTTATTAAAAACATTTATATCACTTTCTATTTAAAATATGGTATTGTACGATTTTGTATTGTATTGTGTATTATGTTGTATTGTACTGTATTATATTGTATTGTTTAATAAGGTAGCATTAGGTTAGTGGTCTTATACTATGGATGCAATGGTATTAGAACATAAAATGTCCATTTTATTTTTATTTGTAAAATTTATTGTTAGTATAAGTTAAAACACATAAAAAATACATTACTTGATACTGTACCAACAAAGCCCTGAACGACCGATATCAGGCTCTTCGTGCCGCTCCATCGAGGAGGATCCACTGGAGCACTCTGGCACGCGACAGGGACGAATGGAGACGCTGCTGGCGTCCGCTCGGGCAAGTCGATGATCAACGGGACGACAGCTGAGGTGACAGGTACTAACAACTAAATTAGTTACCTTCTTCACTGAAAGAAAAAGGTAACTAATTTAGTCGTTAGTACCTGTCACCTCACCTGTCGGTGACAGGTACTAACGACTGAGCCTCGGGGTAATTGTAAACATGTTTTGTATGACGATAGAGGAGAGAAAAAACATGACTAATGTTATTGTTGTCATTGTTTTGGTTGTTATTGTCTTGTTTCTACTTGGGATTGTTGTAATATTGAGGTTACGCTGTTGAATAATCAAAAAAAAAGAGTGATTTGAATTACAGATATGCACCTGATCTATCTAATTCTATTCGATTGATGTGGCATAGAGTTCAGAACTATTAAAGTACTGAGAGATTAGATATAATTTACATATATTTATAACTGAATCTATAGAATGCCATCAATCATCTGTGTGTTTTTCTTTTTCTTATTCTAACCGTGTTCTATTATGGTTATTGGCAGATATAAACAAGCACAAACCATATTCATGTAGTATTTAGCCTAGTTCTTTACTGTAATGAAGGTATGAAGTCCTAGAGAAGAAAAGAAGGCGACCAATATGTCCTATTCCCCAGGTCAGACGTGCTTTTGACGGCGTTTGCTCATAATAATAAAGGCCTCTTGCCCGGGAATTGCCTAGGCAGTATATCCGGATGAGCGAAGTTCTTCCCGTGAGCTCTCGCTAAAACCATAACGTGCAAGAAACCCCGCTTAACATCGGCATGACGAGCAGCTGGAGTCAGTCTCCTGCCGTCGTTCGTGTCGTGTGCGGTCGACGCAGTCGCACTAACGGCGGTGCTCGCCGCGTTCGTGGCAGCGATCCGTGTCTTGGGAGCGTTCTCCGGGCACTCGCACCTAAAATCGATTCGTGCATACGCGTGACGCCGTTCCATTGCACTGTGCAGTGCTTGTGTATATGTGTGTAATACGTATGGACATACGTATGTATATGTGTATGTTTCTGTATGTTCTGTGTAGTAAATAAATCGCAGATTAATGTCTAAGCCCGTGTTTTTGGAAGCCGGACGCCATCTATTCTCAACGCTTGCTGTCCAACGTGGCACTACAACCGATGCTTTGGGAGTGACCTATCGTAACTGACGTCCACGAAAACGCAATATGTGCTTTGTTTTCTTTGCAAGCGCGCGACATAGCGCAGTCGTAGGAAACCGCGACTGTCGCTCGAATTAAGGTCCACAGTTCGGATCCTGTCTAGTTCAACAAAGCCTTCCATCCATTCGAGGTTGGAGGATTAGCACCAGAAAGACTTTGACAACAAGGGCAGAACATTGTGACTTGCTCATCGGCTGTTTATAGGTTTATAGATTAATGGCGCACTATTGTGACGAGGACTGTTCTTGTTCATTTTCCTCACTTTCTCTTTCATCTCTGTCTATTTTTGCTAATTGAGGAACACGACACGTTCCATGAAGATGTCTTTGTTGAGGGAGTTTCGCTTGATGGTTTTCCGCAATATTATTCCACAATTGCTTTGGTATCTTCACTTCGTATTCACACTTCCAAGACTTTTTCAGAAGAATTTCTTCTGCTTTCCCTGCTTCTCACTTTCCCATCTCCTTTTTCCTTTTTCTCCTCTTCTTTTTTCTTGTGTTAGTCAGGAAATGTATGCAAGTGGGAGCACATTGCAGGTCTGCGTAGATAGGTTGGAGCGAAGGGAATAGGTTTGTCTGGCGCTGGTACCAAAAAATCGCTCGCATGAAAGGCCCGAGCACAGACTCTTCAGTTCATCTGGGATCAGTTTTACCTTTTTTGATAGGTTAAGGGTAAACAGATGCGTGGTATATTGCGGAGCATTCTCTGGATACGTTCACCAATTGGAATTTTCATCGTCAAAGATGCCAAGATTCATCGAGGGTCGGCCGTGGAATGTACTGGGACTTTTCATCGTGCACAAGTGGTAGATCATCTCGCGTCCTATAAATAAGTGAATAAATATAAACGAAACTCTATATTAACCGCATGGGATATGTAGTATGTTTATTGCGACATCTCACCGATATCCAAACGCCTTCATATTCGCGTGGTTCCAAACAGGGGTGCACACAAAATTCTGTGCGTTAAATTTTTTAAAGCGAAATTTTTAACGGAACTTTTCCGTTTAATTTCCGGTAAATCGTTAAATTTCATTAAAAAGCACCATTAGCTGCAAACCATTATTTCAAGTGGAAAAAATCAAGAAAAACATTATACGTTTCAACTTCAAGAGGTCCAGCTCAAGATCAGGGAAGAGTGTAAAACTGCAATGTAAAATAATCAGTTCAACATCAACAAACGCAGAAAACAAACAAGCCTTCAGCAACAAGCTATCTGCAGAATGTGGAATAGGAATAGATATAGAATTATCATTCAAGATGATTACCGTCCATGCATCTTAAACTGTGCGATCAGGCAGAACCCGCAGCTCACCACTTTCCTAATTCTGCGAAACCGCTCTGTGTGCCTGTTCTAATACAATCTCGATGCGGGCACCAGTCCATTAAGTACAGAGAGAATTAATAAAACACGATTAAAGCCTATCAGTGGAATGTTAACACCTTGTCGAACGCACGATTTTCGCGTGCCTGATGCGTGGGACCAATCCTTTTTTGCAACGTAGGGACCGTGACACGACATCCTGTCACATGGTCCCACACTGCTGAAAGGGTGTGACACGTCGTCATCGTGCTAACGTTCAGGGAAACAAGCTTTATTAATCTTTGTTATCAGCGTTTTTCTAGAATCGTTTAAAATGCGTCCAGCGGCCGAAAACATTCTCTCCATCTCGACTGTTCCAGGTGGTGAGCAAACGTATTCTAGGATAAGCACCGCCAAGTGAGAGTAGGCAGATCTTACGAAGAGGGTAGACCAGTATCTTTGTGGATTCGTTGACGTGCTTGGGTGCTCGGCGAAGAAACTTCTAGCTCCAAAGTACATTAAAGGATTAGAATAAAGGACGACTTTATTCTAATCCTTTATCTCGTACAAGTAGAATGCGTGGCATTCTACTTGTACGAGATAAACGCATTCTACTTGTACGAGATGTCGTGAAAGTAGTTCGTATGCGTAAATGGCCATAAAATGACTTGCGGTGGCCAGCCGCTGAACAAGTCAGTGCTTTGTCTTTCCCAGACAACTTTGGTTCCAATTTACCGACCCCAGAGGGATGGAAAGCTTGGCTGGCCTAGGGGGAAATCCAAACCAGAAACCTGGTATCAGGTGCACGCGACAGCCGGCACCTTCTCCGACTGCGCTACGCGCGCTGCCAAAATGTATTGTTTCCAGACATTCAAAACAAATCCACGAAAACATTAAAATATTCTTGCTGATTTTAATAGTTTTTCAGGAACAGCCCTAGTGATGAGGGATGAGACCTGCAACGTTAGTGAGAATTAAGGGTAAATGGGATAAACTCACTGAGAAAAAAGTCCGTTAAAAATTCAGTTAAATTTCTAAAAACTTTCGTTAAGTCTTTAAGCCATATTTTAACGAAAAATGTCGTTAATTCGTTAAATTCGTTAAACCATTAACCGTTAAACGTGCACTCCTGGTTCCAAACGAGCTGTGAAATATGTATAGGCGAAAACCGATAAAAGCGATTGATAACAGTCAAGTGGTCGATGCTGTTTACTTGTTGTAAAGCCTAACATTCTAACGACCGAGATATTTGCGTGATTCGCAACAGTAAACCGTAAGCAGAGATGAGTGAAGAGCGTGATGTGAAAACCAGTTCAGGGAGCCATTAATTTTGCGCGGATGAACGGTTAGAGGAACCTAGGGACATCTTTAGTGATAAGTCAAGCCCTTGCATATAGTTGGATTTTGGTCAAGGTTAAAACCATTTACTAACACGGAGTTGGACATTTGCACCTGCTGCTATGAATGTCTGTCTGATATCAAACACCCCCTGAATCAAGCACTTATTCGTTTTAATCAAGCATCCCTTCGAAGTGGAATGTGAAAGATAGAGACGCTAATATGCTCATTAAGGTGATTTTAAACTTTACCATTGTCCAAATACATTTAAAGACGTGTGCATATCACTTTATTCTTCTATTGTTTCATCCGCGCAAAATTGATGACCGCTCCTTCGATCGCTTTTTATTGATGAGTTTAACGTAACGGACCACTGCTAGTCAGCGTAGAGACTAAACGCCTCCACGATATCCCGCAGAAGTGAAGGGTATACCTCAAAGGAACTGTTTGACGGCGTCTTTTACCCTTTTAAGGCTCATGCACAGTTCTGCGGCAGCGCGGCGCGACCTTGATGGAGCATAGGACCGCGACGGTCGCGGCGCGACACTGCGGCAAGTGCTGCAGGCGCATGCAGACTCTTGCGGCTGTCGCGGCGGCTATCGCAGGCGACAGCCGCAAGAGTGTGCATGCCCCCTCCTTGCGGCATGTGTCGCAATGTCGCACCGCGGTCTTCACGGCCCTATGCTTCATCATGGCCACGCCGCGCTGTCGCAGAAGTGTGCATGGGCCTTTAGTGTGCGCGCGACGCTCGACGCGATGCATGCGTAGTGGCCAAATTGATCGAGATGATTGATTGATCGGTTGATCAATTCGGCCACTAGACATAGCAACGCGTCGCGCGTCGCGCGCACACTAAACGACCTCTATAACGATGCTCCAAACCCTACTTTATACATGTGCCGATGCGCGGCGCGGAACGATGGTCGGGATAGATATCGACCAGGCAGCGCGAAAAACGATATCTATGACGAACGTAGTGCCGCGCGTAAGTGTACACTAGGGCTAACGCGACCGCCGGATTTCGCGAAGGTAGCCGTCGCCCCAATTGCCGCGCTACGGAGTCGCAGAAGTGTGCATGGGCCTTTATTCTTTCCGGTGATCTGCGAATGTCTGCCCTATGAAGTGTCTTGGGCGCGTTTGGCGCAGTCAGAGGAGGTGCCGGCTGTGGCATGCACCCGATACTAAGTTCCTGGTTCAGATTTCCCACCCAGGGCAACCAAGCCTTCCATCCCTCTGGGGCCAGTGAATTGTTACCGGGCTTGTCTAGAAAAAATAAAGCACAGACGTGTTCATCTGGCCACCGCAAGTCATTGTATGGCCAAATTCGTATTGACATCGCCTGTACGACATCCTTAGAAGTATGATGTGTGACGCATCCCAAGAAGGTCTGAGTAATGCTGTCTTTATCAATTGACCTTTGATTCTTTCGTCGAAATTTTCTGTCTATGTTGCATTGCTATGACAGCTGCCAACATTGACAGCTGTCACAGCAATATACGACTGATAATATTTGTTGTAGTATCGAGACATTAGATGGAATTGCGACGATGTCGCGGTACGACGACGAGATATGCTTTCCTTTTACCCATAACAAATTCGGTGACGTTGTCGTCGTGAGTCAGCTGTTCTCTGAACGACTTCTTCGTAAGGAGCGTTTCGCAGCTGAGCTGGAACGATCGCTCCAAATCTGGAGAGATAGAGGAGTGAAAGGTGTAGAATTCGCCATTAGTCCAGAGGTGAGAGTCAGCTATTTTTTTCTTTCTTCATGACCTTGTTCCGTTTTCTACACTGATGGTCCAGCTGTTGCTGCTGAAAAAAAAGCGAACCTGAAAAATAAGCAAATAAAGCAGTCTGTAGGCATTTCCTATTAACATGTTCTCAATTGGATACAGATTCCATGTATACCATTTTCACGTCGAAATGGACACTTTTCAAAACAAATTGGAACTCTTCTAAGCTAGCCTAAGACCTTCGAAATCAAAGCGAACTCTTTCAAATCGAAATGACCCTTAGGCAGGTTAAACTACAGACTCACTAAGATGGTTAGAATATTTTTTGTTCAAGGAAAACTTGAAATAACTTTTTTTGATTTTTTTTTTACTTTAGCTGTCGAATGAGTAAAAAAAATTATAAATAAAATTTTTATTTTTTAAGAAAAAATAATAAATCAAATTTTATTTTGAGGAGCAGCAGCGCCGCAATAATCATGTCCTGCATCAAAAGACTGGGTCGCGCTATGTACACAATAAGTTCAACGCAACGTTTATTTGATTGATTGTGTCAATACGGCTTAAATGCAGCAAGAAAGTTAGGATATTTATTCATTTATTTATTTATCACTACATGGATAACCATGCACAAGAAAAACAGAACAAATGTTATTATAAACATAAGTTAAAGTCATTGTAAACAGAAAAAAACAAGCAACAAAAATCCACCTAATAAATATGAACACTACTAAGCTGCATCCTGAAGATATCGGTCAAGAAGTTTTTTTTTAAAATATTGTCTCAAGGAATTCGGTATGATGTGTTTTTTAGATAACTTCAAAAATTCAGAGCCAGCACGTTAAGTGAAAAATTGAGACCGTATACTGCATTTTGCTCTTGGAAACTGGATTTTCCACTGGCCACCCCTTGTGTTCGATGAAGAATGAATATGTGCGTGTGTTTTTTACAATTGTTTGTGTTGCACCGCTTGCAGGTGTGAAACTGCATGCAAACAGAAGTTTTGCTATCAATCGAATGAAAATAGCGAAGTCTCGGACGGGGGCATGGCGCGACCTCTGTTTTCGGCAATATAGAATGGCCACCTTCCTGCTCTTCAAAACAGGCGCTTTAATTCATTGTTTTTCCTTAAAAAATAAAATTTTTATGAAATTGCAAACTATGGGTTCTCTTATTGGGAAGTAAATTAAAACTTCGAAAAAAGTTATACTAAAATTCTTCTTGAACAAAAAATTATTCTAACAATTTTGGAGAGTCTGTAGTTTAATGTACAAGATGCACATTTTGATTTGGAAGAGTTCCCTTCGATTTGAAAAGTCATAGGTTAGCTTAGAACAGTGTCCAATTTTGTTTGAAAAGTGCCCAATTTGATTTGAAAAGTGTCCAAATTGGTTTGAAAAGTGACCAATTTGATTTTACAAGGTATGTTTATTTTTTTTTGGGATTCGTGTGTTTATTTGGCAGAACATAATCGCTCTGGAGGGAAACTAAGTGTAAAACAAACAGTTTGCAAAACAACAAAACAAAGTGTCCAATTTGGTTTGAAAAGTGCTCAATTTGATTTGAAAAGTGTCAAATTCGACGTGAAAATGGTATGTCACGATGACAAAAATGTTCGATACAATCAGACATATATGTATAAGTAATTCCGCTTTTCTTGGCCTTGAGATGTCAAAAGCACAAAAGCAACCTCTTGAACTATTAACTGTGTGCCTAGTCTGAAGAGAATTCCACGCTTGAGTTTCAGCATTCTCACCTGATTCCGGAGCTGACTAAGCGGGGTTTCTCATTTTATCTCGTCGCTGTAGACCGTTTGATCATGAATTGTTGGATTGGTGGACAACCATCGCAGTTCCCAACGTAAGTTCACGCCTCTATTTTAAGTTTTGCGATCTTTCACCACACTCGCACATCTATTCTGAGTCAACGTTGTCGACCCGACGGGATGGCCGGAGAACACGCTCGCTTAGCCCTAGTTTATACTTGCGGCGCCACGCGGCACCAATCGCCGTAGGTATCGATTTTTCGCGCCGCCTGGTCGATATCTATCCCGACAATCGTGCCGCTCCGCGCAGTATAAACCAGGGCTTAGAGGACGGTTTTATTTCCGGCCGCTCGTAGCCAAGACAGATGTTGGATGCGTGACTCATTAGCGGGGACACGCCTTATAGGCTTGGGGTTACGGTAGCGCGGGAAACTTTCGCGCGGGGACCTCTAGCATACGAAATTCGAAAGTGCAACAAACAACAGGTAACGGCGATCAATACTAGGCATGGAACATCTCTACTACAACACAGAACTAGACACAAGATCACTCCTTAACATCTGCTATTTTTTCTGGAGCAGAAGATCAAGCTTACAAACTTCGTATACGGATTGAGTCGATATTTCATCGTATTGCGCGAGAGCATGGCGCTTTTCCGACCATTCACGCGTCTTAGAACTTCTATACTCATCGGCTGTCATATAAGTTTTAAACTTTCTAAGAGCTTCACTAGCAGCAGTGTTAAGATAATCTTTTATTTATTTATTTTTATATTGCTTGTTCTAAGTAGTGGGAAAAGGAAAATCTCTAGTCACTTGTTTGTTCAGAGCATCGTAATTTTTACCTTCTTGCACTAAAGGATGAATGTGCTCGACGCCGCCGTGTTTCATTACTTTTTCAGCAAGCCGTACATATTCTACTCGGTTTCTGGACTTGTGGTGGATCCATCTGGTCGAATTCTTGTGGTTAGACAGCAGCGCCGGTGCGAGCTTTGATGCATTTAGTTTCTCTTATATGTTTGCCTTTCTTAGGGAGCGTTTAGTGTGCACGCCACGCGCGACGCGATGTCGTCCATATCGATTCATCTCGTCGCGCGATCGATATGGAGCTTACCATAACATTGCAGCGCGCGTCGCGAGCACACAAAACGCTCTCTTACCGTGGCGTAGTAGCGTGATCGTCTTTGAAATAAGGGTAACTCAGCTATCGCTCCCGAAAAGAAATATCGAAGCAGAATGTCGTACACATCTTTTTTATGTCAAACTGAAAACCTTTCAAGCCACGGTGGATCATAATCCCATTCAAAATGAGCACCTTTCTGGTTGGACGACATACTTTCTGGGATGGTTAATATGTTAGGTTGTAGGGAAAGTTCTCGCCGTTTTTGAATGTGTCTTTTCTTCCTCTTACTGTGTCGCAGAAACATTTTTTAAAGGCATGCTGGACCTTTTCTATTTTGAGAATATCTTAGGTTCGTACTATCGGGGGTTATTCGAAGCGATAATCGAGGTACAACAGTTACCTAAGCTGAAATAGTTGGCAATGATCCAAGTTGTGATGATTTGAAGTTAGAAGTCAAAAAGAAAACTTTCGTTATAACCTAATAAGTAAGTAAGAGAAGATGGGTGCTATCCTTGTTGTGGGGAACATATTCCTTCTCGCCATTGGGATTGGGGTTTTGCGTAAAGTCTAGGTGAGATTATATATATAAGATCCTCACGAAAGTGCTTAGTAACCGCTTGGAAAAACTCGTTGAAGCTCGTGCTATACTTCCATCAGAGCAGGCAGGTTTTCGAAAAAAGTTTTCCACAGTTAATCACATTAAAACACTGAACGAAATCATTGAAAAAACAAGTGAATTCAACGTCTCCGCTTGTGTTATGTTCATAGACTTCAAAAAAGCTTTCGACAGCGTAGAGCTCCCGGCAATATGGTGTGCTCTTCAATCCTTCGGTATTAATAATAATATCATCAAGGTAATTCAACTGCTTTATGCCAATGGAAGTGCGATGATAAAAGTTGGAGATCGTCTGGCAAAATTGGATATACAACGCGGAATTCGTCAAGGTGACACGCTTTCCCCACTGCTCCTCGTACTTACTCTCCAATACGCACTGAATAATGTCAACTTTTCCAACAGAGGTATTCAAGTAAATGGCAAGCTTCTATCCTACATGGCTTATGCCGACGATATAGTCCTGCTAGCGCGCTCCAGTGAGGAACTACAAACGATGGGTGCCGACTTGATGATGGAATCACAAAAAGTGGGACTGAGTATAAATTTAAAGAAGACCAAATGGATGCAAATTTGGAGCTGCAGCCACTCTGCGATCAACAGTGAAGAACGAGTGGAATTGAATGGCGACACAATACAGCGCGTCAATGGATATGCGTATCTCGGCCAACTGATTACAACACCAAGAAATCAACTGAAAGAAGTTCGGAGACGCATACATGCTGGCCGTGCAATATTCTACAAACATAGAAAGTTCCTCTGCTCAAACACTGTGGCGATTTCCCTTAAAAGAAAGCTCATCAACACTTGCATCCTTCCAGCGGTAATATACGGATGCGAATCATGGGCCTGGACTAAAGAAACGGCCATCAGTTTGCAATCAGCTCAGCGACGTCTACAGCGCGCTATATTCGGTATTCGCCTGGCTGACAAAATAAGAGCGAAAGTGATAAGAAGAAGATCTGGTTTGAAGGACTGGATAATATCCGCACTGAGGCGTAAATGGATATACGCCCATAAATTGTCACTGAACACGTGCACCTCCTGGGCTCGAGAAGCGACAAAGTGGCTGCCGTCTGGAAAAAGGAGTACGGGGAGACCGAGGACACGACGGCTCGACGATATAGCACGATATCGAGGACGAAAGGCAAAAGATGTGATCGACTGGGAATCGATGGTGAATGATGCAACCAAAAAATCTGCTGACCTCTTCGCAAGAAAGACTCGCGTATCTTTGTCGTTGCGATGTAAGAGTATAAATAAATAAATTAATAAATATCTAGGTGAGATTCTACCTTGTCCAATTTCTGCTTCGAGTTGTAGATTCACGTTTCAGCGAACTCTGCTGGGAGTTTCCCGGTGGTATGTCAAGGAATGATGAAAATTTGCTCGAGACAGCTGAGGCGAAGGTGTTGGAAAAGACGGGAGTCGTTGCCAGGTCGCAATGTATTATATCACTGTCGTAAGTTGCAACTTTATTTCGTTATGGATTCAGTCGAATTGCTGTAAACATGTTTTCCTTTTCGGCTTTATTTTAAGCAGATAACAGCCCGCGAAAACGGGTACGGAAACGTGCAACTGGGGTGCGGGAACCAGCCTTCATGTGCCCTGCCTGTGCGGCTGAGCCGGTGCCTGATGATCGCGTTTAAAAGACCCCCCGTGCAATCGATTCGGTCAGGTGTTCACGCTGGAGCGCGCTTGCGCACCGCACCATGGAGCCGACTCGGGACAAGGCGTCCGGCGCGTTTGGATCGTTCGCTGCTGGGCAGCGTTTCGAAACTTTTCTGAACGTCGGGATTCAGAAGACGGGCTATCGACGTCGTCCAACATTCCCGCGGATGTTGAAGAAACTGCTTCTCCCGCTCAGGAGGAGTCCGCGGCTGGGTTCTACGCTGCAGCTGGAAAGCTGTGCAGAAAACGCCAGCAAGTTGTGTAGACGTCAAAAAACCTCAAATCTCAAATAGTCAGTTGAAATGGAAAAGTGCCGTCCTCACTCGCCCAAGCGCGGCCACTACCCACTGCGCCACGAGCCGCTTGGGTGCGATGCTTTCGCGGGCGTGCATACAAGAGCGTACGAGAGAGCCAGCGCGCAGTTTCCGCGCTCCATCGCGAACACATGACCGAATGGATTGCACGGGGGAGGGGTTAAACGCGATCGTGCCTGATTGGCAGCCGCGATGAAGGTAGGAGCAACAGCGCGTTCCCGCACCCTCGCGGTGCGTCTCTGCGTCATATATCAACTAACTTCAAGACTTTATAACCACAAGACGTGACCGCATTTATCATTCACTTGTCATTCACTATATGATCTAAAGCCTCCCCGGCTAGCCTGCCTCGAGGATCAGTGCTCAATATAAATATTTTCTAAATTTAAATATTTTCTGTTGTTTTCAGCCAGAACAACAAAGTGAAACATGATGTTATTTCTGGATTTTTCTTCACTTGTCTGATGAAATTTGATCATCAGGAAGAAACAGCTAACGAGTCGGATGACATACTGGAAAAGAAGTGGCTTACAAGGTTAGTATGACTGTTTTCCTTACAGTTCTCTGTTCCTGTCGTTAATGTGGCTTACACGGGTGCCAATGTCGATAAGGGCACCGAATTTGCATTCCACTTCTGGGTTGCGGTTCATTTCCATGCGGCCTGAATGGTCTGGTATGCTCACACGGTATATGTCGCGAAGGTGAGCAGCATAGGTAGGTGGGTGCGCGCCAGCCAATCATGAAGAGCAGAGCACAGACCAAACACATGGCAGCCGATCAGGGTACCCCCACTGTATACGTCTTCTCTGAAAGGCACGCCCATTCAATGCGGTCTGATTGGATAGGGCGTTCCCAAATGTTGCCCGTCTTCGTGACATATGCCGCTCACACTACCCCATGTAGGCCACTATAACGACTAGTGCCTGTTTGCCCGGATATCACGCCATACAATGCAAGAAACCACACATTTCGTAGCTGTTGAAGACTCTCTAGATGCCTCTGTAGCTGTTGTCCAACCAACTAGAAAGCGAAAGGAAGAATACTAGAGTCTACCAGGTTCGTTTCCTACCATCAGGTAGACTGCGTTTCTATGGTAGCCTCGACCTTTCCATTGCCTACGGTCGCACAGCTCGCAGCACTCTCATCAAGAAGAGGGATCGACCTAAAGTAACCTACTATGCTAGGAGTGAACAGAAGGAACGAATACCAAATCTTTTTGAGATCTTGCCCCAAAAACGGTTTATGATGGGAGTTTTCCTTGTAGATGACGTCACAAAGCAACAGGGTTTGTCCCTTGTAGCTAAAGTCGGGGTAAGGACAGAACCCATGGATTCGACGGTTGGAACCAGAGTTGTGTGTATTTCCCGGGATGTCAAAACAGCAAAACGACATACATCAGCGCATCGAACGAACTAATTTGTTGGAGAAGGAATGAACTTTTTTCTTCAGAAGGAACGGCACAGGAACTCTTTGCGCCCCTAAAGCGAGCAGAAGGAAGGAAGAAACATGCCCATAATGTGAGGGTCTTAATATACCTTACCCATCCATTCGCGAGTATACTTCAAGGTGGAGGGATAATCGACGATCCTTATGGTTATCCACGTACACACGAGATATGCCCAACCTAGATCGCCTGGAGCACTTTGGCACGCGAAAGGGACGAATGGAGACGCTTCTGACGCACGCTCGAACCAATGCGATGACCAATAGGATGACGGATGATACAGGTGAATATGGCGCAGTGGCAAGGAGAATCGCAGCGCACACAGGCGGCTCTGGTTTCACTTCCCTCCTGGTCAACCAATATTTTCGTGTATTCGAAGGCTGACGTTGTAGTACGAAAAGAAATGAAACTTGATCTGTTTTCGAGCGAACTCAGAGGAAGTAAAAATAAAAGGATAAAGGACGGCGTTATTCAATCCCTTCTGGGATGCGCCAGCGCATTCTACTTCTACGGGATGTCGTGGAGGCGACATGAATGCGTATTTGGCCATACAATGACTTGCGGTGGCCAGCCGATGTACAAGTCAGCGCTTTATCCTTCCCAGACGAGTCTGGCACCAATTCACCGACCCCGGAGGGATGGAAGGCCTGGTTGGCCTGGGCGGGAAATCCGAATCAGGAACCTGGTATCGGGTGCACGCGGCAGTCGCGCCTCCTCCGGCTGCGCTACACGCGCCCAGAGGAAGTAATCCGTTAAAAATACGCTCCTGACAATGGAAAACTGAAAGTAAGGGTGTTCCCCAAATTTTGAGTGTAATCGCTTTTTAGGTTAAATTGAATAAGCCCCACGTCACTCACCTCATACTCTCCTGCAGAGAACACACTGATGACGTCACCATCCTTTAAAAATTTAACAGCTGGTCACTTTTGCAGAAAATCGATCTTCGACAATTTTGCTACTGCACTTCCAAATTTGGTCCGATTTCGTAAACAAGACATGTAAAAAAAGCAAGCGCTGACATAGATCTATGGTTACATCTGTACCTTAAGTGCCGTTATTTATTTATACTGACAATTAAATAGGCAACGATCATGTTTTCAGAAGCGAACTGAGACAACTGAAATCCTACGAATTCTTCTTTCCTCACTGTCGAATTTTCTGCGAATTCGAAGAGCGGATCAGCGCTGGTCTCGTGTCGGAAACTGGTGATATCGCTGTGAACATGTTCTCCTATTTTTTCACTCGCTGATAGTGTTTCCAATTCTTTGGAAGTGGGTTTTTCATGTTGAAGTGGTGATTGTATATTCATTCTAATATTGGTCAACCGTGCCTTCCTCAGATTGCAAAACATCGCCACACCCTCCATCGGATATTGATTAGGTCGCGCGGTCTAATCAATATGGATAATGCGTACTTTTATAATTGGTAATTCGTATTACGTGCTCAGGAGCAAAGAATCCTGCAAATAAGTTGACGGATGTTGCTCGATGTCGATGGTATCTATTTCGAACCACTCTTTGTTGTTGTTGTTGTTGTTGTTGTTCCTTTGTGACCCAAATGTCCAAGCTCTTATAGATCAACTTAATATATGTATTGTACTATTATATTATTTTTGAGTTGTCGTTATGGTGCTTGAACGAATTTTTCGTCAACGTACATCGATCTGTATTTAGAATATGAATATAGAATGATCTAGCTGCTTTACGTACCTTTTTTTTTGTTCTAAATTGAGACAAATAAAGATTATTGACTGACTAGTTATTGGAGAATCAGGGTAGGTGGGTCCAACAATATTACCGCATTCCGCTACTCTTTGTTCGACTGGAACTAGCGCCCAAATTTAAAAGTTTCTAACAAGGAGAGCCTCCAAACTAGAGGTGAGCCTTTCCGATGTATTTTTTTTACACGATTTTGTAGGGTTTCGTGTGGGGAGTCCAAAATCATAGTTACTTTTTTTCGGAATGCTCATCTGTGGCCGAAAAAGGCGTATGAAGGCGTGGGCGCGAAGTTCATCACGCCCTTCACCATCCCGCCGAACGTGGTCGCTTGGTGTAGTGGGTAGCGTGTCGCTTCTCGGGCGCACCGGGGGGCTTTCATAGTTCGATCCCCGGTGTCGCCGAATTTTTTGCACACATCGGATCATTATCATTATGGCTTTGCGTGGTCACAGAAGTCAATTTGTACACGACTTATGCTTTTAGTTAGTAAATATAGCCTTTTCGGGCTTTCATTTGAGTTACCCCTCAATGAATCGATTGACACTGTATCGTATCAGCAATGATGCCGTAAATTCACGCAAACACATAAACTTCACGAGATAGGTCATGAATTTGGCTTGATACCGGTAAATACTTAACAGTAACAATACAATGTCCTTTTCACCCGGACGTGTCGTCGCTCGACTTCTGTCAGCCTTCGATCCTGATTTCACTCCTCCAGCAAGGAGAGAGACTGCAGTTGGAGATGCTCTAAAACGGCTTCTCCAGGAGGCAGTGTATAACGATATCGAGTGCGTGGAGGAGGATGAAGCGATGCAGGTTTGAAGGGGATGAAGAGATGGGGCTACGTTTACTGAAAAGCATTAATCGTGTACAAATTGACTCCTGTGATCAGGAAAGCCCATAATAATAACGGTCCGGTGTGTGCAAAAACTTTGGTGACGCCGAGAACCGAGCCATAAAACCCGCTCAGTGCGCCGGAGAGGCGACACGCTACCCACTACGCCAACCAACCTCGTTCGGCGGTGTGATGAAGGGCGTGATGAACTTCGCGCTCACGCCTTCATACGCCTTTTGTCGGCCACAGAAGAGCACTCCGAATAAAGTAATTATGGTTTTGGACTCCTCACACGGAACCCTACATTCTGTAAAAATTTCATCGCAAAGGCTCACCGCCAGTTTGGAGGGTTAGAAGGATTGCTACACAGTGGTTGTTGCGTTCGATCAAAGAGCGCCGGTGGTGTAATGGTGCAGAGCGTTCTTGCACGGTCAGTAGAAGGTGCGGGTTCAAGTCCAACCTGGCGCTAGAGTTTTGATCGCAACAAGACATCATTGTGACAGATTGTTATACCATTTGAAAGCTCAGGATTTAGCAAAACTTTACGTTAGTCTAAAACACTTTGAATTTCCCGACTTTTTGAGCGTTTTATATATTCATTACATAAGTTACCTTGTGTGATTCCATAATCAAGCCAATGAACATTATAAAGTCAGGAAACAAAGATCAAGCAGTAGCAGCAAAACACCAGGAACATCATAAGTAGATATCAACTAGAACTAACAAAATCGATAACGGCCTGTTGGTTTGAAATAAGTTATTCAACAAAGTCGAGGCAAAGAAAATAACAAAGAGACTTCAAGAGTGGGAGAGAATGTAAACGGAACGCGTTTGAGGTATCAGGAGTCTATAGTTGAGTTGAGTGATTTTTAAAATTTTCTCAAGTTCTTTCTTCTTAAGTTTTCTCTGAAAAATGAGATTAAGTTTTCCCACTTATTACTTATTACATAGGACAGCAATTATATGACACGTCCTCTGACTCCGGACTCCCTTGTTGCTCGACATTTTTTTATGAATCCAAATCCCTGTTGCACGACATCTTCAGAATGAACACTCGTTTCGCGACGACCTTGACACGTGTTCTGCATCCAGACCCTCGTTGCACGACGTCTGTGACACGCATTGTAAATCCGAACGCCCGTTGCAGGACGTCTGTGACACGTTGTTCGAACATATCCGCTCGCCGCATGACGTTTGCGACACGTCTTCTAAATCCGGACGCCTGCTGCACAATACCCGTCCATACCGCCTTCAATGTGTGCTAAAACTACAGTGATCGGCTGCCAATTCCAATAATTGTGCATGGTTATGCTCAAAGATACACCCGGCTGGCATACGCCGCAGTATCACATGCTGTAGTGTCCTTTGGTGAACCCTCAGGTTAGGATACTACGTGACACACATATTAACCTTATTAGGTATGGTAGGATCTATCCTATATATAGTAAGGCCAATTTCTTTTACTGTGCTGAAGTTAAGAATAACAATAGAATACGGCTAAGGTGTTTATTCTCGGGAGTGGGGGGGGGGGGGGAAGGGGAGGGGGGAGGGGAGGGATCAATATGTAAGGGCCTCTACAGAGTCTCGCGGCAGCACCGTGAGAACTCGTCCAAATCGCTCCCGCCGCAGTGGGACCAGCGCTGCCACTGTGGTGGAAGCCGCGGCGCGGACGAGTTGTCGCGGAGCCGCCGCACGCAAGGGTCCTCGAGGGCTACCGCGGTTCACGGCGGCTCTCACCCGCAGCGCCAGGAGCTGCGGGTGATACCCGCTGGAGGGCGTGAGCAGATAAGAAGCATGGAGGGAGGGGAGTTTTCTTTTGTTCCCGACCGTTGGAAGCTTCATTAAATGGGATACAATGAAGTGTCAACTTGAATTCGTATCTGGCTCATGCAAGACACGCTGGGGTCAGTCGATGGAGCAATCAGTGCTCTATCATTCCCAGACAAATCCGGCGCCTATTTACCGGTCCCTGTGGGGTGAAAGGCTTGGCTAGCCTTGGCGGGACCCGAACTAACAGGTCTGATTTGAGGTGCACACGAGAGTTAGCGCCTTCTCCAATCGACTACGTGGCATGTGCAAATTTAATTAATTAAAAATAATTTAATTAATTATTTAATTTAATTTTTCTCTGATGTCTACCTTATGTAGCGTATTAAATAAATAAATAAATACACGAGGTAACGTTTAACACGAACCATTTGCCTAGATCAATGACAGCCGGCACCTCCTCCGACTGCGCTAATGGGGATCCTAACATGTCGCGAACATAAAAGTTAGATACAGAATCTAAAAGGAGCGTGAAAGCTGGACGGAAAGAAGGCCAAGGCTCAGCGTCATAGTGCAAATATCGTTAATTCTAAGCAGGATATATTGGATCCGAATCAATCATTTTCGGATACCCCGTTCCGAATCTCCAAAAACTCATGACCCGCGAAATTGCTCGTTTCTGAAATATTCAAAAGACCGGGCCCACGGAATTTCCGTTGTCAAATTCAACCAGAAATCCGTGGTTCGAGGAATTTGCGTTATCCGAAATTTTCGATCGGATCCAATGTATACTAACGAATCATAATCGTAAGCCGTTGACGTACAAATGTTAGGGCAACAACAGCACTCAGCTTGTTACTTACAACCCTCCCCCCTTCTCTCGTCTTACCCTGAAAAATGCATTTCTTCGTTTCTTTCTCCATTTCTTCGTTCCTCCCGGCAAAAGTACGCAGTATTGCGTCGCGGGGCTGCACCACCCGCCGTTGTCACGGCGGGCCCGCGGCACCCGCAAGACTCTGCTGCTGGCCTAAGACGTTTGTTAGGCTGCTGAACGTCTGGTCAGAAGTCTAGAGTTTCACGGTCGTGAAGCAGTCACCTCAGCGGTATGTCATCAGTGGCGTGTAGCTTCAGATGAAATTTGTTTGAATTTACAGACGGATCTGTCCTAGTCGGGAGGGGGCGACGGTAAAGTGAGGATTACGTTCGTCATTTCATGCCACACAACCATATCCCTGAATTAAATAAAAGCCCTCGAATTGTTTGACAGCAGGCTGTCTGAAACTCAAGGAAAGGATTGGAGACGGACGTCACTATATGCCACCTCCGATTAGGATAGACCCTTTGCAGGCTGGGGTTTATGCGGAGCCATTTCGATTGAGAATGGCGGCCTAAATCCTCATTACTTTTGGATCAATCCATAGTAATATTTAGCGTTGCAAATTCTTGCACGAAGGTTCGTGTACAGAGGTTGAAGAAGTCTTGGAGTCTTCGATTAGAGGAATTGGATACTTCTGACTCTTGTACTCCGCGATTTTCCAAACCCTCTCATCTGAGCTTCATGGACTGACGTTGCTACTCCCACTTTGTGGGGACTCTCAACTGACATCTTCTGAAGCACAACACACTGTATGCGCACTTACTGATCTGCGGAAGCATCGCGCATCTGAAAGATGAATCCATCCCCCTTATCCTCCTTGGTAGTAGGGCTGTCGCGTTCATTTTCAAGCCTCCAATTCTAGGAAATCGGTGAACAGGCGGGATTCTGAAAAGAATGAATCACTGACTTGTTCGCATGCCAGGATTTCTGTCGTTGAGCCACTTTGAAAGGGCATAACGGGTGAAGAGTTATAATGCATGGCGTATTACAGGATCCCTCGCCGTGGGGGAAATTCCATTGCACAGGGGTAGCTTCATTGGGACCTTCGCCGAGTCGCTGCTAGAGGAAGCATGCAGTGAGGGCGGTAGGACAGGTGTTCTATGGACGAAAGGTCATGGTTGGCGACGTTCTTTCTGAATTGCTGGACTAATCCATCTGATCTGAAGAACCAGTATCTCACAGGACTCTGATAGCGTCCTTAGCTGTTCTTTCTGCTCGTCATCCGCATGTTTTCCTTCGTCTGATCTGTTATACTAGCCGCGCATGCCAGCAAGCGCGCTCTAACTCGCGTGCGCGCCTATTATCGATCGTTGCGCCATTCGACATAAAGCGGCCGCAGCGCTACGTTTTCATTCAAATCGTGCTATCCTCATGCGTTTTTGTGGCGTCGCTTTTTGTATTTGCCACTTGCGTCGTTATGGCTTGTTGGAAAGGCTTCTGCGCAATGACGTTGAAGTGCGATGCGTGGCGCATTCCTGATTTACATTAGACTAACGCTGCTACTTTCTGTTTTCCGCTCATCATGATTGTGGAATGCATTTGCGCAGTAGTGAAGTTGACATTCCATAAGTATGAAAAGCCTAGAAACTAGAAAGTGCCTAGCTCATTACAAAAGATGTTTAGAATGCGGCTCGTCTCCGAGGTCGACGGCAATTTCGCTCCGGCTTCGTTATATTTCACATTGATCGTTCGCCGTTTGTGTATGCTTCGTCAACGGTTGCCTCCTCCTAGCTGAGCTCTTCAGTCGTACACTCAACGATTAGTTGATTTTAGTCCGTGTTCCAGCTCACGAAGTCTGTCTTGACACCTGCTTTCTTCTGGTTGATGTCACATTGGTGGTACTGCCGCAATAAGTGAAGTGGCAGAAACGCATATTCTCCTAGGTCGGACCGAACCGAAAGTTTCCTTCGTTTTTGACGCCTACTTCGTATGATCATAACTTCGTGTAGTGTTCACCTTCTAATCTACCGCTGGCAAAACGTCTGGTTTGCGATGTTGCCACCAAACACTAATAATACAACATCTTGGCCGCAGCGGTTCTTCATTTCTTCTTTGTTCCTTCTTTTATTCGTTACAATAAAAAATCGACGTGAAATATATTGTAGAAAGCAGGTGTATAGTAGGATATAGTAGCGTAGGGTCGATTTCAATATTGCGACCTACACCTACAGACTTACAAAGGCTTCCTCCCGCTATTAAGTAATCCAGTCTGCAGAAAAATCAATCGATATTGGTCGGCTGATCGATACTTCTTGCTGACCGGTGGAAAGCCCATTTGAGCAGTTCCTGTAGCTGTAAATCTCCTCCGCCCTCAGCGACATATATAGTGGCAGACACGCCTTACTTCCTATATAGGATAGTGCATGACGCCTGTGGCATGTCTTCTGAATCTGGATGCTTGTTGCACGGCGTCTGCAAAGCGCCACCTGAATCCGGATCCTCGTTTCTCAACGTCTGCCAGCACGTCGCCTGAATCCAAACGCCTGCTACACTACACCTTTGACTCGTTTTCTGAGTCCACGCTCGCTGCACGACTTCTGTGACACGTCTTCTGAATCCGGATCCTCATATCACGATTTCCATAACATCTGTTCTGCATTCGGACGCTCATTGTTCAACGTATACGGAAGCCTTCTGAGTCCCGATCTTCGTTGCTAGTCTGTAGCACCTCGTTTGGATCCAGATGTTCGTTGCGCGATGTCTGTGGCACGTCTTCTGAATCCACGCTCACCGCACAATTTCTGTGATATGTCTTCTGAATCCATTCCCGGTAATAAGCGGGCTGGTGCCCGCTCCATTATGAGACCATGGTCGTGAAACACTCAAATAAACACGGTTTCTGTAGTCTCCTCCGCGTCAGCGGAGGTGAACACAGAACTAGGCAAGGGAAGGAACTCCGGGGTGTGGCTGATCTAACTTACCCGTTTTAAGATACCTTGCCGGCGTACAGCGGAGATCAGTCCGCTTAGAACCCCGGACCCTTGTATCACGATTTCCATTACATCTCTTCTGAATTGGGACGCTCATTGCTCGACGTCTATGGAACGTCTTCTGAATCCCGATCTTCGTTGCTCGTCTGTACCACCTCGTTTGAATCCAGATGCTCGTTGCGCGACGCCTGTGGCGCGTTTTCTAAATTCGGATCCTCATAGCACGACGTCTGTGACTCGTCTTCTGAATCCGGACCCGCACATCACGATTTCAACAACACCTGTTCTGCATTCGGACGTTCATTGCTCGACGTATATGGAAGGTCTTCTCAGTCCCGATCTTCGTTGCTCGTCTTAGCACTTCGTCTGAATCCAGATGCTTGTTGTACGACGCCTGTAGCTCATCTTCTAAATCCGGATTCTCGTTGATACGACGTCTATAACATCTATTCTGAATGCACACGCTCGCTACATAGCGTCTATAACACATATTCTGAATCCGGGCGTTCGTCACGCGGTATCCGTGACACGTCTCTCAATCCGAACGCCGATTGCACGACGTCTGTGACACATCCTGTAAATCCGAACGCTTGCTGCACGATCCCCATCAATGCATTTTCACTTTGTGCCAAAAATACAGTGATCGACTGACAATTACGACAATTGCCTATGGCTTTCTCAAAGGCACACCCGACTGGTAGTATTACACGCTACACTATCCGTTGCCCCCCCCCCTCCTGTGTGACCCACTACGTTAGGCCTGCGTCAGAGACTTGCGGCGCGACACTAAAATCTCGTCCTTCTCGTTCTTATTGTTGTGGGACCCATGTGCCCGCTGTAGTGGGAGCTGTACAGGGGACAAGTCGCCGGGTGTCACATGCCGCTCCGCTCCTCGCAAATGTAGCCGCAGTTCTCGGCGGTAATAGCAGGGTGCGGTAGAGCCAAAACCTATAAATTCATGAGTTATAATTTTTAAAGAAAGGTGGGAACGCATCAAAGCACTGAAAGCGTAGAACCCGACAAATTTCAATCCGACCCAACGTATATATGTGAAGCCAGGATGAGTCACTTTAGGGACAGGATTCATCAATGCGCATACCCGTGGGTATGCGGGGTATAGGGGTGTACGTACCCACAACGTGGCATTCATGATAAACCTTACCCGCCACATCGTGGGTATACCAGTGGTCAAGAAAACCCGTCGATCGTCGTGTCATCCGCATGTCCGCTACCATTTCGCGCCCCATCTACAGGCATGCGCTCCACTGAGATCAGCTGTTCTCACGAGGGTTTTTTCGTAGGTTAAGTTCCACATCCTCTGGCTTTGGGCACTCTCCTTAACGTCTTTGAAATATTGGTAGATGTCTTTGAACATCTTAACGATCTCATCTAAATTCCGACCTCCAATCCGCGCACGGGTCACCGCGACGCGTCGCTCACGGGGACTCCGCAGCAGGGTTCAATGCTCTTCGAGCGCAGAACCAGGCCAGAAACCGCCGGCCAATTATGTAGACGTCAAAACCCCTAAAATCTCAACCACTCGGTTGAAATGCAAAAGTCAACCAAAACAGGAGATCGAACCCCTGACCTCTCTCGCATGAAGCAACGCCACTACCAACTGCCCCGAGACCCGCTTGCGGGGACTGCCATCGCGGGCATGCAAGACATCATAACGCGTGAGTGAGTGGAGCGCCTTGGGGTTAGCGCACTCTAATCGAACGCCGAGTTTGAATTGCGCGCGTCGCGGTCATACGCGCGTCATACATCAGCGCCTACTGCCGCCTATTTCTGCAATTGCACTAAATATTTTTTGGACGTCTGTCAGTGTTCTTCCGCCTTATTCTCGGCTTGTTTCATTAATACGAATCGTGCTTATACCCATAGAGAGTGAGTGGTGGTCTTACCGGTGGGTACTTCCACCCATGCCGTCCGCTTGATGAATCCAGGCCCAGGAGAGACCACATGCGAAATGCTTGCTCCCTGCGAACTCTATTGCGCTGTGACGTGGTCTTCCACATTGGCGCCGCTGTGCTTCTGTTCCTACGCGCAGCTGCGCCGTTTCTTCTCTCTGCGTCGCCGTGCTGCTTCTGCACTTTTTCTCAATTCTGTGCAGTCGTCAGTTCATACGGGACACCTGTGCTACTTGCCAGATGACTCTTCTTTGTCTGGCTTCGCTTTCTCCCTACCTTCACAGTATACGGCTCATTCACCTTCATTTTGATCTTCTTCATATACGTACCTTCTCCATGAGCATCAATATACCATCTGGGGGTCTTTAGGAGAGTTTTTTTTGATTCTCTGACCACGGCATAAGGCTGCTTGAAGCTGCTCACCAGAACTGGTAAAGCAGTTTCACTCCAGCTCAATTTTTTTGCTATTTCCTGCTCAAAATTGATCCAGCATACCAGTCCCAGCTCGGGCCCAGTTCTAGCCAACAAATGAACTTAAAAGAGCGGATCGAATCTAGACGACAATTCCGTCCATTTCAGCGTCTGGCTCAACCCTTTCGCTGACAGGGAAAGCCTCCAAAGTGGCGGTGAGCTTTTGCGATGCAATTTTTGCAGGATGTAGGGTCCCGAGTGGGGAGTCCAAAACCGTAGTTAATTTTTTTCGGTATGCTCCTCTGTGTTCGAAAAAAGGCGTGTGGAAGCGCGAGTACGAAGTTCATCACACCCTGCTGCCACCCAAACCAATGGCGCAAAAATCGGTTGGCGCAGTGGAAAGTGATGTCGCCTCTCGGCCATACCGAGTGGGTTTTAAGGTCTGACCCCCGGTGTCCCCATAGTTTTTGCACACATCAGATCGTTATTATTATGTGCTTGCGTGATCACAGAAGTTAATTTGTACATGATTATTGCTTTTAGGAAGTGCTAAGTATTTACCGGTATCAAACCAAATTCATGACCTATCCCGTGAAGTGTATGGTTTTGTGTGCATTTACGGTGTCGCTGTTGATATGATACTGTGCAAATGCGATCTATTGAGAGGTAACCCAAATGAAAGAAGAAAAGGGCTACATTTACTTACTGAAAACGTTTACTATTAATCGTGTACAAATGGACTCCAGTGGTCACGCAAGCACATGATAGTAACGAACCGATGTGTGCAAAAACTGTGGCGACACCGGGGCTCCAAAAATCCACTCGGTGCGGCCGAGAGACGACATCGCTATCCACTGCGCCAGCCGACCACATTCGGTTACGTGGCAGCAGGGCGTGATGAACTTCGCGCTCACGTTCCTTACGCCTTTTTCGACCACAGAAGAGCATTCCGAAGAACTAGCTACGGTTTTGGACTCCTCACACGAGACCCTACATCCTGTAAAAATTGCATCGCAAAGGCTCACCGCCACTTTGGAGGCTCCCCTTGTCTCATGCTCTCTAACCGACATCCGTCTGGTAGAGGGCTATCGACAATAGACAGCTGTCTTTGACAGCTACTATTTGTGCCTGAAAATTTGCAACTGACCATCAAACTCAGCTATAAGGACAAGTACTGGCTAATCTTTCCTTTAGAATCGTCGTGTTGATTCTACACTATCGTCAAAATGTCGCAGCGAAGCGAAACAAACGTCGTTTATACGATGAACAAGTTCGGCGACGTGGTCTTGGAATCACAGCTGATTCCTGAAGAAGTGCTCAAGGGCGAGTATTTTGGTGCTGAACTCAGACGTCTAGTTCAAGTATGGAAACGTCGTAATGTTCAAGGCATCGAGTTCATCGTTAGTCCCAAGGTGCGTTTTGTTGTTTCTTTATTTACATATTCATTTTGATTCCAAATACCAGAGAGTAAGAGCAATCGGTGCAATCCCAATCGGGGGAGGGAGGGGGGGGGGGAGGCAGTCCATTATGAATTGTTAATGGTAGCTATGCATCAATACATACAACATGCAATATAACATATGAATGCCTTAACTTACGTAATCCCCTCCCTTGGAAATGTCCGAGCGTTACGCTGAGATATTAAGAAGATTTCATAATGGAACTATGGACAGGCTATGAAGAGGCTGCAACGTCTTTGCTCGAAATACCCATTTGAATTCCCGCCATAGCGTACCGATATGGGTGCGCGTCGACTCACTCACCATTGCTTTAACGAATTTTCGCCGTTTTATAGTATTGCAATTGTTCCAGGTTTCTGTTCAACTGTTCAATTTACTGTTTTTTCATACTCCCCTCCCACCACCTCCTCCCGACTAAGAAAGCAATTTAGAAAATCGATTTTGGTATTGGAAGGACAGCCATTTATAAGGTAAGCATATTTATATATTTATATGTTGTGATGCATGTTGCGTTTCTTTAAATATTGGGATGGACGGCCACCCCCCCCCCCGATTGGGACTGCACCGAGCAATCCAGATGCAACGCAAGAAATTTAGTGGGAAACACGTGACAGACACGAAAACGCCAGTCATTGTAGTAAGTGTAATGCTCAGCGTTTATATTCTTTAAAAGGACCGCATAAAAGAAAGGCAAGTCTTATAACAGTTTTGGCTGCTGAAGAAGTTTGTTCCATGATGGGGTTAGAAGTTACTTTCGCCATCAGAAGTATGAATGAAGGAACTGCACCCGGCTCAAATAATAAATATATTCACAGACTTACCTCGCTTAAGTAGAGTCCTGTTCTACACTGGCTTCTCGTAAAATACTTCAACCTATCTGTCTTAACTCTAGTTTATAGTTGCACCGACGCGCGGCACGACACCATAGTCGGAATAAATATCGATCGGGCGGCGCGAAAAATCGATGTCTATGGTGATCGTGGTGCCGCGCCGGAAGTATAAACTAGGGCTCAGGGAGCGTTTAGGGTGCACACGACGTGCGACGCGATGTTATGGTTAGCTCCCATATCGATCGCTCGACGCCAGTAATCGATATGGTAGCTTATAACTACATCGCGTCGGGCGGCGCGCGCACACTAAACGAGCCCTTAAATATGCTGAAGAAATACAAAGATGAAATATGCTATGACAGTGAACAAGAGTGATCGAACACATACGGATGCTAGCTGTATGTATGTAAGTTGAATTTGGCAGGTCCAGGTCCTCTAGATGTAGGTTGAGTATGAAGTTGAATCTTTTATGCTTTCAGGACTCTCATATAATCCCAGAGCTAATCAAAAACGGTTTCGAATTTTACCTCGTCGCCGGCAATGATCTCGTGCTGAATCGCTGGATTGGCGAAGAACCTTCGCGGTTTCCTACGTGAGTTCCTGCCTTTTTTCTCTTCTGCTAAGAAGTCAGTTGTCTACCTGGACCTACTATGAACACTAGAGGGGGCGCGGAGAACTTCAAATTTCTCTGTTCCTAAATAAGGCAAACTCTAGGATAGAGGTGAACTTTTGGCGGTTAGTCTAAAGTTCTGAGCTGTTGATGAATTATCATAGCGTGCTGAAAAAAGGAGCTTTCAAATCCAGTGTTGATCGGGCGACAGATTCCGTTTGAGACGTCGAGAGTGATCTACAACTACCACACGGTAGATCATTGCTACCGGTCGAGAACAAAAAGTTTTGGAATCTTCACAAAATCGGCTCAACACTTTCTGACCAGCCTAGTAAAGCCAGTGACGATCGTTCAACAGTTTGTCTTTGGCTTCTTACTGAACTCAATTTCTGTGTTCTTCATTGATGAGCTGACAGCCGTAGTCTTCTATCCTAGGAAGCCCTTTGCCTTCCACTCCGTTTCCGGAATGGTTGTGCGTGCTGACGGTCGAATTCTGATGGTGCGGGAACAGCGCCGGTACAGTTTTGTGCCGTTTTTTTTGTATATTAATGCGGATGCTTTTGCGATTTTTGGCAAAATTGTATGTAAAACCATATTTCAGAAGAAAGTTCTGGAAATTTCCTGGCGGCATGCCCATTGAGGATGAGAACCTGAAGGAGACTGCTACGAGGAAGGTAATGGAAAAAACTGGTGTTGTTGCGGAAGCAAAAACGATTATTGGAGTGAAGTGGGTTCTAGATTTTCGCTTAAAAAATCACACTATTTGACTGTTTGGATAGTTTATTAGATGAGATAGAGTTCAAAATTCAAGCGCCTAGTTATCAGCGAACCCACTATATACCCACCCTGTTGGAACTGTTGGAAAAAACGCCGCTAATGAAGCTTTTCCAAAAAAACAAATTGCGATTAAACCCAGATAATAAATTAAATCAAATTCTGCGAGTAGTTATTTTTAGACTCAGCTGCATAGATGTATGATCTAAGGACCATACGAAGGTCTATAAGTTGCTTTTTCTATACCTTGAACTGCACTTTATTTAACGTCCTATTAAAATTGTGGAAAGCGAGCGCAGTTCATCGTGTATTGTGTAAAATTTTCAGCCACCAAAACAGAGTGGAGTACGGCTGCGTATCCGGGCTGTTTTTCGTGTGCCTTATGAAATATGTTGAACATGACACCAACGCCGTCGTGTCCGATGACATCATCGACACTCGCTGGTTTACAAGGTGATGTTAGCGATCTCCTTATAGCATTTTTGAGTCATAGTCGCGGATCCGGGCAGCATTAGAGAGCGTTTAGTGTGCACGTGTGTACGCGACGCGCGACGTGATGCAATTGCAAGCGCCATTATCGATCAGGCGATCGATATGGGCGCTAATCATTAAAGCCTCCCCCCCCCCAGACTTCTCCGGCGTTGCCGCTGCCCTATCCTTCATCATAGGGCAGGGACGCAGAGCTCGCCGCCAGCGGCGTCCCTGCCTTATCCTTAACCACAGCGGCGAGCGGCGTTGCCGCAGAAGTCTGTGGGGGCCTTTACATCGCGTCGGTCGTCGCGTGCACACTAAAGGCCCATGCACACTTCTGCGACGACGCGGCGCGACAAGTGGGGCGACGGCTACCTCCGCGAAATCCGGCGGTCGCGGCGCGGTCGAATTAGAGCATCGTAATAGGCAACGGGACCGTCGTCCCGTGCATGCCGCGCCGCCATGAATGATTTTGAACCATTCCAGGCTACGGCACTCAGCGCGGCATCGCCTGCGATAGCCGCCACGACAGTCGCAAGAGGTGCATGCCCCCTCCCTGCGGCACGTGTCGCAGTGTCGCACCGCGGCCGTCGCGGCCCTATGCTTCATCATGGCCGCGCCGCGCTGTCGCAGAAGTGTGCATGGGCCCTAATGGGTCGTTTAGGCCCCGTTAATACTTAATCGCGGCGCAATGAGGGGAAATTGATCGATCGCGTGGCACAATCAATATGGTCGCTATACGTGGCGTCGCGTCACGCCGCGACGAAGTATAAACGGGGCCTTAGTGTGCGCGCGACGCGCGACGCGATGCATGTGTAGTGGCCAAATTGATCGAGACGAGACGCGATTGATCAATTCGGCCACTACAAATGGCGTTGTGTCGCGCGTCGCGCGCACACTAAACGACCCTTATACGCTCCCTTAGGAGGCGGGAACGCGTCAGTCATCCTGCACTGAATGGGTATATCATCCAGAGAGCGCGTCTGCTGTTGGTGGTCTGATTGCCTATCATTGGCTGGTGCGCTCCCACCGCCCAATGCTACTCATCTTCCCGACGTGGACATATTGTTGTATTAATTCAGCTGCTAGAACTTCTAGAATAAGAAAATGTATAGGAGGCATTTTTATGATCCTTTCTAGAAACAAATAACCAAACGTCTGCTGCTTTCTGCCTGAAACCCATGAATTGGCCAGCGCTTCTGAATAGATGAGTGCGAAATTGAAAGGTTCATTTAAGAAAACTGGTAGATTCAACACGTGATTAAGATGTAAGAGGTTTAGTTTAGGGGCGTGTAGCGCAGTCGGAAGAGGTGCCGATTATCGCGTGCATCCGATACCAGGTTCATGGTTCAGATTTCTCGCCCAGGCCAAATATTGTATTGCCAAATACACATTCAAATCACCGCCCTCCCCCCAGTATCCTGTAGAAGTAGAATGAGCGGCGCATCTTAAAAGGGATTGAGCAACGCCGTTCTCTACCTTTTATTCTTCCGTTTCTTCCGTGTTCCCTGAAAAGTCTCTTACTGGGTGAATTCGTCTCGTCGATGACATTACTGTAATCAGGGAAGGTACGTGACCTCCACGGAATGCTTTGGTTAAGGGAAAGCTCCCAGTACCAATCAATCCCAACGTTTTCTTTTTGCGACCTTTTTGAAACTTTTCAGACAAAATCGTCTTGTCGTCTGCACACCGGTAGTGGATACAATAACACTTGGAAAGAGCAGACCGTACCCAAATTTCACCTGATTAGACCTACATTTCCGCCGATGTAAGCTCAGAGAATGTAATGTGCTGTGTATCCCGCCAATATCGATTAGGGAGCACGGAATATCGATTGAATTCTGTGGCGCCATATCTGTTGCAAGAATTGGCACCACTACAGCTCACACTCATTTATGTACGTAGTTATCGAGCTGTTTTCCAGGGATGAGCTGAGGGCGATGGACAATCAGGACTTCTTCGCTCCTCATCAGCACGTCTTCACTGACTATGAGAAGTGGATCAGAGCCGGCATCGTGTCGGAAACCGGTGATGTCAATGTGGACATGTTCTCCTATTTCTTCCGTCGTTAGTGTACCTCCTTTTTGATGCTTCTTCCTTGGAAATGAAAATTTGTCGTAGTATCGAAGCTAGAATGAAAACAGGGGCCAGATTCATCAACCACTTACCGGCCCGTAACGGTGAAAAGTACCGCCAAGCCCCCTCGTATGGCATTCATCAGCATCAGGTTTGGCGGTACTTTTCACGGCTTCCGGCCTAGAAGCGGTTGGTGAATCTAGCCCCTGGTTGTCGTAGCCTTGTGGTGCTAAGCGTGTACCGGGGTGTCCACCCGATCAGTCAGGTTTAACGTCAATAACGAGTTTACTCTTCGGGTGGGTATCCTCGTACTGAACCAGTGACGAGTACCATTGCCTTTAGACGTGGTCAACTACTACTTAGTTCCTCATTGATTTCGATTACTTAGTCTTTTCATCTGTACTGTCTTTGATTGCATGTTTCTTGACGATGAAGATGTTTACATTTCTATGCCTTTGCACCTCGACTTGTCCACTAGTTCCTGGCTATGAACAGTTCTAAAAAGGCAATCGACGGAGAGGTCTGTCGGAACCGGGAAGTGATCACAATGGCTTGATTCGCCCCTACGATCCGAAATTACTGCTGTTCACTTTCAGTACGAAAAATGCACAACATGCCAGAACATGGCAGCTGCTTCATGGCGACACTCTGGGGCCTGTGTCCTCATCCCGCCCGGGCTTTACATTTAACAGTTTTTTCCTATTTGGACAACTGAGGATGGTCGGGTCAGGATCACCGATTTTGCCCAAACTTGGGGAGGGGGGGGGGGGGGGGTCAGGATCACCGATTTTGCCCAAACTTGGGGGGTCAGGATCGCCGATTTTGCCCAACACGATGGCGATGTCCGTTTGGTCGATTTCAGTGGGAAGCCACTCATACCGTTAACTGAGGGTGGTCGGTCATCCTGATCCTATCACCCTCAAACGTGAGGTAACCTACCGAAATCGGCGGAATTTTAGAAACCGAACATCGAATTCGTAATCAGCGCACCAGATAACGCTAGATGATCTTGGATGAGTAAATTTGGTCAATCTCGAAAATATCGGTTCACGATGACGTCATCATCCTTCTGCCGCGGTCTCGAGCCGCCTCGTCTTTGATGCGAAGTTGTTAAAAAATCGATTTTCCTAAAATTGAACGAGAGTGACACCATTCGATAGAGCCTTTCGTGGTGAACAGAATGATGTTTTTGCGAGTGTTGAAAACTCAAATGTGGGCGACTAAGGGCGAAGAAACTTCACTTCTTCTCTGCCGCTCTAAAACGGCGGCCGGGAGTAAGGCAGGTTAAGCTGCTGGGAATTTTTGAGCACTTCGTCGCTAAGCACCTTAAGTGGTCTGCTTGAACATGCATATGTAGGCAGATAGTCAGTGATCCTGGCCCACCACCCTCAAACGGGAGGTAACCCACCAAAATTGGCAGGATTTTCAGAAACGGACGTCGGATTCGTAATCAGTGCACCAAATAACCCCCAGATGATTTTGGACGAGGAAATTTGGCCAATTTGGAAAATATCGATTTTCGATGACGTCATCGTCCATCTGCCGCGGCGTAAAGCGCCCTCTTCTTCGAAAGCGAAATTGTCAAAAAATCGATACTTCCAGGATTGGTCGTGATTGATACCAATCGATAGAGCTTATCGAGCTGAACACGGTGGTATCATTGCGAGTTTCGAAAACTCAAATATGGGCGAGTAAGGTCGAAAGAAACTCCACTGCTGGCCTCCGCCGCTCTAATATGGCAGAAGGGGATAAAGCATTTTAGGCATCTGGAGAGCTGCGAGCACGTCGTCGTAAAGGTGTTTCCAGTCTAGTGCTCGTCCACGCATTTGCATGCCGTTAGCTCGCCTCGTCCTCCCGAAGTGGTTAACATAAAGAGCCCAGCTTTCATCACCAGTAGCAATGTCCTTAAAAAAGTTCTTTCTCTACCTTGAAAGCTTCGCGCAAGCTGTCTTCTTCCACAACAGAGAGGCATCGGAACGAGGTCGACCTTCGAGAGAGATATCTCCAGCTTTGAAGCGCTGATACCAACGGGCCACTGTGGAATAGTGAATGACTTCCTCCTTGAATGCAGCGTAGATGTTGGAGGCCGCAGTCCTTGCAGAATGGCCTTGCAGAAATCCGTAGTAGACGATAGGTCGTAGGATGCTGCTGCTTATCGTTGACATAGTCGCTGTATTCGTACTCGACGAGGCCTTATATGTATAGTATGCTTGAGGAAGCTTCGAGAATGTACTGTGACGTCACCACACAAAATCAATACTGTAAGGGCTTCAACAAATTTAACAGGCAGTAGCGTAGTGTTGCAAGACTTTTCGATCAACCTAACCAGGAAACTATCCCAACGGTATGGCGGAACGGCCTAAGTGTTGTATATGAACAGAATCGCCTCTCTCTGGTATATGTATATGAACAGAATATGGTAATTAAGAATCGCCTCTCTCTGGTATATGTATATGAACAGAATATTGAACAGAATACTCTCTCTGGTATATGTATATGAACAGAATCGCCTCTCTCTGGTAAACAAGAAAATACAAACATCTAGACCGCAATACAACTCTGCGCAGAGTTAGGGACGAGGGAAGTTGGGCCGTTGGTGGTGTTAGCCCTATGCCTGGAGGCGAAGAGTGGGCTCAAGTTGGCTGGAAACAGCGATGACGAGCGAGCCGTGGTGACGTAGTGGGTAGAGGGCGGCGTAATCCCCATGATCGCTGTTTCCAACCAATTTGAGCCCGTCCTCCACCTGCAGGCATATGGCTAACGCCGCCAACGGCCCAACTTCTGTCGGCCCTAACTCTGCGGAGAATTGTAATGGGGTCGAGATGTTTGCATTTTCTTGTTTCCCAGAGAGAAACGATTCTATCCTTATACAACACTTAGGCCGTTCCGACCTACCGTTGAGATAGTTTCCTGGTGAGATAACAAAACAGTTATGAACTGGCCGGAACAGTTGGAAACTGATGAGGAGATATGACGGAAAGCGTTGGTTTTCCGAGTATTATACTTCCGAATAAAAATATGGTTAGAATGCGACTCATCTTAACTATCGACGAAGATCTCTCTCCGGCTTCGTGGTATTTCATATCGATCGTTCGCCGTTTGTGTATTTCTTCATCAACGGTTGTCTCCTCCCAGCTGAGCTCTTCAGTCGCACATTGCCCTCCACCATTGTTATGTCTCATACGGCTGAGACTATTCTTCAACACCGCTGCTGATTTTACCTCATATTCTACCAGGTTGGCCGGAAAGTTCTGGCCGTTTTGACTGGTCCACTTCAAGCGATTGAAGCTTCATACTCACCGGATTCAGTTGAAACGGGCACCATTCGAATCAGAACATCTTTTCCAACGCGATTCTAGTGGACTAATTCTCTTAGCGAAAAAACTGGTTGGTCGAGATGCGACAAATTCTAGAAGAGGTGTTTCTCCGTGCTCCTGATTTTCGCAGGTTCTACCAATGAGGAGATCCTGAAAGTGCTTAAAACGATAGGAGTCGGATGGTGCAAGGTCAGACAACTATGTATAACGGCTGATGCAGAACTTCAACTCCTAGTTCGTCTAATTTTCATTTTTTTCGTTGTCACACAGAAGAATGTGACCTCTTTTGTCGACCATTGCCCCAGCTGCGGTTACTGTCGTCTTTTTCTGTTATGATTTCCGCTTTGGGAAGCGCCAGTGGAGTTTGGTCGACATCAACCCACTATACTGAGCGTCTTCGGTTATTGTACTGAACCTACCCCACATGACCGTTGATGCCCCCAGAGGTGGCAGCTCTCCAGGACGGCACCTCCTCGTACGTCAGGTAGAAGTCGTCCTTGTCGTGCTCGTGGCCTCTAGTTGGGTCGAGTAGACATATATGGAGGTCCAGTAACAGTCCATGTCAGTTTCAGGGACATGGTTCATTCCTTGGATTACCGTGACCGCCCACTTGGAGAACTGCGTAAGGCCCGGGGCATACTTCCATCGCCGCGATGCCATTGCGGCGCTTAGTTCATGGCCATTCTGCCGCACGCGGTCGAGTGAATAATCAAAGGAAACCTCGCCGCGGCCGCCGCAACAGTGGCAGTCGGCGTGCGCGATGGCTTCCCGCGCTCATCGCGGGCATGGCATACTTTTCGCGCCGCGCGCGATGTTTAGCGTTGGTCCTGAACGGATCGCCGTCGCGCTCCCTTGCAGAGCGATGAGCGGTGTGACGAGCACTGAGAAGTTCAAATTTTTTCGCGTCGCTCTGCAAACGGGAAGTACGCACGAGGCCTAGCAACTATCGCAACCCTTTTTAGGTTATTTAGGCTTCTTTTACCTCTTCACCTTTACTTCTTTTAGGCTTTCTTTTAGGGTTTTATGTTAGGTTAGGCCTTCGAAGACTACGAAATGTCAGGTCAATAAACATTTCACCTATCAACCTCGTAGCACAGAAGTGCTTGAAAGCAATATCCCAACCTCATTTCCCCCATAATTAGAGTCCCCTCTCTTGTATTAGGACGTTGCATATGAAATGGCCGATTTTGACTAACAAATATTTGGCAGATCATAACTTGGAAGCAATTTTCAATTAAAAAATCGTAATAAGCACCATTACAATTAATACACTTTTACCAACGCGACAATGGCTTACACGTTGCATCTTTATAAAAATCAAAGCTAGGAGAACTAATAAAACATAAGAAGTCATTTTCGACATCATCTTGGTTGCTGAATTTTTTAACCTCTACATGAAGGTCTAAATTCTTCAAAAACGATTATCGGCAGGAGAGTGGTCTGGTGAATAGGCTGGATGTGGCAGAATTTCGTATCCCAATTCGTTCAGTTTCTGTACAACAATTTTTGAAACGTGCGGAAGCGCGTTGTCAGGAGGTAAGATTGAGCCTCTTCGATTAGCCGAAGCCGACAGTTTTTCGGTCATTTCTGGTGCTTAACTTCAATTTCGGCACAGTACTTCTCTTCTGTGATAGTCTCTCTAGTCTTCAAGAACCTGTAATGGACTACACGAGCCATTGTCCACCATACGGTCACCATGGTCTTCTCTGGATGGAGGCTTGGTTTCGGCGTCTCCTTGGGGCTCTCATTATTATCCAGCCATTGTGCAGAGCGACGGCGATTGTATAAAGGATCCATTTTTCGTCGCACGTCACGATCTTGTCCAAGGAAGGTTCTCTTAGATGGCGCAGCCTTGAAGAAGCACAGGTGTGATGGCGCTTCAGCATCTGCCCGGCGGTCGGTTCGTGCGTGATCCATTCATCCAATTTCTTTACTTTTCCAATCGCCTTTAGGAGACTACTGATAGTGCTGTCGTCAACGCCGAAGTGCTGTGCCGGGGGGCAGTCATTCGGTACACCGTGCTGCCCGCCGCTCACTTCCCGCCCTGCCCGCGCCGCCCTATTTGGACAAGTTTGCTGCGCTCGAAACCGTCGTTAATTGGCGTGACGTCGTCCAAAAACCTAACAGGTGGTAGGAGACGATTGGGAAGCGCATCTCGGGGATTCTGAAGTCATTTTCCAGTCGGTTTGGTTATGGAGGCAGTTGTGGAAAGGAGAACGTCGCTCTTCTCTCTAGATTCCTTCAAATTTCACCACAATTCTTTAAATTTTCGCCTCAACTAGAGACTATCGGTGATTCCGGTCAGGAGTTCTACATTGAAGGCGTATCGGTAATTGTGCGCAAAACTGCTCTCCTTCCAAGGATCACACAATTCTCCCTGTGTTGAAGAACTTTCTAGTGGATGGTCGCGTTGTTGTCATGACCTATTTCGCTAAGATGTTGCTGTACTTCTCAGAAAATGCGACGGCGCCTTAGTACTGAGCCATGGGGCGGGACCTGTAGAAAGCCTTGACGCTGCAGCTGAAAACTCTTTTACTCCAAAGGACCAGGACATCTTGTCCTGGACGTGCCCCTCGCCCCGCCCTTTTCTAGGGCTGTGTATCCAATGACCCTCCGCCACTTTTGTGTAATGGTGTCTATTTCTACAGGATGTCATAGAGTAATTTCAATGCGTATTTGACCTACATCGGTGCATGCAGAACAGTCGGAAGAGGAGTCGGCCCCACCCAATATGTACCAGGTTCTTGGTTCGGATTGACCGCACTGGGGGTCGGTGAAATTGAAGATTCTGTGCTTTCAAGAACTATATACATACGATGCTGGAAACGGGAACATTCGTAGCCTCGAAAAATCGACCAGAAATTGAGGTAGCGAGATCGGCCATTTCATATACAACGACCTGATAGAATGGAGAAGAGTAGAAGAGTAGTTTTGAAAATCGTAAATGCGAGTTTTTCCGATATGTGGACGGCGACCAGCGGGGCTACTTTGTTTAGCGTCGTCGTGTTGACTCTACACTGTCATCAGAATGTCTCAACGGAACGGAACAAACATTGTTTACACAATGAATAAATTCGGCGGCATTCTCCTGGAATCGCACCTAATTCCTGAGGAGGTGCTCAAGAGCGAGTTTTTCGGCACTGAACTGAGACAACTGATTCTGATGTGGAAACGCCGAAATGTTCAAGCTGTCGAGTTCATCGTTAATCCCAAGGTGCGTTTTGTTATTTTTTCTATGTATCTGTTTGTATCAGGTACAGGTGCTTAAGAGTAAGAACAAGCCAGATGCAACACAAAAAACATCGTTAAAACACTCAAAGGTGGATTATCCTACTACAAGCGGCACGAAACTTTAGTCCCGGGGGTAATCAAGGTCGCCGAACACGAATCTGGAGTCGACCAATCGACATCGATCGATATTATCGATTTTTGTGGATGTAGTTCAAGCGGCACGAAACTTCAGCCCTGGGGCTAAACAAGGTCACCGAACACGGAACTGGAGTCGATCAATCGATATCGATCGATATTATCGATTTCTTGTAGATATGGTTCAAGCGGCACGAAACTTCAGCCCTGGGGGTAATCAAGGTCGCTGGACACGAATCCGAAGTTCGTTTTTGAACTGTCGATCATCGTCATCAATCGATATTGGGCAAATAAACGTTTTTGTGGATGTCGTCCATTTTTTCGCTTTTTTTTCTAACTTGCCCTAATCGACGTAGTTAAGATGTTCGGTATACGTCGCGTAGGTGAGCAGCATTGGTAGGTGGGAACGCCTAAACCAATCAGACCGCATTGAATGGGCATGCCAATCAGAGAGAGCATATACAGTTGGCACCCTGATGGGCTGGCACGTATTCGGTCCGTGCTGTTTGGCTATCATTGGCTGGCGCGCTACTACCTACCGATGCTGCTCACCTACTCGACATGCACCAGATGTTCTTCCTGAGGAAACCATGACATAGGTGGCAGCTACAATTGATGATGAGAAGTTATTGCCACGTGCTCAGTGATAATATTGTTTTAAAAGATCGCGTCAGAAGAAAGGCAAGAGTTGCGTTTAAAAAGGATGAAGTGGAAAGCCAAATGTCCTTGTAAGAGGTTTTTCGTTTCTCTGCGCATTGAAAAAAGATGCTGTAGTCGACGTGCCATAGGGTTTTCTTCTCCGTGTTCAACTGATGTTTGCTGAACATCTTCAATGAAGCCTTACAACTCAGGTGGTCAATGTCCAGGTCCTCTAGATGTAGGTTGAGTATGAAGTGAATCTTGTATGCTTTCAGGACTCCCATATAATTCCGGAGCTTATCAAAAGTGGTTTTGAATTCTACCTAGTCGCCGGCAGTGATCTCGTTCTGAATCGCTGGATTGGCGAAGAACCTTCGCGATTTCCCACGTGAGTTCTTGCTTTTGCAGAACTCGAATCAGGACTCCTTGCGACATCATTATTCACTTATCGATACATAGCCAACAACGTTCAAAACAGGATAAAGGGGTAAAGGATGGCGTTACTTCTGGGATGCGCCAGCGCATTCTACTTCTACGGGATGTCGTGGAGGCGACATGAATACGTATTTGGCCATACAATGACTTGCGGTGGCCAGCCGATGAACAAGTCAGCGCTTTAGCTTTCCCAGACAAGTTTGGTACCAATTCACCGACCCCGGAGGGATGGAAGGCTTGGTTGGCCTGGGCGGGAAATCCGAAGCAGGAACCTGGTATCGGGTGCATGCGACAGTCGCCGCCTCCTCCGACTGCGCTACATGCGCCCTTCAAAACAGAAGAGGACTAAAATTGTCCATTTCGATCACAGGTTTTCAGTTCTCATAGACAATGACGAGAACGGCAGTCAAAGAAATTGCTGACCGCCATTTCAACATCTTCAACATTGGTGATCAACATTGGTGAATTTTCTCATCGCTAGGAATGCCTTGAGGGGCAGAATATGTTGGGGTGGAGCGTTCTACTCCTCATCCCCTGCCCCCCCCCCCCCCTCAACCACCTGGGCTTGCTCGAGAGTCTAGTGGCCGCTTTACGAGATAGTGGAGACGCAGACATTTGCCACGCCTCTGTTTAAAGGGCGGGGGGTAGAACGCCACTCCGCCGAATAAGTTATGATTAGAGGACGAAAGGGGGCATGGAAATAGGGTAGTTGGGCAGCCGTGTCACAGCCCCACTTTTCACGGCTCTCTTTAGCTGAGAGTAGGGGCATGAGTTTCTTACTCGATCCCGCCCGCCGCCCACTTACCGCCCTGCCGGCGCCGCCCTACATTTGAACGAGTTTGTGGCGCGCGAAAACCGCGCCGCAATTTGCGGGTTCGTTAATTGGCTTGACGGTGTCTAAAGACCGAACAGCTGATGGGAGATGGCCGGGCGTGTTGGTGTTTTCTCATAGGGAACTCCGAAGTCATTTTCAGTAGGCTCGGTTGGGAGATAGTTGAGGGAAGGAGGACGTCGCTCTTCTCTCTGGATTCTTCAAATTTCCCCCACAGCAAGGGGCTATGGGTGATTCTGAACAGGAGACGGTGGACACTGTATGCCTATCTGAAAATATGCGTAAAACCTGCTCACCTCCTCTCATTTTAAAGGATCAAACGATTCTCCTTGTACTGAAGAAATTTCTAGTCGATGACTGTGTCGTTGTCATGACATATCTCGTAAAGATGTAGCTGTACTTCTTGGAAAACGCATACAACACCTTAGAACTGAGCAATGTGGCGGGACTTGATTAAAGCCTTAGCGCTGCTGCTTAAAAGTCTCTTCCTGCAAATTTGCTGTAGAACATGTCTCAAGAATGGAATCTGCTCAGGATAAAGCTGCTAGATCAAGGAAAGCGATTAGCAACGCAATGCCTCCACGTGATGGCGGGACCCGGAAATCTCGTCCACGATGAGCGCTCGGCGATTCCTTGCTCCGCCTCTTTATGAGGCCGGTGTTGAGAATGCCTCCCCGCCGACTGAGAATTATTATGGAGTCGCTAGGCAGAAGCTCGGCCGTTTCTCTCGAGCTGCGTCTGCAAGTTTCTGAAGCTGATTGGCGCATGCGTTGCCGACAAAGGTGTGTTCTTGCGGGAACAGACTCATTTTGGCTGCGCTGGCAGTTCATCTACTCGAGGGGGCCACACGGCATGGGTCTTACTAGAACCTAATCACCTTCTGCCGATGGAGTCGCCGGTTGATATACATGTTTGCGGAGGACACCCTGGAGTCCCTTGGGCGCTCAATGACAAAAACGAGCTCCGATGACGATAACGGCTTGGGTGATGCGCAGGTTTGGGGATACTGTAACCGGCACGGCCACATTCGGCAACAGGTGGTTAGTTCTAATGGCTATCCACGGTATGATGATGCATTAGAGTCGTAGAGGACCTAACTCTCTTCTACAGTAACTGACTCGATAGGCCTTCCGGGAACTCCTTTCGGTGCCGCCGGAGGAGAAACTGACGAATGGATACCCGGCTGAACCGCTTGGTACCGATCAGTGCATGATGGCTGAGGCGACCGCGGATTTTGGAATGCACCACACCCGGGTCTCGTGTAATATCAAAAGCCTCTTTAGCAGCGTTGAGAAAGGCGGAATTTACCATTGTGTGAGGTGTACTGAACGAGGTACGCCTTTTTATTTAGCGCCGATTCGCTCACTTCAAGGGAGGAGTCCGTGACTCCTCCCTTGAAGTGAGCGAATCGGCGCTTCACGAGTGCTGATGGAAGTGGTGTTCCGTATGCGCTGTTGACGTTTCGAAAGGTTGCCATAGTACCTGTGCCTCGATGCCATTCATAGGAGACGATGACTCGAAGGTGCTCTACTGGAATTGACGTCCTGATTGAAGTTATGGAGGGAAACTTGGCTATATGTAGCTATCGCGGAGAAGCATCGAGAATGATCTACAATTGCCACACAGTAGATCATGGCTACCAATAGAGAATAGAAAGTTCTCGAACCTTCACAAAGCGATTGAAGACTTTCTGATCAGGCTAGGAATATTATTAGGCTGATCAGAAAGTATTATATTAGCTATTTTATATTTTCTACTCTAGTTTTTATGGTGCTAGTATTGGCTAATATCGTTCTAACGATAATAATCCGCTGAGCGGTGAGCCAAACTATCGATCGGCGATGAGCCATAAAATAAGGAGAATTACGGGGCGCGAAAATAGAGGAAAATACCCAGGCGTTTTCTACGTGCTTGCGGAATCAGAAGACACGTCGCCGAACACGTCGCTCAACGTGCTTGGGGATTCAGAAGACGTGATGAAGACGGCCTCCAACGTGCCTGGGAATTCAGGTGATCAACAGCGGAAGGCCTTCATGGTAGGGAGGCAGTCAATATCGATCGATGTTATCGATTTTTATTAAATTTAACCGACCAGGCTGGGAGTCAACTAACAATGATCGTCGACAGAAGATCTTCACAACAGAGAGAGAAGGCATTCAATATCGATCGATGTTATCGATTTTCTCCCAGGTTCGGCCAATCGTGGTGGGTGGCATGTGTTATTATCGACGGAGTGCTTCACATCAGGTGAGAAATTTCAACAGGGAGGCCAATATCGATCAATACTGATGTGACAATGATGATACTGCAACATCGCGCAAAGCGCGCAAATGCAAGGCACACCGATAGGCTTGACAGGGTACGGGTATATTATATATCATATATATTATATATTCTATATTATACGTATATTTATATAATATATCTAATATATTGGCCCATACTAGCTGTTAGAGGATTCTCAGCGTGTTGGCAGAAATGCGAGCTTCTACTGCCTTATCTCTAGGAAGCCTTCTAACTTCTACGCTGTTTGCGGATTGGTGGTCGATCCCGATGGTCGAATTT
This sequence comes from Heligmosomoides polygyrus polygyrus, assembly GCA_947396885.1. Taxonomy (NCBI): domain Eukaryota; kingdom Metazoa; phylum Nematoda; class Chromadorea; order Rhabditida; family Heligmosomidae; genus Heligmosomoides; species Heligmosomoides polygyrus. The sequence goes on along the minus strand of OX377206.1, from coordinate 5,098,463 downwards.
TGATGGTGCGGGAGCAGCGCCGGTACAGTTCTTGTTTTATTTTTGTAAACTAAACAACATTTGTTAGACCTTTACCTGGCGTATGTTTCTTTAGTACTTCCGCCGGTCTGCGGCTATGTTTAGGGGCACAAAGCAAGGACGAGCTCCGCACAAGTTGTCCGTGTTCATTCGTCCCCGTAGCTATGTAGCTAGAATGCTCCCATGGATCCTCCTCGCTCGAGGGACCCAAAGGGCATAGTACGTTTAGGGAATTAAAGAAGTCCAACCAACGCGTTGGTTAGCTTCATGTGGGGTTCTCTTAACATCTCGCATAATCAATAATGGCTCTTGTCGAGCGGGTGTCCGCAAAACACATTACGTGGCCGGCCCACCTAATTTTCGACAACTTGGCTCATGCGACAGCGTCTCTGATCTTCGAATATCGACAAAGCTCTGAACTCCGGAGACCCTCTCCTCGAACGTCATTGAGTCGTGGGTACACTGCACAGCTCTCGAAGTACTCTGATGTATGTACTGTGTAGGAACACCCTACATGACCAAGGTTATGGCGACCGTTTCAGCTTCGACGAAGTTGAACAACTTCTTCATATGAATGAATGTAGCGCACAGCGGAAGGTTGTATTCTCGCGACACTTCGATGAGCTTCGTAATGGTGTGTATGTGGTCGATCGTGCGGAATCCTCTCCGAAATCCTGCTTGTTCGCATGGCTGTCCGTCGTCCAGCGTTCTGCTAATCCTATTCAGGATCACTCGAGTGAACAGCTTGTAGACTACGGACAACAGGCAGATCGGGCGATAGTTGCCAATGTCATGCACGTCTCCCTTCTTGTACAGCAAGACGGTCTTGCTGGTCTTCCACTGAGATGGAACCTTGCACTCCGACAGGTATCGTGTGAGGAGCCGCGCCAGGGTGTTGATGAGCGCTGGCGGGAGGTTCTTCAGGTGTTCGGGTCTGGTCCTGTCGGGACGGGTGCTGTACGTTTTTTCACCGACGAGACGGCCGGTGGGATCTCGGAAGAGAGAACAGATGGGACGACGTATGCATCCTGCTGAAGATGGCATGGTGGCAGGTGGACGTGGTTATCGAAGAGATCGGAATAGAAGTCGTGGATGGTTACATTGGTCTTGAATTCAATCTCAGATGAAGGCTTTTCCATCTTGGCAAAACGGACACCAACTATAAACGCTGCTGCCTCTACTACGCACTAGCTGAAACAGATGAAAATGAAATTATCTCAAAGCGTGAGCCCAACGCAGTTGCTCTATTCAAGCAGTGACTGCACTGCATCCCATTTCTGAACCCCCAGCTATAGATATCACAAGTTTGGAAGGCAGAACCACCCCGTTCTCGCTAATGCAATTAATGAAAAATACGTGCATCAAATTCGGTTCAAGAAATTTAACAAAAAATTCCGATGAATCCTGGAAATCTGTAGGTCGTTAAACGCTGGATCCACCACTGCTGAGGATGATGTGACTTCTTTCGCCGAGACAGATCTACAGATCTTCCTCTACAACTTGCATCCCTAATTTGCCTACAACTAACTAGTTTGAGTTCTACTGAACTGACCTTTCAGAAGAAAGTGCTGGAAATTTCCTGGCGGCACTCCCATTGAAGATGAGAGCCTGGACGAGACAGCTGCGAGAAGGGTATTGCAAAAAACGGGTGTTGTTGCAGAAACAAAAGCGATTATTGGAGTCAAGTGAGTTATAGATTTCGGCTTGAACAAGTGTGATACGAGGTTTGTTTGGGTTCATGTCGCGAAGATGGGCAGCATAGGAAGGTGGTGGTGCGCTACCCAATCATAGCCATGCTGCAGAACACCGGCAGAACAGACGCCAGCCAATCAGGGTATCGATCGTACAAGCCCTCAATGGATGGAAGGCCAGTTTGATACGACCTGATTCGATGCTGCGCTCCCACCTCCCAACGCTGCCCATCTTTGCGACATGTACCTTTATTCGCGGTGTTCAGTTATTTGTTTGATCTATTACACGAGCTTTATTACACTTGCATGGTATAGGCTAGGTGAACTGTATTGTTTTCACCAAGCACAATTACTAGCTATTTTTGCTAGCACCAGAATGAATTAACCTTTGTTTCGCCATGGACGTCACACGCCTTCTGAGTGAGAAACATCGGGAGAATCAGATTCTAGCAAACCGTACCTTTCCTGATTTGGAGAACGCCTTCGACCCCGCTATTCTGCCCAAATAGTGTAGTCTAAGCTGCGTAAGGTACTTCGGTGGGAATTCTCTTATCTTCATCGAGGTTCTCGAAGGTTCCGCGCTTTCTTTGCTTTCATGCAATCTTCAGAAGCTGTTCCGTTCAACTTCGCTCAATGCCTATGCCTTTATGCCTTTACGACAATCTACCTTTTATAAAAAAAGGATAAAGGACGGCGTTACTCGATCCCTTCTGGGATGCGCCAGCGCATTCTACTTCTACGGGATGTCGTGGAGGCGACATGAATGCGTATTTGGCCATACAATGACTTGCGGTGGCCAGCCGATGAACAAGTCAGCGCTTTATCCTTCCCAGACAAGTCTGGTACCAATTCACCGACCCCGGAGGGATGGAAGGCTTGGTTGGCCTGGGCGGGAAATCCGAACCAGTAACCTGGTATCGGGTGCATGCGACAGTCGCGCCTCCTCCGACTGCGCTACACGCGCCCAATCTACCTTTTACTATCGGAAATGTCGTATACCGTAAATCTTGAAAAATTGCCAGAAATCGCCTCAGTTTGTAATTGCACCCAGCCGTGCTCCAGACATCCGAAGGGATATGTAGTGTTCATAGTCCGTCCTATCGTAAGTAGGCCATGCCCTCTTCTTTGAAGTCCTTTCATAACATATACCGTGTGCTGTGCTATGTTATATTTTTTATTACCCGATAAAATAATCTGTAAACCTCATGTCCTACGGTGATCCTCCACTGCAGAATCGTGTTCCATTGGCGATGAGGGATGATTGCAAAGGGTCCGGGGCCACTACTGACCAAACTATGTCGTTTTGGCGTTTATACGCTTGTTCCACAGTGAACAGCTTTTCATCCGCGAAGTCATTTTTCTAGTTTAGTGTTGTATACCGCTGCAGCAGTTGACGACATCATTGGAGACGTACATGTTAATTCACCAAATAATTCATGGCGACTACCGCTAGCAGCGGAGAAAGGGAAACATATCATAACAATGTTTAGTTGCGATCAAAACTTCTAGCACCAGGCGAGACTCGAACAGGCACCTCCCTCTGACCGGGCGGGCCATCAGCTTCACTGGTTCCATGCTGATATCAGCGGCCTGCTCATCCCGGATACGGGTGGGTGCTGATCAGTCCCACGAGGTGTGGATGTTGCGTTCGATCAAACGGCGCCGGTGGTGTAATGGCGTAGAGCATTCCCGCCCGGTTAGAGGGGGTGCGGGTTCGAGTCCCGCCTGGCGCTAGAAGTTTTGATCGCGACAAAACATCGTTATGACAGCTTACAACCTCGATATCAGCTACTTGAGGCTTAAGGAAGCCGATTTGAATCGTGGAAACTTATCAGATTTGGAAAATCCAATTCTCCTCCCAATTATGAGATAGGTGGCCTATGTGTCTATAGCTGTGGTAGATAAGGTTGTTGGTCCAGGTTTCCATTACAACAACAAACCTGAATTTTCAGTGCATTATAGGTTGATCTGCAAAACAGCGCTAATAGGACTTACCAGATATTTGAAGGACTTTGTTCTATGAAAAGGTCAGTGTTGCTGCAGGTGTATAAGTCGTTTGCGAGGCCTATATTTAGTCGAAAGCAGGACCGTCTTGTTCTCACCACATAAGTGTATTCTTGGTCTCAGTCCTTTGTGCTCACGAAAGTGGTTGACAGGTGTGTTCTGGGTGTTCAAAATTCTGTCTGGCCAAGTACGAATAAGATCGACGAGATTTTACAAGCTCATTGCCTCCAGGACCAGAGGAACTTGCTATAAAATTTGGTACTCCAAACAGAAATCAAGGGCTAGGGCTCACCTTTTTACTGTTAGGGGCGAATCTGCATACCTGGCGTTCAAAAGTAACACTCCGGAGAACTTTGAACCATTCAGATGAGCTGCTAAGAAGGCTCTGCTGAAGTTCTAATTATATGTTAATTGTTTCTATAGGGTTGATCGAAAGTCTTGCAACACTACACAACAGTATTAGAATACAATACATTACAATAAAATAAAATACAATTTAATACAATATGCATAAGCTCTGTCCACGGTATATTTCATATACAAGTCTAAGGTACTGCCCCATCTTTGAGCCAGCCTTTCAATTCATTTCCGCCAGAATATCGAGGGCTGTGAGGAAAAGCATACAGAAACCTCCATTTCCAGTTGGCGTCGATCATCGAATTCTCCACCACGAAGGTGCTGCTTCAGAGCTCTGAACAGGTGGTATTCAAAAGGAGCGAGGTCTGGAAAGTACGGTGGGTGGGGCAGAACTTCCCAGCCTAACTCCTGGATTTTCTCGCGACTCACTTTTGCGACATGAGGACGCGCGTTGTCGTACAGCACGTAGACACTGCCCGTTCTGGACGCTTTTGGCGCATGGCGTTGGCCAAGCTCTGGAGCAGGGTAGCGTAAACAGATGCTGTGACTGTGGTTTCACTATCCAGCAACTTCCTGTGAGGCATGCCTTCTGAGTTCCACCAGCAATACAGAAGAACCTTCTTTTCGAGGTGTCCACGTTCCGGTTGTCTTGGAGCCGGTTCTCCGCATGGGAGCCACTGGCTCCTGCGGGTGTGGTTAACATAAAGAACTCCGGTTTCATCACCAATAACAATGTCCTTGAGAATGTCCTTTCTGTGTGGGCGAAGAAGCAGCGACTCAGCAACACTGATTCGGCAAGCCTTGTCAAAGTCCCGCAGCTCATGTGGTATCCAAGACGACAAAACTTTCCAGTACCCAAGGATCTCTAGCTGCTTCACGACGGTGCTTTGCGTTCATCCAAGTGTCACCGCCAATTAGCTAGTGGTTGAATTTGGCTTCAGCTTGAAGGCTTCGCGCAAGCTGTCTTCTTCCGCGACAGAGGGGCGTCCGGAACATTGGTTGACCTTCGAGAGAGATGCCTCCAGCCTTGAAGCGATGATACCAACGGGCCACTGTGGAATAGTGAATGACTTCCTCCTTGAATGCAGCGCAGATGTTGGAGGCTGCAGTCCTTGCGGAATGGCCTAGCAGAAATTCGTGGTAGACGATAGGTCGTGAGATGCTGCTGGTTAATGTTGACATTGTTGCTGTATTCGCACTCGACGAGGCCTTACGTAGTATGCTTGAGGAAGCTTCGAGAATGTACTGTGACGTCACCACACAAGATCAATACTGTAAGAGCTTTAACAAATTTAGCAGGCAGTAGCGTAAAGTGTTGCAATGTTTTTCGATCAACCTAATACGTTTTCATGTGTGATTGCTTATTGAATCATGTTCCATGAGTTGTCACACGATTGGCTTAAATAGTCGTAATAAATAAATAAATAAATAAATAAATGCTTACTGTTGCCTGTCAGAAGCTTCTCTAGCGTTAGTAGATTCGCATTTGTAGGGTTTGCGATTCTGCTTCTTTTTCGCAATTCGACGCGTCGATCACCTTCATAACTAAGCACAACGAACCACCTAATTACTTTGGACACGGCCCTGTTGAGGTACACTGAGCCGGTGATCATTTTCACACTGACGCTTTTCTTGAAGATGAAGCTTAAAAATTATGTGACGTTTGTTTAACGTTGTTAAAACGCGTTTAAATTAAGAAATACAAGCACAAGAAAAGTATCAAAAGACAAAGGACAAAAGGTGGCGTTGCACAATCACCTTTGGGATGCGCCACGCATTCTACATAGTTCTACGGGATGTCCTGGAGGCGATCTGATTGCGGATAAGGTCAATTTGCGGTGACCAACCGATGAACAAGTTAGCGCTTTATCCTCCCCCGACAGGTCTGGTGCTTTCACTGACCCCGGAAGGATGGAAAGCTTGGGTGGCTAGGGCGGGAAATCCGAACCAGGAAGCTGGTATCGGGTACACGCGAAAGCCAGCACCTCCTCCGACTGCGCTACACGCGCCCAAGAAAAATATCACTTACAGAAAATATGCAGCGAATTCAGTTGTCACTTTCGCTCCAGGATATACTCTAACTCCGCTGTTTCGCCACCTTCTGTAGACTTGAACTCGGGCGATAGGGCAGGTTTGATGCCTGCTGATATTCAGCCTTCAGATGAACATCAGGAAGATCGGGTACCTAACTACTGAGATTAAAGAGTCTAGCTCCACTAGAGTTAATGAGAACGAGTTTGCAGTCACCGCGTTTTTTACGCTTCAGCCCTAGTTTACACTTGAGCCGCTGCGCAGCGCGGCACCATGGTCGGAATAGATATCGATCGGGTGGCGCGAAAAATCGATGTCTGTGGCGATCGTGTTGCCACGCCGCGTGGCGGCGCAAGTATAAACTAGGGCTCAGGGATCAGCAGCAGTGACCGAAGGCCGTTCCTTACCCCAAGCAAACTGTCATTGCTCATTCGGATGCTTCGAATTTGTTTTGCCTTATTAGATAAGCGACTGCTTTTACAAAAACCAAAAATTTGCTTTCTATTTGTCCTTTGTACCGCATTTTATTTAAAATCATATGACTTTAGTAGCCGAACGATATTCGTTGTGTAATGCGCACAGTTTTCAGTCACCAAAACAGAGTGGAGTACGGCTGCGTATCCGGACTGTTTTTCGTGTGCCTAATGAAATATCGTGAACATGACCGAAGCATTGTCAGATCTGGTGAGATAATCGACATCAGGTGGTTCACAAGGTGACGTTACCAATCTCTTTTTTGTAATTTTTTATATAGGATAAGGAATGAAGGACGGCGCTGCTCAATCCTTTTTGGTATGCGCCACGCATTCTACTTCTACGGGGTGTCGGGGAAGTAGTCTGAATGCCCGATTAGCATATCAGCGATTTATCCTTCTCAGACAAGTCTGGAACCAATTCACCGACCCAGGAGGGACGGATGGCTTGGTTGGCCTGGGCGGGAAATCCGAACCATGAACCTGATATCGGGTGTACGCGACAGCCAACATCTTTCCCTACTACGCTACACGCGCCCTAGCAGCAGAATATTTTATCAGTCGACATGGTGATCAACAGCGGCCCCAAATTTCAGCCCTGGGGGTAGTCGAGGTCGATGAACACGAATCTGAAGTTCGTTTTGAAGTATCGATCGACATCACTCTATATTGATCAAATTATCGATTTTCTGTGGATGTCACTCAAGAGGCTCGACACTTTAGCCCTGAGGGTAGTCGAAGCTGCTGAACACGAATCTGAAGTTCGTTTTTGAAGTATCGAGCGCCATCAATTGATATAAATCAAATTATCGATTTTATGTAAATGTCGTTCAAACGGTTCGAAACTTCAGCCCTGGGGAAATAGAGGTCGCTGAACACGAATCTTAAGTTCGTTTTGAAGTATCGATTGCCATCAATCGATATTGGTCAATTTATTGATTTTGTAGATGACGTTCATTTTTCGATTTTCTTCTAACTTGCCCCAATCAACCTAGTTAAGATGCTCTTCCTGAGGAAACCATGACAAAGGTGGCAGTATATGGTAATATGTATGATATAAATCCCTAAATCTTGCACTCGTTTACATAATTATCGAGCACATTTCCAGAGAAGAGCTACGTACGTTGGACGTTCAGGAGTTCTTCGCTCCTCATCTGCACGTCTTCACTGACTATGAGAAGTGGATCAGAGCCGGGATCGTTTCAAAAACCGGTGATGTCGACGTGAACATGTTCTCCTATCTCTTCCGTCGTTAATAGACCTCCCTGGTGATGCTTCATGTTCTGAAGTGGAATTTTACCGCAGTATCGAAGCTAGACTGAAACCCTTGTCCACATCACTGGTCCTGTGGTCTAAATGTACCAAAATGTATCCACCCAGGTGTGACGTCAATGACGGATTTGCTCATCGGGTTGGTGTCTTCGTACAGAACCAGTGACGAGTACTGATGGGTTTAGACGTGGCCAATCAATTACTTACATGGTTCCTCATTGCTTCCGATTCTTGAGCCTTTTCACCTGTACTATCTTTGCAGTTTTTATTTGCGATAAATGTGCTGAAGACGTGTACGGTGGTTTCTTGGTCAGATACTGTCCTTGTTAGAGAACGGAAGAAGCGGTCTGTAGGAGCTGGAGAAGCTAACCGCATCATCCGGGCATCCTACGACAAGTGTTCCAGCCTCCGTTGCTTCCTGTCCTTGTCATTCTGATGTGAAGAACCAGCACCTCGAAGGAGTCTGACTGAAATTCTGATGGAACCGGACAAACGATCAGTGATGTTGTGGTTGCCCAATTGTGTCCCAGTATACAAGCGTTAGGGATGTTCAGAAGCATAAAATTTGAATGTTTGACTCACTTCGAATGCTCTCAACTTTTGAAAATCTGAATACGTTCGAAAAGTGTCAATCTTCTGAATATTTTGAATGCTTTCAAAACAAGAAAATTTTTCTTTCGAATTCGAGTAAAATCCGTTCGCATACCTATTATAATGGGTTACTCGAGCGCACTACACACTTACGTTTGTTCACTTCATACCTGGCTTCTTTCAGATGTCCAAATTCGGCTAGCTAGGGGAGTCCTACCGGCCGCCAAACGTCTGGTTGGGGGCTTCGCCCCCAAACCCCAAGAATAGAACACCCCAACCGTCTTCTAGTCCTCTCTAGGCCTTCTCTCATTCATTAGAGAAAAAAACTGGTTTCGCTATATAGTAATAGGATAGCGGGATACGGCAGGACAGAATCTTCCAAGCTGCTCCTATGGGACCTACCCACCCTCTATCCTCTAGGCGATTCATTCTCTGAAGTACTCGTTCTATACATGGCGATGAACAGATAGAGAGCCTTGAACCGATGTGCTTATTCTGCTGAAACACAAATGAAATCAATGACCGCTCGATACGGTTCACAGCCAGCTCGATACGGTGTTGAACATTTATACATCATCATGTTGAGTACCACAGCATGCTGCTGGAAAATTAATCAAAATAACCTCTTAAAAGGGTATATACGACAGAATCCTTCAAATCTCAACTAAACAGATGAAATGCAAAGTTAGAACAGCGCAGGAGAATCGATCTTCATACCTCCTTCGCATGAAGCAACGTCACTATCCACTGCGCTCCGAGCCGCTTGACCGTAGAAACATCGCGGGAGTTCAAGAGACCCCAGCGCCCGTAGTTCCGCAATAACTTCAAGGACCCCTACTCCTTGGGTTTAACGACTTGGCAAAAAATAGACACATTTATGTACTAAAAATAATTGAGGGGTGGGAATTCTTCCTATGTGGCTCGCTCTCCTCGTTCATACCTACGCTTCAGACTCTTCCCTTGTAAGAGTTGCATTCGAAAGCTTGTTCCGAGGTTAACGTCGTTTTTTAGACGTCATAGCGATTTATGGTCTGAATACTGGGAAAGATAGAATTAGACGAAATTCAATGAGATTAAAGGATAAAGGACGGCGTTATTCAATTCCCTTTGGATGCGCCACGCATGCTACTTCAACGGGATGTCGTGGAGGCGAGTTGAATGCGTATTTGGCCATACAATGACTTGCGGTGGCCAGCCGATGAACAAGTCAGCGCTTTATCTTTCAAAGACAAGTCTGGTACCAATTCACCGACCACGGAGGGATGGAAGGCTTGGTTGGCCTAGGCGGGAAATCCGAACCAGGATCCTGGTATCGGGTGCAGGCGACAGCCGGCGCCTTCTCCGACTGCGCTCCCCGCGCCCAATGAGACTAATGAGACGAAATGGGAAGTTGGGAAGTTGGCTCAGGAGACAAGAAAATACCCATGGGTAAGGCAATTCCCGAGCACATGTTTAGAGAATTGACTACCACCAAGCTTATCCTAACGTAAGGTTTTTTCGCCGGTCTCACTCTTTTGTTACAGTCAGTTTTTTTTTATGAGTTTTCTATGTTTTCTCAACTTCAGTTCTATTGGTAAACTTCACCTGTCCTATTACAAGTAGATAGTAAAGTGCTAGAAGAATTGTATTAGATGTTTAGAAACCGACTCCGTCGACATTATACCAGTTAGATAGGTATGTGCAGACTTCTGTAAATTTCTTGTCGTTGAAGCCTTTCGTGCCATTGAATCTAAGAAAAAATAATGAGGAAACCGAACTACGCGAGCTCCTTCGCTCTAGAAGTCAGTCAGAGTTCCACGTTAGTGAAATAGTCACTTACAAATGCAGTGTATCACAAATAGCGCCTAGGTTCTGATGAAGTATATTTGGACTGGCAGGTCTGCTCTCGAGCGGAGATGATTTAATTGAAGTGTGGTGGACTAAGGCCAAGTTCTTTTTGATACAGACTAAGGTTTAGTGTTGAAAATCCAGTCACAAAGGAACCTGTATGTCATCTTTTAGCGAGTTTCGACGCTACAGTTCAGCCCGGCGAAGCTTTGTCGCTGCGCGACCGCGTCGCAGCCGGTGATATTGCCCATCGAGGAAAAGTGACGAATCTTCGGCGGGAAGGGGTTTTCCATTGCTGGTTCTTGTCCGCTACAATTTATCGAACGCTTGTCAGAGGTTCGTGGAGTGGCGTTGCAGATGCGACTGGGTGGAAGGCTCTCAAATGACGTCTTCTGAGACACAGGTGATGAGATCCGCGTCTATCAATCGTCGGATGCATCCGTATGGAAGAGCCGTCTGCCTGCCACATATCGATCGATCGCCGTTTTTGAATTTCTTCATCAGCCGATCTCTGCTCCTAGCTCGGCTTTTCAGTCATATATTGTCGCTGTGTGTTACGTCTCAGACAACTGATGATCAACAGTTTTGCTGATGTTGTCTCTTGCTCTAATTCATGAAGTCTGTCTTGACATCCGTCTCTTTCTGAATGATTCTGCTCTCGGTGGAGCAGCCCTAACAAGTGCTTTGATTGAATCTTCCTTGACGATGAAAGTGTTTTACGCTTCTAAGCCTTCGCATCGCAACGTGTTCCGTGGTTTCTTGGCTAGATATAGTTCTTGCTAGAGAGTGGACGGTGTGGTCCGTCGGAACTAGGGAGATCACAATGGCTGGATTTCATCCGCCCAGGATGCAGAATTGCTGCTGTTCACTTTCACTGTTAAAAACGTTGTGGGGAAACTCTAAAGCAACGGAACAGCTTGATCTGGACCGTCACCGGGTCGCCTGACTGCTGCGATACGAAGAATCCAGTGAGGGTGGTAGGACGGGTGCTTCATGAGCGACAGGTGGCGACGTCGTTTCTGAATCCCTTCTCCTATTGCCGTTCGATGTTGGCCTGAATATCAAAATTTACGCGAATATTTATTTTGGACTACGCCTGTAGCATGGCTTTCGAATCCCCAAGCACTTGGACGACGTCTTTGGCCCGCCTTCTGAATCCCCACGCAGGCTGGGCGTTTGTGGCACGTCTTATGAATCCTCAAACACCTTGATCGACTTCTATGACATGTCCTCTGAATCCACAAGCTCATCGGACGACATATGTGGCCTCCCTTCTGGATCCCCGCGCAGGTTGGGCGACGTTTGTGGCACGTCTTATGAATCCTCAAACACCTTGATCGACTTCTATGACATGTCCTCTGAATCCACAAGCTCATCGGACGACATATGTGGCCTCCCTTCTGGATCCCCGCGCAGGTTGGACGACGTTTGTGGCACGTCTTCTGGATCTCCAGACGCCTTCGACGACATCTGTGGCACGTTTGAATTCCCGCGTAGGTGGAGGGCGCCTCTAGCACGTTTTTTGAATCCCCAAGCACGTTGGACGACGTCAGTGGTGCGCTTTCTAAATCCCCACGCCGGTTGGACGACATATGTGGCCTCCCTTCTGAATGCCCACGCACGCTGAACGACGCATAACAGCCTGAGTGAACAATCTTCACTCAGGCTGTTCGACGTCTGCCGTTAGCTTCCCGAAAATGAAGGTGCGACATTCGTGCCGCAGCCGTGACGCAATACGCCCGCCGCCCACGCCAGCCCACGCATGCGTGGGCCGCACGCAAGCTCGCTGCGTCGCGATTTTCGAAAATCCGACTCCGTCGATATTCGATTGTCACGTCGCAGCTCCCATCCTCAGCACTGTTGTGTGCTTTGTTTGCGTCTCCTTTCACCCGCCCCTGCTAGGGGGAAGGGAGGGGGGGGGGGGGGGGTGCGATCTTCCTCTCATCCTCTTTGCTCACCCACCCCAACCCTCTAGGTTTCACGGAAAGTCTATCGGCTGCTTTACGAAACCGTTGAGACGCAAAACAAAAGTTTGCGGTCCGCAGGACAACGGCTATACCTCCTGACGCCACGTCCCCAGCAGGGGCGGGTGTACCTAATGTCGCGCTGCCGGGGGAGGTCTGGACAGCATAGGCCGCAAATAGGGTCAGGAGAAGTGGGTGGGTGGAGTGGTGGGGGGGGGGGGTGAGCTGGACAACCCTACACAAAGTTTTGCGTTATACGAAACCGAAAATTTTATGCAACACTGGTGAACTGAGCTAGGCGCCTCTCATGCAACTGGACATGCACGGGCCGGCCTTGCTGCCGAGGCGAAAATCCACGACAGCGAGACAGGAGGTACACCCGTCCCCTGCTGGGGGCGTGGCGTCAGGAGGTACATCGCTGTTCTGCGGGCCGGAAACTTTTGTTTTGCGTGTCAAAGGTTTCGTAAGGCAGCCGTTAGACTCTCGGTGAAGCCTAGGGGTTGGGGTGGGTGAGGAAGAGGGATGAGAGGATGGTCGCACGCCCCCCAACAGTTGCGGGCGGGTGTACCTCCTGCCCGTCCCCCAAAATCCAAATAACGCATGGTGACCCCGAGCCTACTTGCGCCAGATTTCGTCTGATTTCACCTGTTTTCTCCATAGCCTTCTTGATCGACATGTGCTATATCGATCGCCGTATGATCATAAACTGCATCCATTGAATGTGGCGGGGGGGGGGGAGGAGTGTTCTTGCGTTGAGCCTTGCCGCCCTTGCCCTCGCTACGTGTGGCGGAATTCCGCGAGGTAATCCCGTACTGCCAGCCGATTGCAGCCTGACGGGTTCTGCCGGGAACGTGCATTCTACCCCTCGTTCTTCTGGCCTCTCAACAATGCACGACTCGCGTCTAAGGCCACGCTTATACTTCGACGCGATGCCACGTATGGTGGCCACATTGATCGAGGGACGCGATCGATCAATTTGGCCACTCTACATGGCATCGCGTAGGTCGGCGTCGGTATTATAAACGGGGCCTTACAAGGAAAGGTTCCCAACTCAAGGTGAGCTTTTAGGATGCTATTTTAACACGATGTGGGGCCGTGTAAGCGGAGCCCAGGATTACCGTTAGTTTTCTCTGAACGCTTTTTCTGAAGAACTGAAGAAGAGGTGTGAAAACCCCTATGACACCACACCAGATGTGTCTAGGTAGTGCAGTCGGTGGCCTGGGCGGGAAATCCGAACCAGGAACCAGGTATCGGGTGCAGGCGACAGCCGGCGCCTCCTCCGACTGCGCTCCACGTGCCTAATGAGATTAATGAGACGAAATGGGAAGTTGGCTCAGGAGACAAGAAAATACCCAGGGGTAAGGCAATTCCCGAGCACATGTTTAGAGAATTGACTGCCACCAAGCTTATCCTAACGTAAAGTTTTTTCGCCGGTCTCACTCTTTTGTCTACAGTCAGTTTTTGTAATGAGTTTTCTATGTTTTATCAACTTCAGTTCTATTGGTAAACTTCAGCTGTCCTATTACAAGTAGACAGTAAAGTGCTAGATGAATTGTATTAAGTGTTTAGAAACCGACTCCCTCGACATTATACCAGTTAGATAGGTATGTGCAGACTTCTGTAATTTTCTTGTCGTTGAAGCCTTTCGTGCCATTAAAACTAAGAAAAAATAATGAGGAAACCGACCTACGCGAGCTCCTTCGCTCTAGAAGTCAGTCAGAGTTCCACGTTAGTGAAATAGTCACTTACAAATGCAGTGTATCACAAATAGCGCCTAGGTTCTGATGAAGTATAGTTGGACTGGCAGGTCTGTTCTCGAGCGGAGATGATTTAATTGAAGTGTGGTGGACTAAGGCCAAGTTCTTTTTAATACAGACTAAGGTTTAGTGTTGAAAATCCAGTCACAAAGGAACCTGTATGTCATCTTTTAGCGAGTTTCGACGCTACAGTTCAGCCCGGCGAAGCTTTGTCGCTGCGCGACCGCGTCGCAGCCGGTGATATTGCCCATCGAGGAAAAGTGACGAATCTTCGGCGGGAAGGGGCTTTCCATTGCTGGTTCTTGTACGCTACAATTTATCGAACGCTTGTCAGAGGTTCGTGGAGTGGCGTTGCAGATGCGACTGGGTGGAAGGCTCTCAAATGACGTCTTCTGAGACACAGGTGATGAGATCCGCGTCAATCAATCGTCGGATGCATCCGTATGGAAGAGCCTTCTGCCTGCCACATATCGATCGATCGCCGTTTTTGAATTTCTTCATCAGCCGATCTCTGCTCCTAGCTCGGCTTTTCAGTCATATATTGTCGCTGTGTGTTACGTCTCAGACAACTGATGATCAACAGTTTTGCTGATTTCGTCTCTTGCTCTAATTCATGAAGTCTGTCTTGACACCCGTTTCTTTCTGAAAGATACTGCTCTCGGTGGAGCAGCCCTCACAAGTGCTTTTATTGAATTCTCCTTGATGATGAAAGTGTTTTACGCTTCTAAGCCTTCGCATCGCAACGTGTTCCGTGGTTTCTTGGCTAGGTACCGTTCCTGCTAGAGAAGGGGCGGAGCGGTCCGTCGGAACTAGGGAGATCACAATGGCTGGATTTCATCCGCCCAGAATGCAGAGTTGCTGCTGTTCATTTCACTGTGAAAAACGTTGTGGGGAAACTCTAAAGCAACGGAACAGCTTGATCTGGACCATCACCGGGTCGCCCGACTGCTGCGATACGAAGAATCCAGTGAGGGTGGTAGGACGGGTGCTTCATGAACGATAGGTGACGACGTTCTTTCTGAATCCCTTTTCCTACTGCCGATCGATGTTGGCCTGAATATCAAAATTTACGCGAAAATTTATTTTGGACGACGCCTGTAGCATGGCTTGCGAATCCCGAAGCACTTTGGACGACGTCTTTGGCCCGCCTTCTGGATCCCACGCAGGCTGGACGTTTGTGGCACGTCTTATGAATCCTCAAACACCTTGATCGACTTCTATGACATGTTCTCTGAATCCACAAGCTCATCGGACGACATATGTGGCCTCCCTTCTGGATCCCCGCGCAGGTTGGACGACGTTTGTGGCACGTCTTCTGGATCTCCAGACGCCTTCGACGACATCTGTGGCACGTTTGAATTCCCGCGTAGGTGGACGGCGCCTCTAGCACGTTTTTTGAATCCCCAAGCACGTTGGACGACGTCAGTGGTGCGCTTTCTAAATCCCCACGCCGGTTGGACGATCTCTGTCGGTCTTCTGAATGCCCACGCACGCTGAACGACGTACATATAACAGCCTGAGCGAACGATCTTCACTCAGGCTGTTCGACGTCTGCCGTTAGCTTCCCGAAAATGAAGGTGCGACATTCGCGCCGCAGCCGCGACGCAATACGCCCGCGGCCCACGCCAGCCCACGCATGCGTGGGCCGCACGCAAGCTCGCTGCGTCGCGATTTTCGAAAATCCGACTCCGTCGATATTCGATTGTCACGTCGCAGCTCCCATCCTCAGCACTGTTGTGTGCTTTGTTTGCGTCTCCTTTCACCTGCCCCTGCTAGGGAGAAGGGAGGGGGGGGGGGTGCGATCTTCCTCTCATCCTCTTTGCTCACCCACCCCAACCCTCTAGGCTTCACCGAAAGTCTAACGGCTGCCTTATGGAACCTTTGACACGCAAAACAAACGTTTGCAGTCCGCAGAACAACGGCTGTACCTCCTGACGCCACGCCCCCAGCAGGGGCGGGTGTACCTAATGCCGCGCTGCCGGGGGAGGTCTGGACAGCACAGGCCCCAAATAGGGTCAGGAGAAATTGGTCGGGGGGGGGGGGGCGGGGCGGACAACCCTACACGAAGTTTTGCGTTATACGAAACCGAAAATTTTATGCAACACTAGTGAACTAAGCTAAGCCGGTTCTCATGCAACTGGACATGCACGGGCCGGCCTTGCTGCCGAGGCGAAAATCCACGACAGCGAGACAGGAGGTACACCCGCCCCCTGCTGGGGGGCGTGGCTCCGGAGGTACATCGCTGTTCTGCGGACCGGAAACTTTTGTTTTGCGTGTCAAAAGTTTCGTAAGGCAGCCGTTAGACTCTCAGTGAAGCCTAGGGGTTGGGGTGGGTGAGGATGAGGGATGAGAGGATGATCGCACGCCCCCAACAGGGGCGGGCGGGTGTACCTCCTGCCCGTCCCCCAAAATCCACTGAACGCATGGTGACCCCGAGCCTACGCCAGATTTCGTCTGATTTCACCTGTTTTCTCCATAGCCTTCTTGATCGACATGTGCTATATCGATCGCCGTATGATCATAAACTGCATACTGCATCCATTGAATGTGGCGGGAGGGGGAGGCGTATTCTTGCGCTTAGTCTTGCCGCCGTTGCACTTGCGGGATTCCGCGAGGTAATCCCGTACTGCCAGTCGATTGCAGCCTGACGGGTCCTGCCGGGAACGTGCATTCTACCCTCCGTTCTTCTGGCCTCTCAACCTTGCACGACTCGCGTCTAAGGCCACGCTTATACTTCGACGCGATGCCACGTATGGTGGCCACATTGATCGACGGACGCGATCGATCAATTTGGCCACTCTACATGGCATCGCGTAGGTCGGCGTCGATATTATAAACGGGGCCTTACAAGGAAAGGTTCCCAACTCAAGGTGAGCTTTTAGGATGCTACTTTAACAGGATGTGGGGCCGTGTAAGCGGAGCCCAGGATTACCGTTAGTTTTCTCTGAACGCTTTTTCTGAAGAACTGAAAAAGAGGTGTGAAAACCCCTATGACACCACACCGGATGTGTCTCGGTGGTGCAGTCGGTAGGAGTGCCGCCTCATAGAAGCACACCAGGGGCCTTTCGAGTTCGAGAGTCCGCGTACTGCCAACATTTTTGCACGTATTATTTTGTTAGTATTACGCTTTCTCGTGATCACAGAAGTCAATTTTAGACCATTAATGCTTACAAGAAACCAAGGCTGTCTTTTTGCGCCTTCACATGTGCTAGTTTTTTTCGTGAGTACTTGTTTCATGGTTTTGTACCATAGCTGTTAACTAAAAGGGAAAAGCAGAGAGAGCTTTTATTTCCAGAGAAATGATATTTTGCAGATACGTATCGTTAAAAAACTACCACATATAGGGCACAAATTGACAGCCTCGGGTTTGCTGTAGCCATTGATGGCTTAAAATCGACTCCTGTAATCCGTATAAAGCGTAATAATAACAAACGAATACGTGCAAAAATGTTGGCAGTACGCGGACTCGAACTCAAAATGGCGCCGGTGCGCTAATATAAGACGGCACTCCTACCGGCTGCGCCACTGGGACACATCTCATGGGATGTCATGGGGCTGATGAGTGTAGCGCACATGTTTTAACACTTCTTTTTCAGATCTTTAAAAAAGCGCTCAGCAAAATCTAACGTTAATTCTGGACTCTGACGGCTCTACATCCTGTTAAAATAGCACTCCAAAAGCTCACCTTGAGTTAGGAACCTGACCTTTCATTTTGCAATTTTACACCCATATTCGTAATCAGCATTCCAAACTCCTTCTAATGATCTTTGTCTCAGCTTGAAGTTACATGGGAGGTCGAAACCCTTCCTAGTTAGGAGGAAACTAATGATTTATTGTTCCAAAGAGCAGGAAGGCGGCATTTTCAGTGCCAAAAAAGAGATTGCGCCGTGCTTTCTTCCAAAGGTCGCTATTTTTATTCGACTGATGGCAGAATTGCTTGTCTCTTTGCTGTACTTTAAAACAAATTTCGGTGCATGTGGCGAACACGGGCAGCATTGGGGGATGGGAATCCAATCGCCCATCCAATCAGACCGCATTGAATGGGCGTGTCATTCAGAGAGGGCATGTGCAGTTGACACCCTGATCGGCTGGCATGTGTTCGGTCTATGCTCTACTTTGTTATCATTCGCCGGCGCGCCCAGACCTACCAATGCTGCTCACCTTCGCGACGTGGACCTAAATTTCAATTGATTATTTTCTCCCCTTAAATGAAAATTTTATAAAGTTATTGCACATGTTAGGGCAGGTAAACCAAACAATTTCAAATAAAGAAAGTTATACGAAATTTTCCTTGAGGAAAAACTATTCCCACCACCTTGTTGAATCTGCAGCGTAACCTGCCTGAAGGCCATTTCGATTTGGAAGAGTTCCATTTCAATTTCAAAAGTCTTAAGATCTCCACACACTTTTGCGAAGAGCGGCGCGTGGCGAAAATGAGGAGTCGTGCTTCTCCCGCAGCGCTCCTGCCGTCAAGAGGCAGAGGCACGAAGCGGCGAGATAAGGTACTTCTAGTCGGGACCTAACGCTGCTATTCGCCTCCCCGCCCTCTGTCCGCGCTCTGGCCGCTCCCATCCGCGAAGGGCTAGAGCGCAGATAGTCTCTGAATAGACTCGAAATCAGCGGCGGCGGCGGCAAGCTCTGCGTCCCTACCCTATGGTTAAGGACAGGGCCGCGGCCTTGCCGCAGAAGTGTGGGGGCCTTAACAGATGGCTTGGGAAAGCGTCCAATTCGACGTGAAAATGGTATATACGTGGCCAGCATCCCAAACGATCGCAGTGTCCAAAGTTTGGGTGAAAACATTTCTCAACCTGCAGCGTATTGAAGATACGAATGTGTCAGTACGTAGTTCAACATCATGTCATCAGATGAAGATCGGATGAATATTGGTGTGAAAACGCTCTTGAAAGTCAATCACTCCCTTTTCATCAGAAACCAGTGACAAGAACTGACATAATTTTGATCATCGCTCTCTTTTCCTCATTTGTAACCGTCGCACACCGCTGTCAGTCGTACAATCAGATGTCCGTGGCACTTTAGTTTTTTCTTTTCAGATGGCTGACCTCGTCCGCATATTGAAATTAATGCCACTTCTGAAAGACTTCCCGATTTTCGATTGCAATCAATATGGCGACGCTGTGGTGGAGTCCAAAGCTATACCCCCGAACCTTATCCAGAGTGGGGAGTTCTTCGAGCTGCTTGGCTATCAATGCGAGCTATGGAGGTTTCGGGGCGTCAATGGAGTCGAGGTTGTCGTACATCCCTGGGTGAGTTTTGAAGGGTTTTTTGTGTTGTTGTGTTGTGCCATGTTATGTTGTGTTATTGTTTGTTATGCCGAGGAGTAACAAAGAGCGCTAGTGATCATTAAAATAAGGACGCTATTGCATGTTGAAATTCATATGTCTCCAGGACGCTGAGATCCTACCCGAACTCCTAAAACGAGGCTACGGTTTCTATAAGATCGTTGAACGAAAACTCGTGCTCAACCGCTGGATAGGAGACGGGCCATCTCGATTTCCTTCGTGAGTTTTTGCCGTTGCTATTTCTGCTCCACCCGCATAACTGTCTGTCTGATCCCACTAGAAGCTCCACAATATGAAAAAATTGGGTCGCACAAGCCAAACCTGCATTGGCCGCCCGCTCTCTCGCGCACACTCGATTGATTCTGCCGGGTCTATATGCATTGTTCACAGCGGCAGTTAGTTCCAAACAGTAGGCTATGCTCTTCCAAACGCATGGATAGGCTCCTTCCATCAGCCTGACGTCCAGAAGTTGAGGATGCCACGCCCTATCGCGATTTCCCTCAGACGCGACGCGTAGCGAGCGGAAAACGGCGCTTTCGGACGCGCTTTTGCACCCCTCTTCATCTTTCGCGCCGCTTGTGCTGGTTGGACGGGGCGGCATGTCCGGTACTGCATAAGGTGGTTGAAATATGTTGATCACAGATGAATTTCACAACAGAAGAGGACTAAAGTTGTTGGCTTTCTTCTTCTGATGATGATTTCACACTAGAGGTATGTATTTTGAGCGACGTTTCCATATAATCGTTATTCGAATGAGATCAAACTTTTGCGGAAAGAGCGAAATCACGAAGTCCCTACCGAGTTCAAAATCGTGAAGGCGAAGCGATTTTCGAAGTGGAAATTGGAATTTGAAGAGTTGGTTGGCAAAACTGCGATGATTTCGCAGTCGTGTGCAGCTCTCACACACTAGTTTTTCATTGCGATAATTGCTGATTCGTACTAAACTCCGTAGGGTTTTCCCCAAGTCTTGGAGTTGAGCTCGTGCGAACATACACGTGTACATACGTTGTGCAGTTGGAGGAGGCGCCGTCTGTCGCGTGCACTTCGATTCGAGGTTCTTGGTTCGACCTGCTTCAAATCCCTAGGCGAATAAGGCCTTTCATCCCTTGGGGTTCGATGAATGTTACTAGACTTATCTGGCAAGGGTAAAATGCTGACTTCGTCATCGACTGGCCACCCCGAGTCATCTTGTAGATCAACCACGCATTCAGATTGCTTCAACGATTTCCCCTTAGAAGTAGGATGCATGGCGCAGCCCACAAAGAAATTGATCATCGCCGCACACCTACCCATTAAGTGCACACATTGTTTGAAACTTTAGAAAATTCTCATTTCTGAGGAAAAATAATGGTTTAAAGCTTTGTTGCGATCAAAACTTCTAGCGCTAGGCGGGACTCGAACCCGCACCTCCCTCTGACCGGGCGGGCCATCAGCTTCACTGGTTCCATGCTGATATCAGCGGCCTGCTCATCCCGGATACGGGTGGGTGCTGATCAGTCCCACGAGGTGTGGATGTTGCGTTCGATCAAACGGCGCCGGTGGTGTAAAGGAGTAGAGCATTCCCGCCCGGTCAGAGGGAGGTGCGGGTTCGAGTCCCGCCTGGCGCTAGAAGTTTTGATCGCAACAAAACATCGTTGTGACAACTTACAACGTCGATACCAGCCAATTTAGGCTCAAAGAAACTGATTTGAATGGTTTAAAGCTTGTTTTAAGGGGCAGGAAGGCGGCTATTTTTAGTGTCAGAAGAGGAGACTGTGCCACGTACTTGTGCAAAAGGTCGCAATTTTTGCTCGAATGATAGTAAAACTTGAAGGAAAGAACTGTTTTCATGGGGTCTCTTACCTGTAAACGATAGAACAAACCGTTTGCAAAGAACGCACATATTCTCACTTGTATGCTTTATGTAATCCTTTACACTATCAATCAAATAAAAATCGAGAGGAACTTTTTGAGTGTGTGGCGCAGTCTGGTCCTTTTTGCACTCAACAACTGCAGTTGAGCGTTGAGTGATAATCTATTGCTTTCAGACACCAGATCACCCTCATGTCCGTTTATGGACTGGTTGTCGACAACTCTGGTCGCATTCTGATGATTCGAGAGAAACGCCGGTACAATTTAGTTCCACTTTTTCACTTCACGGTGGGAGGTTTTTGTGTTTTTTCGTAATATTCGGGTTTGCACTGTGCTCAGTAGCAGCACGATCCCTCTTCCTATTTCATTCATTATAATTTTGTTTTCATTTGAGCATTTGGCAAGTGTATAAAAATTACAGACCACCGAAAGTGACGAAGAACTGATAGATAGTCTTACAAGGGAAGGGTCTGAAGCGTATGTTTGAACGGAGGGAGCGGGTAATATAGGGAGAATCCTCACCCCTGAATTAGTATAAAAATGTGTTTCTTTTTTGTCAAGTTTTTACACCCATGGAGTACGGGGTCCTTGAAGGAAGTCGTAATGGAATCAGCGCCTCACAGCTTCTGGGGTCTCTTGTGCACCCGCGATGCTTCTACCGGCAAGCGGGTCGGAGCGCAGTGGGTAGTGACGTTGCTTCATGGGAGGAATGTCGGAGTTCGATTCTCCTGCGTTGCCACATTTTTGCATTTCTTCTTATTGGTTGAGATTTGAAGGACTCTGACGTTGACACCATTTTCGATGTTTTTTTAATGCGCAATTACTCCTACGGAAAATTCAATTCGTAGAATTGTGCTACAACACTTTAGAGTACGCCAAGAAGTTTTGCTGTTGCAAAGTGGAGAAAAATTTTAACAAACGTCAAAAACTCAAAAAAACTTTTCAATACAAATTTCCTTACAACGGATCTATCCTAACGGAGGGGAGCGAAGCAGAGTTAGTTAGTTTGCTTTCAGTTTTGCCGTCGTTGTAAAAGGGTCAGTGGGATGTGTCCCCTCCGCCTAGGGTGGTGGATCCAACATTTCCTTCCCTAAAACAGTATATTTTGGCATAGATACTTCTGTTTGGTTGAAATTGTTCTTTCTTTTTGGAGTGCCCAGTATAGCGTTCTCTAGGCCTGACTTGAATGCGTTCTTCAGGTGGAAGGCCCTCATCCATGATCTCATGTTTTATATTACATTTACCGTATTAATCGTTGTTTTTGTTGTTTTATATTGCATTTTTTGTATTATTATATTGTTTTATATTATATTTAACGTATTTGTATGTATTATTTTTTAGCGACCTAACGCCAGAAACATTCACCGAAGATGGTCATGTGGAGCTGAACCATTAGGCCTTTGTTATACCACCGCTCACCCCGAGAGATGCCTAATGATGTGCTCCCATATTGATCGCGCGGCCCCACGCGATCAATATGGGAGCGATACTAGCCCTAGTTTATACTTGTGCCGCCACGCGGCGTGGCACCACGACCGCCATAGATATCGATTTTTCGCGCCGCCCGGTCGATGTCTATTCCGGCCATCGTGCCGCGACGCAAGTATAAACTAGGGCTTACCTACGACCTTCTGATGAGCTTCGTAGCCAAACCGCTTAGAGCGTTCCTCAAGTGTGTGTGTGTATTCTCTCATTGAGGCTTTCTGAGGTTCTGTCACCTCCTAGAATAAGCCGCACGTCGGTTTTAAGATCCCTTACCATAACCTGATTCTTTCCGATCCTCTGGAGAGATTATGGAGAAGGTAACTAATTTCTTTTCTTCCTCAAGTTTCTCTTATTTCTGGCTTTACAATCTTGATCCCTAATCTGCCTATTATTAGCTTGTCTGAACCGGATTGAGCTATGTGTTAA
Organism: Heligmosomoides polygyrus polygyrus; assembly: GCA_947396885.1. NCBI lineage: Eukaryota > Metazoa > Nematoda > Chromadorea > Rhabditida > Heligmosomidae > Heligmosomoides > Heligmosomoides polygyrus. The sequence continues at coordinate 5,075,416 of OX377206.1, read as the reverse complement.
ATTTATTTCAATTCGTGAATCCATGTTTCAGAAGTGATTGCTGGAAGTTTCCTGGTGGCACGACGATTGAGAACGAGAGTGTTTATGAAACGGCTAAGAGGACAGTGAAAGACAAAACAGGAGTCACTGCATACGCGTCAGCGATTATCTCCATTAAGTGAGTTATATAGTTTCCGGCTAGAAAATTTTTACGATATGGGCGTTGTTTGTTGTTATTATTAGCGCAATTCTTCTTGCTGTGGATTCAAATTAAGCTGGAGATACTTGTTGGGCGTTTTTCACCTTAAATCTTCATGGGATCACGTTGCAAACGTTACAGCAAAGTTCTAAATTTTTTTGCAAATTTCTCCCAAGCGAAGAATGTTATGCAGAACTGCACACAACTATTAGCAGCCACCGGGAGCTAGCTGAAGGTGTAGAAAGTTTAGTCAGCATTTGGGGAGGGTGGCAGCGCAGTCGGGAATGGCGCCGGCCGTCGAGTGCATTCCATCGTGGCTCTTATTTCGGGTCCCCCTTCCTATACCAAACATCCTTTCGGTTCTTCTATGCTCGGTGAAACCGCATCAAACTTCGCATTCGCATCAGTCTGGGGGATAAAACGCTGACTTATCCAACGGCTGACCACCACAAGTCATTGTGTGGGCCAGATGTGCATTCAAGACGGTTGGCTTAGAAGTCGTTTTCTTTTTGTCCGTTGTGGGTCGTTTAATGTACGCGGGACAAGCGACTCGATGCAGTGATAAGCTCCCATATCGATTCATCGCGTCGCGCGATCGATACAGGAGCTTATCAATACATCGCGTCAGTAAACGCTGACGGACTGCCGTTCTACCCCCCCCCCCCCGCCCTTTAAACAGAGGCGTTGCAAACGTTCGCGTCTCCACTATCTCGTAAGGCATAGTCTCTCGAGCAAGCCCAGGGAGTTGGGGGTAGAACGCTAGAACCCCCTAAACGCTCCCTTAACATGTTGACGATCGCGCGGCTTTCAAGTTTCTGGCCTTTGTCATACCATCGCTCACCCCGAGCGACGCCCAATGATATGCACCCATATCGATCCCATCGCGCCGCCCGATCGATATGGGAGCATCTCATTAGACGTCGCTCGGGGTGAGCGATGGTATGACATAGGCCTCTGATGCGTGGGACCAATCGATCTTTGGCAGTATCCATAGTTGGTTGATAATTGAAGCCGCTGTTTGTGGAGAAGCGCGATAAATCAATAACCGGAAATTGTTTTCGTGGATCACGCTCTTTACAATAGTATCTGAAGGTGAAGTACACATTCACAAAAAAATTCCTTCGATAGAATTGAATCCACTAGAAAAATGGGATACAAGTGTGTGACCCCGAATCGTGTCACACGGTTCTACGCGGCCGAAAGAGTGTGGCACGACATCAAGTCACGCGGTTGTCAACGTGTTAAGCGGCACTTTACATACTTAATGGCCTGGTGATCTTATAACGCAACACTTTTCGTCAAGCAGTTCTCTCTATGTAAGATTTTCAGCCACAACAACAAGGTGGAATTGATGTACGGCACCGTATCTGGAATGTTCTTCACCTGCTTGATGGAATACAGACGTGGTGATGCAACCGCGCAGGGTGAAGACGTTCTCGAGGCCAAGTGGTTTACCAGGTGAAGTTCTTGGTTTCGCTTTCGTAGAGCAATAACACGACAATTATCGAAGGACGTGGCGCTCGTGTAGCGCATAGGGAGAGGTGCCGGCTGCCGCGTGCACCCGATGCCTGGTTCTAGGCTCGGATTTCCCGTCCAGGCCAACCACGCCTTCCATCCCTCCAGGGTGGGTGAATTGGTACCAGACTTGTCTGGCAAGGAAAGAGCGCTGACTTGTTCATCAGTTGGCCACCGCAAGTCATTGTATTGTATGTATTAGCTGCTCGGAAAAACGAGCTTAGTATGGGAATGTATGGAGAATTCCAATGGTCGTTGTGTAGGTGAGCAATTGGAACAGTCTCCACCCGTTATAATGCGCATGTCCGTCTGTCCGGGGTATTTCCAAGACGTTGTGCCACGAGCGTCTGGATTCAGATGATCTACTGCCGACGTCCTGCAACAAACCTTTGCCTACAGAAGACGTACCGCTCACGTTAGGCAACGAGCATCCAGGTTCACAAGAGATGTCACTGACATCGCGCCATGAGCGTCAAGGTTTAGAAGACATGTCACCGACGTCGTGCAGCGGGCGTCTGGGTTCTGAAGGCGTGGTCACTTGCGTCGTGAAGCGGGCGTTCGGATTAAGGATACGTGCCACCGATGTCCCACAACAAGCATCCGTGTATCTGTTGAATATTTGTTATCGACCGTTGCAATCTGTCAATTCTGACCCAAACCCAATATTATCGAAGGACATGCCGCTCGTGTAGCGCATAGGAAGAGGTGCCGGCTGCCGCGTGCACCCGATGCCTGGTTCTAGGTTCGGATTTCCCGTCCAGGCCAACCACGCCTTCCATCCCTCCAGGGTCGGTGAACTGGTATCAGACTTGTCTGGGAAGGAAAGAGCGCTGACTTGTTCATCGGTTGGCCACTGCAAGTCATTGTATGGCCAAATACGCATTCAATCGCCTTCACGACATCCTGTAGAAGTAAATAGAACGCGCGGCGCATCCCAAAACTGGTTGAGTAACGTCGTCCTTCATCCTTTGTCGAGGGGTATTGGATGGTTCAATTTTCTCAGTTTGTTGTCATATGCATCCACCACCCTCTCACACAGTTAGCACCTTTTCACAAGGTCAATTTTTGACGAAAATGAGGTCTAAAAAAGTAGAATGGTTGCACTGAGAGATCCGACTTTTTTAGGGCAAGGCCCCACCCAGACGTTTGGCCGTTGGCAGGCAGCCGAACGTGCCCCTGTCTTGTCTCTATAATAAGCACAAGATTAGAAGTGATCAACAGAAAAACTGAGTATCCTGACGTCACGTAATATTTTTGATTGGCTTGAGCTGGCCGTTCCCCGAAAAAAATCTACGTAAAATCGGGAGTCACATCTTATGCGAAGGCGTCATAATGGGAAGGGACTACATGTGTCGTTCTATGCTCGAAGAGTGCCACGAATTGGTCGACGGTTTCTGAAGGCATGAGTGCTAGGGTGAAGCCTCACTTGTGTGAAAAGGAAAGGATCCGAACAGGCACATTCTACATCTCGTTAAGATTTGCTGTAAAAAAAAACCCTAGAAACTGAGTACTGTAGGGTACCATGATTTATTTATTTTATTTATTTGTTGTTTGCACAATGTCGTGCGCAAAAAAATATTACATCTAACAAGGACACAGCACATTAGAAAACACATGGTGAAAAATAACAAATAAAAAAAGCTAGCCTAACTAACTGTTATTTTCCTGTGAGCGCAACTCTTGCACAAACAGCAGAAAGGAAAAAGGGAAAAAGTTCTGAAAATGGGGGTAAGGGAACGGGATAAAGATGATGGGTAGCTGATGAAGAAGAGCAGTGGCCCGCCAACACTGCAAGTCGTAGGAGATATCGGCTCCGGATACCAACTTAGTAGGTCCGTCAACTCCATCAGAACCCATCGAAGATGCTGCATGGGGAAACGTAGGGCGGTAGCACAGGCTAATCAGAGACAAAGTAGAGAAGTTCTAAACATCAAGAAAAATTAGGAACACGAGGAAAGAAGGAGCACAAACGGAAAAGACAAGGAAAAAAATGAAAACAAAAGAAGCTCAAAAGAAAAGTTATTCTAAAACAAAGGAATTCCTAGTTTTTGAAAAAGGAAAACGAAGAATAACAGAATCTTCTGCTTAGGCAATATGTGGTATATGCAGTGTTGGAAGCAAATCTATTCTTTTCAATCCTTTTCTAAAAACATTTGCGTTTGGTGCTTCTAATAGGCTAGATGGTAGCATTTGTAACCAACGAGCTCCTCGAAAGAACAGAGAATTGAAAACTCTTTCTCGGTATTTCTTCTTTATCTTAGGATAGCGAAAGTAGTACCTATTACGCCGACCTTGTGTTGGCAAGAAGGTCCAATACTTACTAGCTTTATGTCTAGATTCGCCTTTTAGAATTTTGAAACAGAACACTGGATCACTTACAACGCGTCTGTGCAGTAGGCTATTGAGGCCGAAAAATTTTAGTCGTTCTTCATACCTAGGACACGCTGTAATAGGATTAGTACAGTTTACACAACGATTAAACAAGATCTTTGTAAAGGTTTTCTGAACCTTTTCAATTTTTTCTATATACTTTTTAGTAGAAGGACTCCAAATCTGAGAACAGTACTCCAGTATTGGTAAGACGTATGACTTATACAGTTTAATAAGTATCCTGCTGTCGTCACACTTAAGATTCCTGAAAATTGGAAAAAGGACAGAAAAAGCTTTCCTAACTATTATATCAATGTGATTATTGAAATCTAATCCACTGTCCAAGAAAATTCCTAGATCACGAATCTCAGATACTGTCCTGAACGTACAGTTATTAAGGCCAAATTCCACATTAGGCGCTTCTCCAATGTGGAAAACTGAAGTTTTGGATGGATTTACAGGAATGTTCCAAGCGCTAGCCCACACTGCCATGTTGTTAATGGACTGGGATAAGGCTTGACAAACCTCATCCTTATTGCTGTAATTGTACCTCCCATACATTTTTATGTCATCGGCATGCATCTGCACTTTCACACAAGGGTGCGTGGATAGAGCTGCAGGAAGATCGCAGGTGTATGCAAGAAAAAGAACCGGTGACAGCACACCTCCCTGGGGAACCCCACTTCCACAATCATAGCACTTCGAAAAGGAATTACCGACTTTCACCCGCATATGCTTTTCATGCAAATAAGATTGAATCCACCGAAGCAAAGATCCTGTAATGCCAAGACTATAGAGCTTTTTTAGAAGCATTTGATGGCTTACTTTATCAAACGCCTTTGACAAATCAATGTAAATAACATCTACCGAGTCTCCACTATTCAACGCAACACTCCAGTCAAATACTGATACTGAGGAAAGAACACATGCCGCTGTCAAAGACTGAACTTGGTCCTCACAGAGCACGACAGGAGATTAGGGTAACGCGGCTAGCGCCAAGCGGGACTCGAACCCGCAGCCCTCGTTTACCGTGCAGGATGCTAACCTCCTGCACCAGCAGCGTAGTTGGACCTCCCTCAGACATCCGCGACTTCCTTATACTAGGTGTAAGCGCTGATAGGTCGTTGCCGAAAAGCAGGGGATGCGCGTTCGACTCCCGTCTGCTGCAGAGTTCTTTGTCGTAACCAAGCACTCTTCTGAAGGATATTCGGAATCCGTTATCCAGGCTTCGAAACATCCTTATCCGTTCAACAATGATATAGATGCCGGCGTATGTCGCCTGGACTATAAGAATCACATATATTGATTAGTAAGCGCTGAGTATCGATTGGGTTGATGATCGCGCTGCTACACTATAGTTATGCCCGACATCAATAGATACTCAAATAGGTATTAAAAAGCAACGAACATGTTTTTCGAATGTATGTATTCGAACTTGAAAAATTTCTGGTACTCGAAATCAATAGAATTCGAAAATTCGAAAGTATTCTGGGAGCATAAGTGTGTGTGTCGCGAAACGCCGAAATATAGGGAAGCTCTAAGAAAGCCCAAGGTTTGCAGGCATGTTATCACTTACGTGCATAACTATCGGTACATTTTCAGCGCTGAGCTTCGCGAGCTTGACTACAAGACGTTCTTCAGACCACACCTGCAGGCATTCAAAGATTACGAGAGATTTGTCAGCGCAGGTTCCATTTCGCCAACCGGGAACGTACACGCGAGATCGATGGCTTATAATTTCCGTCGTTAGTGTCCTACTACTTGGATGAAATCGCTGTTCCAGGTCTCTTTTTTTCCTTCCTCGGTGAAATTCCCAATTGATCATCATGAAGATTTGTCGTAGCGTCGAAGTGTTCATCGTAATCAGTTTTGCTCTTCCTTTCATTATTGTTTTGCATCTCACTTGAACTCGTATTGTTACCGGTTGTCGTTTCCGTCGTAATGAAATGTTTTTTTTTTTGCATTTGATTTTCCACCATCATGTGATCAGTGATTTTTTCTTGTGTTGGTACTGTTCTCGGACGAGACGAGCAACACACCTCTCAGGACTGGTGATGAAACACGGCTTGAAAGAGGAAAATCCCAACGATCAAGGGATTCAGTTCGTATTCGGATCTCTCCTAGAAGATGGATTTTAGGCCGATGAAGGTCGGTTTTCGTTCCAAAACTAACGGCGCTTTTGGACGTCATAGAGATTTATGGAGGCTGGAACATCGGAAACGCCAGTATTAGATGAAATTTGCACGATGCACTGGAATGATATTGTCCAAAAGTTATAATAGAAGGAGCTGGACTTCGCCTCAAAATTCCAACTGATCTACTGGTGGGAATGATTCAGGTCATTTTCCTCAAGCTTCAAGTGGCTGTTACTGATTTTAGAAGATGTAGGAGGAAGAAGAATGAACATGCTGGTAAAGGTGTGCCTAATTGCGATCTCCTACTCATTTCGAATAAGGTTATCATTTAATACGTAAAAATAGCCCAACACACCCAAGTGTGCATAAGGAAAACAACAAAAACAACAACAACAACAAAACAAGGCAGTTCGCCTAGCCTATACCATGTTAGATGGCCCTTTAGCAGATGACAGTGCCTGTACAAGTCTCTGGCTCTTTTCTTTATTATATAGAAAAGTAGCGAGGATTTTCTCATCAGAAATACTACCACTACGCCCAGACTGGCTGCTTGGCAAAGTTAAGGTAGAAGACGTACTTTTCATCCTGCGTGAAGATTGAGTCAAGGCTGCTCGAGGTTGGGAATCGGGAGACATTTGCGCGACACAGGTCGACTCGTCAGACTGGGGTTTCGGCATCAGACAGACTGCGGTTTGGCATGCTTCTGGAAAGGAACGAAGTGGTAACTTCTTAGGTGGCCTTCAGGAGGTAGGTAGCATAAAAGATAAGGATAAAGGACGGCGTTACTCAATCCCTTCTGGGACGCGCCACGCATTCTACTTCTACGGCATGTGGAGGCGTGTTGAAAGCGTATCTGGCCATACAATGACTTGCGGTGGCCAGTCGATGTACAAGTCAGTGATTATCCTTCCCAGACAAGTCTGGTACCAATTCACCGACCCCGGAGGGATGGAAGGCTTGGTTGGCCTGGGCGGGAAATCCGAACTAGGAACCTGGTATCGGGTGCAGGCGACAGCCGGAGCCTCCTCCTACTGCGCTCCACGCGCCCAAAGACAAAGATATACGATAAAAAATCGAGCCCCTTCACTCCCTTGTGATCAAGGGGAAGTTCGAGTTTTGGTCGATTTTCGGAATTTTCGGCAAAAATAGGCGAACATCGACCCCCCCCCCCCATCCCCATATAGAAGACGCCAAGCTGCTTTTAGAAGCTGCTTCTCAAAGGGAGAATCGTCCCTTCTTCTGTTTCTCAACGTGCTATTCGCTTTCGAACTGCGCATGGCGGCCCCAGCACCTTCGTCTGTTGATTCGGTGAGGATGCGGCAGCCGTCGGTCGCGTATCGTCTCCTCAACCGACGATGCGCCAGGTGGCAGCGGCCGGCTTTCCGACTTCGTTTGGGAAGAAGGCATGAGTCACTTCACTGTTGGTGGATGCTGTACCTCCCTGTTCGTCACGTTTGCACAAGCGCCATGGCGATCAACACCGGCGGTCGCGGTGCCTCGACGCCGATACCTCCTTTGCGGTTGACAGCCTCATGCCTCCTCCTTTACGATTGACATTGAACGAGTCCGGCCACTCGCGTCCCGATGTGGATGCACTGCAGTTGTACTGCCTGCAGCACCTTGTCTGTCTACTCTGCTTACACAGCTTACAAGCCGCTGTGAAAGGGTCGGTCCGAGGATGTTGGGTTCTGGGGAGCACAATCAATGGCATCTCTTACATGCTCGCTGAAAAAGGGTTCTGATGTCACTAACAGGCGACTACTTGGGATACTGCGTTTCCAAGCTGCATAGTGTCCAGAATACCATCGGATTGCTTTGGGTGCAGTAGCGTCTCGCAGCTTTGCGTTTTGTTCTCGGGGTTTTGCGTGCTCCTAATCCCAAAGTGCATGGCTTAGAGGGTAAGACGATTGCATGAAAGAGACTGAGGGTTTGAATCGCGGCTTCTTCGTTGTTTTGCATGCTTGTAATAGTAAAAATCATTGAACGCAACAGCAATGGTATGTCGTTGTTCGTTCGCATTTTTTTCTTCTGCATAAAATGCTACCTGATCAATTTCTATACGATTTATCCGGTAGATTGTGTTCATACGTTCAATGGTTCCAGAACGAGCCCGTTGTGCCCACTAGCCTTTAAGTGCTAAAACCATAAAATTAAATTTGCTTCGCAGCCACCGAATAGTTATATATTTATTTATTTTCATACAAAGGATAAAAAAGGATAAAGGACGGCGTTATTCAATCCCCTTTGTGATGCGCATCGCATTCTATTAGGTTGTAACGAATTAAATGGCACTGGCTCGCGCCATTTTTTGGCGCGTCTTTACGCGTTTGATCAAGAACAAACCGTAACATGTGGCATATCATTTAGAAGCGCAAACTTTGCTCCGCCGGTGTGTACCAAATGTTCTAGGTAAAAGTGGGAAAACTTTAGAGTTTTATTGACTTTTTGCAGATGGACAAAAGGGTAATCCGAGGCATTTACTTGTCTGAATTCAAGCTGGGCACTACAGCTAAGGAGGCGAACGAGAAGATCAACGCCGCATTCGGTTAAGGATGTTCCACAATTCGGACGGCGTATCGTTGGTATCAGATGTTCCGGAATGGAGATGAGAGCTTGGAAGAACATGAAGGTCGTGGGAGGCATAGTGATGTTGATGAGGACAAGCTGAGAGATGTGGTAGAGGAGGATCCACACAAAGGTACCAGGGAGATAGCGAAGGTTCTTGGCGTCAGTCACAACACAGCTGCCCGGCATCTGAAGGAAATTGGAAAGACCAAAAAGCTGGAAAGATGGGTGCCTCACGAGCTGTCTGAGGAGCGAAGAAACCGACGATACGAGATCTCGTCCGCACTGCTTCTACGGAACGAAACGGACCCATTCCTTGATCGCATCGTAACCTGTGACGAGAAATGGATAATGTACGACAACAGGCGACGATCGGCACAGTGGGTGGACAGCGATGAGAGCCCCAAGGTTTTTGCGAAGCCGGAATTGCACCAAAAGAAAGTAATGGTGACAGTATGGTGGTGTTCGCTGGGAATTATTTACCACAGCTTCCTCCCTCCCGGTGAATCCATCACGGCAGAGAAGTACTGCATTGAAATTGAAGAAATGATGAAATGTTGAAGGATATCCGGCCGGCCTTGGTAAACCGAAGGCGAGTTCTCCTTCTGCACGACAATGCTCGCCCCCATGTAGCACGAATGACGTTGCAGAAATTGAATGAGCTGAGCATTGAAACTCTACCACATCCTCCGTTTTCTCCCGACCTCTCCCCAACAGACTACCATTTATTCAAGCATCTTGGCGACTTCCTGGTAGGGAAAATATTCAAATACCAACAGGATGCCGAAAGTGCCCTCGAAGATTTCGTCAATTCCAGAACTTCTGATTTTTATGCTTCTGGGATAAAAAAGCTTGTGTTACGTTGGCACATGACGTATAGAATCAGAAGGTTTTTATTTCGATTAATATACTTGCATACAAGCCGAGATATTAACTGTTTAAATTTACAGCGGTTCAGTGCCATTTATTTCGTTACAACCTAATATAATGCTGATATATCTTTCGGGTCCGATACTTGAATCGTAAAATTATATCAGAAGAGGTCTTTTAACGACAGCTAGGGCAAGTTGGTAAAATTGTAATCAAAAACCGCTAAAAGTTCCTGTCTTAATGCGAAGTTCGATTTCGATCCTCAATTCAGACACCATTAGCTTCGCCGCAGCCTGGTGCACATAACCCTAACGAGTCTCCCAGTTCGACGCCAAAGTTCCGCTAAAAGAGGGGTCGTTTGGCGCCAAAGACGGCAAGATTGACGAATTTTCGATGGACGAGTTGATTTCACAAGCATTCACTTTGACGAGAAAATGGTTTAGGAAAATGCTTGCCTGATTTCTCTCTTAAAGCAACAACACGAACCTAAACTCCTAAAATTAAGACTTAGAAACAGAGAGCTAACATTTAACGAAAACGTTTCGATAAAACATTAAACGAGCAAAATTTGACGTGCGTCCCTAGTGTGTAAAGGCATCGGTGTGCCGACCGTAAACCCCAGCTCCCCCCCCCCCCCCCCCCCACCCCCGAATCACACAGCCAGCGAACACGCCAATTTCGCACAGAAGGGCCACCGTGGCTATCCATCAGTGCGGCCAGTCAGCTGTTAAGAAGTTGCGAAGGGAGGCTGACTGGAGAGACGAAAAAGCTCCGCAATGTGATCCATGTTAGCTACGCGTGTATAAACCGCCCACATCCCACCAGAGTTCCTTGCGATCTATCGCATGATTAGGGAACTTCGTTTTTTGGTCGGTTTTCAGGATTTTTGCCGAAAAACGGTCGAATCCTCAAACCATATAGGAGATGGCACTTTTAGAAGTTGCTTATTAGCGTTCAGCGGCTCGTAAAACTCTCCAAGTTATGACCGCTTAAGCGTCGTCAACTGGCCTCTCGGATTCAATTCCAGAGAAGGGCGCGCTCTACAGGTTACCACGCCCATTCGATCGATAGAATCGAATCTGTATGCATTGTTCATGGCGCACTCCAAAGGCAAGCTGGACAGTCTTAGAGCAATTCCGGAGAAGGGCGGCTGGGAATCTCCGATAAAATTTCCCAAGCGCTCACTCTACAGGCTGTCGCGCCCACGCGATTGATAGGTTCGATTCTGTATTCTTCAACTCTGGAGCTGCTGAGGTCAAATATACATTTATTTTCACGAGTCTTCTTCTTCTTCTTCTTCTTCTTCTTCTTCTCCTGAGCGTTTAGTCCCGCGCAGTCGCAGGGTCCGCTGTTCTTGTGATCTGTCGTCACCTTATCCTATCAAGGCCGTCATCTGCCGCGGCGCCAACTTCGGCGAGATCTCTTTTGATGTCGTCCTTCCATCTTTTCCTTGGGGCTCCTCTCGGAGGCTTTCCGGGTGCCTCGAAATCTAGGGCCAACCTTGTGGGGTGATATTCTGGTCTTCTGAGGACGTGTCCATACCACCTCAGGCGCTGCTCTCTCATCTTCAGCTGGATCGGGGATGTCTTCGTCACTGCCCTAACATCCTCGTTTCGCACCCCGTCCCGACGGGTCCATCCACATGCCCACCTCAGCATCCTCATCTCCGACGCGTGCAGTTGCCGCTCCTGCGCCTTGCCCAGGGCCCAGCACTCACTGCCGTAGAGGAGGGCAGGTCTCACAACTGTTCTATAGAGCTTGCCTTTGAGCGTCTTGGAGCATCTACGGTCGCAGAGGATCCCTGTGGACTCCCTCCACTTGAGCCAGGCTGCGTTTAACCGTTCCTTGACCGCCTGGTCCACAGTTCCTTCCTCGGATAGGTCACTTCCGAGGTAGCGGAACTCTTCCACCTTCTCGATCGCTTCCCCTTGGCAGTCTAGGATCGATCCAGCGCACTGCTCAGAGCTGATGAACTTCGTCTTTTTCACGTTCAGCCGTAGGCCGTTGTCTGCGAGGGCTCTCTGCCACAGCTGTACCTTCTCCTCCAGCTCCTCCTGGTTATCGGCTACTAGTGCGATGTCGTCCGCGTAGAGGATCGTCCTGAGAGGGTGTTTCTGAAGGTGGTTCACTATAGAGTCAAGCGTCAGCAGGAAGAGGAACGGACTCAGAGCCGACCCTTGGTGTACCCCCACTGTGATGTCCACCTTCCTTGTCACCCCGTGTGGAGCTCGTATTGCCACTTTCGAGCCTTCGTACATGTCCTTTATGACCGTGATTATTTTCACGAGTACTCGATTTAAAAAAAAAGTTATTTAAAAAAAGCCGCTTTGGACGCTCCAAAGCGGTTTTCGGCATTTGACCAAAGGACATGCGCGGTACTGTAGAAGGCAGGAAATGGCGGCTGAGACTCCAGTAGCCCGCTTTTGGTCGTACAGTTAAAAATAAACAGATTATTACACAATTTTGTGTCAAAGGCAAAGGAAGCCCAGTCAAATTTTCTGGTGCGCTTGCCACGGAGTTATTGTTCTACCGTTTGAAGGGACGAGCATCAGAGAGTGAAACTGCATCCCATAAAACAGCTAGCTCCTCCACTGCGATCTTCCGTGTGAAGAAGGGAAAATCCAGTTTTTTCGATTTTAAGAATTTTCGGCAAAAAAGACCAAGATCAAAGCCCCAGTCCCACATAGAAGATGCCGGTTTTGGAAGCTGCTTCTCAAAAGGGAGAATCAAAAGGGAGATCTTTTCTTCTGTTCTCAACGTGCTGTTCGTTGTTCGACTTGCGCATTGCGGACCCAGCAGCCTCGCCTGTTAATTCGGTGAGGATGCTGCGGCAGCCCCGTTTCGAGGTGAAGATGGCCGCTGGCTCACCGCTTAATCTAAGAGGAAGGTGTGGGTTACTGACTATCAACGGTGGACGCTGTATCTCTTTGTCACGCTTCAACAAGCGTCCGGGCGATCAACACCGGCGGTCGTGGTGCCTGTCGCGTCGACGTGAATACGGTTAACGACGCCGAGGAACGAGCACACATAGCGTCAGCGGTTCACAGTCAGAGGGACTCATGCCTTCCTGCTTTAGGATTGATATTGAGCGAATCCAGGCCACCCACGTTTGGCAAAATCAATCAGAAACAGAGCTCCCTCCGCCGTGCATGAAGGCCTCTTTCTTGTAGACTGATTCTTATATGGTACGAAAGCATTTTTCTTTTCTTGAAAACCTGACGGGATTTTCAAAATTCAAAAAAAAATTACCGAGTCGTGATCGTTTTTGTGAACGTCCAATTCCGTCGCTTCAATGACGTTGGTGCAAGATCGACCAGACGTCGATTCAACCTCTTCGATCCAGAACATCATGTTTTTTTTTCAGTGAGTATTGTTCAAAACTTTTTTTTTGTGGCAGAATCTTCATTTCACAGGTTGTCCGCTTCAGATAGAAAATAATGTTGTTATCATGAAAAACAAGAATTTTGAATACGATCCGCCGTAATCATATCGACATTGCAGCGGAGAAGCTTTTGGTTTGTTGCTGTATGAACGCAGGGCTTAAATTTTTGTAGGGTACAATTTTAATTTTTCAAGATGTGATAGTTTATGGGGTGCGCTTTCGTTTTCTGATGGTGCTTCTTTCAGATGAGAGAGAACCATTTCCGCAACAAGTCCTCCTCTGGTCACGACTTCGACATCGATTCGACTTCAAAGAAAAAAAAAATTCTGGGGGAAGCACTTAAGTTGTCGTTATTAATTAACGCTCGAAATTTTATACAATTGTGTGCTGTGTGCCATGACACCCTGGAAAAAACGTGTAGAGCCTTGGTGGTTATTTCGAAATCTGCGCGTGGAAATTTTTTTCATTTGTAGAACAATCAGTGTTCAAACCTTAAAAGCAATTTGTTCTCATAATATGATTGTTATAAATGTCCTCTTAAGTGAGTCTTCTTCAGCTCTGCGCGACTCTCTTCAATGTCGAAATCGCACCACGGAATAACAATTTATAAAGTGATACAAACGCCACCTTAAAAGCTGGGAAAAAACGAGACACTTCTCTGCTAAAACAAAGGTGGAGAACGATGCCCCTCTTAAAACGAGGTCTCGGTAAAGCCCACCCCCCCCCCCCTCTTCGATTCTCGAATCTCAAGCTTGGTCCTGGTACCGATCCCGTGGTAGCGCCGTGGTGGCACCGTGCTGGCGAGGGCGGGACGATTCAAGCCAATGACAGTCGAGCATCGATCGGCGCGAGGAGGCCCGACGTCGAGAGTTTTCCAGCAAGAGCGCGTCGAGGGGTAGAGAGTGAGGAAAGGGAAGATAGCTGGACGTAGAGGAGACCACCCCCTCGTGACTGGTTCCCATAAATGCCATGCTCTTGCGCCGTTTCAAACACTACACACATGCGCGCTTCGCGCGACTGCAGCATCACTGATCTATGGAAAATAGTTTTTGTAAAACATAAAATTGCTCGAAATCTTAAGTTTGGTCCTTGTATATGTCCTGTGGTAGCGCCTTTGTGGCGAGAATTGAGAAATACTGCGCTTTCTACCTTACGAACAATATTTCGTTGTGGCGCGGTTTTCCAGATTTTCGCCTGTTTCGAAATGCCGTTTCTTTTCTCCACGTCACCTTGCTCCGTCTTCACCTCTTCTCAGTTCTGTGTTTTACTTTAAAACTTTATTTGGCACTATTGTACTTTCACAACTCCACGGGTCGAGGAGAGGTCGAAAAAATTTTTTTCGCCCAAACTTTGGCTAGGGGGTTATTTGGGGTGCTGATCACGAATCTGAGATCCGTTTTTCGTTTTACGCTGGAGTACGGTAGGTTACGGTAGGTACGGGTGACTAAGGCTGCCAAGTTCATGATCGCCGATTTCGCCCAAACTTCGGCTAGGGGGGTTATTTGAGGTGTTGATCACGAATATGGCATCTGTTTTTCTTTTTACGCTGGAGTTTGGGCGCAATCGGTGACCATTACCTTACTCACCGGTACCCACCGTAACCTACCGTACTCCAGCGTAAAACGAAAAACGGATGTCATATTCGTGATCAGCACCTCAAATAACCCCCCTAGCCGAAGTTTGAGCGAAATCGGCGATCATGACCTTGGCAGCCTTAGTCACCCGTACCTACCGTAACCTACCGTAATCGGCCGTAATTTTGAAAACGGATGTCATATTCGTGATCAGCACCTCAAATAACCCCCCTAGCCGAAGTTTGGGCGAAATCGGCGATCATGACCTTGGCAGCCTTAGTCACCCGTACCTACCGTAACCTACCGTAATCGGCCGTAATTTTGAAAACGGATCTCAGATTCGTGATCAGCACCCCAAATAACCCCCTAGCCGAAGTTTGGGCGAAAACATTTTTTTCGACCTCTCCTCGACTCGTGGAGTTGTGAAAGTACAATAGTGCCCTTTATTTTCTAACTTCCTCTTCGGAGAATGTGGTCGTAGACCTAGTATATGTTTGGTTGTCACAAAAGTTCTGTCCGATTCCGATAGCCGTTACTTTGTGATTGTTTTTTCATGAACCAAGAAAGTAATTGCACATAAGTTGTATAATGTTTTGTAGCGCTTGTTTTGCACTATAAAACTTGATATACTTTTTTTAAAGTCGTGAACATTGCATCGTTTAAGGTGCTGGACGAAACCGTGAAAAAATGTACTTCCGGGGGTAATAATGCTTCATGAGTTAAAGCTTGGCCACAAAGTGAGCGAGGCAACTAAAAACATCAGGATGGCATGGGGAGAGGACTCTGCTAACGAACGCACCGTGCGCAGATGGTACCAGAAGTTCCGTGTTGGAGGCGAGGATCTCGAAGGCGAGGACCGTTAAGGACGACCACCAAAGTGTGAAAACGGACGTTTGAAAGAAAGGGTGGAATCGGATATACGATGTACTGTGCGTGAGATGGGGAGAGAGCTTCAGGTTAGTTGTGTATCCATTTCGAGGTACCTAGAGGCAATAGGCAAAGTGAAAAAGCTGGATAAGTGGGTGCCTCACGAACTCATTGAGGAGCAGCAGAAGTGCCGTCCGGAGATCTGTTCTTACCTTATTATAAAGAACGAAAACGATCCATTTCTCGACCGGGTAATTTCGACCTGTGACGAAAAATGGATCGTGTACGACAATCAAAGAAGATCACCACAATGACTGGATAAGGAAGACCGTGGAAACACTCCCAAATCTAGTCTTCACCGAAGAAGGTCATACTTACTGTTTGGTGGTCTGCAACAGGTATTATCCACTACGACTTCCTAAAGCCTCGTGAAACCATCACGGCAGGGAGGTGCTGTCGTGAATTAGACGTGGTTCACCAAAAGTTGCTTGAAATGCGTCCTGCACTGAATCAAAGAGACCGATCCTTCTTCAAGATAACGTCCTTCCGCATGTCTCGCATTTGACCATCCACAAATTAAAACAGTTGAGATATGAAGTTCTCCCGCATCCCGCTTATTCATCGAACCTAGCCCCGACAGTCTTTCATCTTTTCAAACATCTCGATAGTTTTCTCAAGAAGAAAAACTTTTCAAATGAAGCAGGTATCGAAACTGACTTTAAGTGTTTCATTGCTTCCAGGAATTCAGATTTCTTCCAAAATTTAATTAATGCTGTTGTATATCAATGGCAGAAGTGCACTGATTGTAACGGATTTTACTTTGATTAATAGACTTTATTTTCTGCTGAGATGTCACACCGTAAAGTTGCCGTCGAAAATCGGACAGAACTAATGTGACAACCTAATGATGGACAGATTGCCACACCGCGACTCATGCAAACTTATTTTGGCGAGACGATATTAGGCTTGCCGTGTCTAAAAACAAGGTAGCGGTCGTTCTAGTCCTCGATATCCGCTTTGAGTGTCATTGGAGGATTGCTCACCGTGATTTGTAAACGCTTATTGAAAACAAATAAATCTGCTTCGTCAAGAAGTGTCGAAGTGTGATCATGATTGATGTGGTTCTCCTTACTATTCTACCTTATACTCTGCCTTTTCTGAAACCGTCGTACAGCGCTGTCATTGCTAACATGACAAATCTTGGCTGTCTTTGTTTAGCGAGGTCGTGCTGACTCTACACTACTGTAAAAATGTCGCAGCGGAGCGTAACAAACTTTGCACCTGAAAGGACCAAATTCGGTGACTTTGTTTTAAAATCGGAGATATTTCGTGAAGAGCAACTGAAGACGGAGCTTTTTTTCACTCAACTCGAAAAAACAATTCAAGAGTGGCAATCCCGCAAGGAAACGGAAGGGATCCTGTTCGTCGTTAATCCCGAGGTGCGTTCTGTTATTCCTTTGTTTATATATTCATTTATACCATTTTTACGTCTAACTGGACATTTCTAAAATATCCCAACGCTTTTGAAATCAAACTCAGATTGATCGTCTTCCAGATCAAAACGAGCTCATACCACATTACACTTGAGAGTCTCCAAAACGAACACGGCACAAATTGCTTGAAATTTTACAAAATTCTTACTTTGAATAAAAATAACGGCTTAAGCTTGTTTTTAAGAGCAGGAAGGGGGCCATTGTTGAGTGCTGAAAGAAGAGATTGCGCCTTGCCCTCGATTAAGACGTTGTGGCTTTATTCGATGAATAACAAAATTTTTGTCTGCATGCAATTTCACACCTGTAAACGATACGATGAACACGATTATAAATAACACACATACCGTCACTTTGAGGCTTAATGAAAGCAGCATTTACACTATCAATCAAATAAAGATCGCAACGAACGTTTGCAGTGCACGATCCCGTCTTTTAACGGCGCTTTGAAACAGAATTTAATCTATTGGTTTTTCAAGCAATACAAATTTTATAAAATAAAGGATTACACTCATTCGTGCGGCTGAACTAGACAATTTTAGAAAAAGTTATACCAAATCTCCCTTGAACAAAAAATTATTCTAATTGTCTTGAAGAAGCCGCAGCTTATCCTGAAAGAAGTTCGTTTCGATTTGGAAGACGTTCAATTTGATTTCAGAAGCATCAAGTTTATTTAGAAGAGTGACCAATTTGACGTGAAGTATCCAACCGGGTAATCGGCAACATATGGATGCTGACTATCAGTTGGACATGAAGTTGAATCTTATACGATTTCAGCACTCTTATATAGTCCCGAAGCTCGTCGAACACGGTTTTAAATACCATACCGTCTATGGCAGTAACCTAACTATGAAGCGCTGGGTCAGCGAAAAGCCCTCGAAATTTCCCCCGTGAGTTCTTGCCTTTGCCATTGCTCTGCGAACGAGTTAGAGGGCGCGAGGGAAAAAAGGAAAATGAAACGAAAATTAGGAAAAATAGCAAAGAATGAGATTGGCTTGAAAGAGTCTGTAGAATTTCCATGCAGGATTCTTTGAAACTTCAGTGCTGAATATTTTTGTCAAAGTTTCGGATCATCAGATTTCCCTGTTCCCGAATAAGATAATTTCTAAGATAGCGGTGTACTCACATACATCGGTTACATTATGAATTCTTGAGCTGTTGGTGAAATATCATAGTGTGTTGGCAAAAGTAAGAGCTTTTAAAACCAGTGGCGATCAGATGAGAGATTCCGTCTGAGACGCCGAGAATGATCTACATCTACCTCATGGTAGATCACGATATCCGACTAAGAATACAAATTTCTGGAGCTTTCACAAAATCGGTTCAAGTTCCAAGCTCAAGTCAGTGACCTCACAGCGTGTGGGCAAAAATGCGAAGCCGGTGGCGATCGCCCTCCGGATTCCCTTTTGCTTACTAGCGAACTCAATTTCAAAAAAGAATTTCTGAGTTCGAGATTGACGAACTGACAGCCATGGTATACTACTGTATTATTTTTAGAAAACCCTCCGCGTCCGTTTCCATCTGTGGAATGGTTATCGATCGGGATGGACGGATTCTTATGGTGCGCGAAAAGCGCCGGTACAGTTTTCGTTCCTTTCTTTGTTTGTGCGGATGCTTTTGTGCTCTTCGCTACATTGTTCACAAGCCCATGTTTCAGAGAGAGGTTCTGGAAGTTCCCAGGGGGCATGCATCCTAAGAATGAGGACCTGCTCAGGACCGCTGAGAGGAAGGTGTGCGAAGAAACTGGTGTTCAGGCAAATGCAAAAAAAATTATTGCACTCAAGTGAGTCATAGATTTTGGCTAGAAAAATGGCGATCACGAGCTTGTTCACACTGTTTGACTATTTGGGTGATTAATTAGATGAGATATTCGCCGTAGCGAATAATGAATTGAAGGAGTAAAAATAGAATAAATGTAATACTTAACAACACTCTGCTAAGGTTCTAAAAAGCAGTCGGGAAATAAGCTGATACGGAATTGCTGAGGTATTTGACAATAAATTTCAGGAACTTCGATGTTTTGAGCATAACAGAATGCAGCGATTTGGATTTTGAATAATTTCCAATATCCAGAAAGGATTTTGGTGCAATTTCAATGGGGGGGGGGGGGTCCACCTTATAACGGGACCTGCGTTCTACCTCTCGCCCTCTTGGCGTGTTTAGCCCCAACACCCTGGGCTTCCTCTAGAGTCTAGCGGATGTCGTACCAGCGCTGTACTTAGGACGAGCCGCTGCGGTCGCCTAACCTGAGTGGATGCAAATCAGATCATCGAGCTGCTTGGGCGAGAGCCAGCAGCGTCTCCATTCGTCCCTATCGCGTGCCAGAGTGCTCCAATGGATCTTTCTCGCTCAAGGGACCCGAAGGGCGTCATATTGGTGGTTCAGGGATTCTCACGAAGAAGTCCGAACAACGCGTTGGTGGGCGTCCTGGTGTTTTTTGTCATCCCGCGGAATCCAGTCGATCGAGTCAGTGACGACTCCCGTCCAGCGGGTGTCTGTGAAGCGCATTACGTGGCCGGCCCACCTAATTTTCGACGACTTCCCCCATGCGACAGCGTCTCTGATCTTCGAACGTCGGCGAAGTTCGGAACTTCAGAGGCCTTCTCTCACTTGCGTGAGTCGTGTGGCTCTGAGCATCCTCCTCTCGATTCCACGCTGCGCGACGCTGATCGCGTGTTCATCCTGTTTTCGTATGGCCCAGGTCTCTGAGGCGTATGTTAGGGCAGGAAGAACGGTGGAGTCGAAAAGGTGGGCACGGAGTCGGACGTTCCTCGTCTTCTTCACGAATTCTTCAACGCTCTTGACAGCTCCCCAAGCCATTCGATTCCTCCTCAACTCCGGCACTTGGTCGTTCGCCATGTTCATCTGGCGGCTTAGATACACGTATCTGTAGCAATCGGAGGTATTCCTTCCGTTGGGGCGTCAGAAACTCGCTCATTTCTCATGAACAAAATCGGTGCAACACGGCATGAAATGTCATCTAATTTAAATCTGCACAACCCTATATCAAGGAAACGTCCTTGACGCGTGTAAAGGCCGCCACAGACTTCTGCGGCGCCGCTCGGCGGCGCCGCTGCCCTATGCTTAACCATAGGGCAGAGACGCAGAGCTGCCTCCAGCGGCGCCGCCAGCGGCGCCGCTGGCCGGCCGGCGGCACCGGCGGCACCGGCGGCGTCGCTGGCGGAAATGACTTCAATCATTCCACCCGGCGGCGCCGCTCCAGCGTCTGTCTGTCTGCGCTCTGCGCTCTGCCCTTTCGCGGCGGGATCCAGAGCGGAGACGGTCGATGCGGGCGCGCGATCGTCATCGGGGCGCGTTATTGTTAAGCACCAGTCGGTCCCCACTAGAAACAGTACAGTACCTCGCCGTCACCGCTCCCACTGATGATGAGTCAAGCCACTAAGCGGCGCCGCTCACCGGTGCCGCCGGCCGCCCAGCGGCGCCGCTGAACGGCGCCGCCGGGCGGCGCCGCAGAAGTCTGTGGCGGCCTTAAGTAAATAACGCGAATCGTTTTCAAAATTAAAACAACATAAAGGATTATTTGAAAAAGCAGGAAAGTCTCCAAACTTTTTCGAATATAGAGACTTAAGAAGCAGCGTTTATCGCTAAATTACTTAGTTCTGCTGTTAGCGCTTTGAGTTGCCTTGTCAAGCTACGCTGCGAAAAAATGTAGCCATTTTTACTATTGGATTGATCGATAATTAAAGCCGGTTTTTGTCATAGCTGAAGTGTGCTTTGTATATTTCTATGTAGCAGTGATTGCGTCGCTTACATTATTATATACTACCAGACGGCACCTACCGGCCGCTGAACGTCTACTTGAGCATTTGCCGGCCAAACTCCGAAAAGAGAACGACATGGTTTATTGACCTATTAAAGCTCGCTTATTAAAGTAAGGTTCTCAAAACGGACTATTGTCCACCGTCAATCGCATTCGTGCAACTCCCACTCCGAAGGGTCTAATCTGCAGAAAAACTGGTAAAGTCGATAGACTTTATTCGGTTGGTGGATAAATTTGAATTGCTGTAAATCATGTCTGAATGCCATCATATTGGAGTAATTTCAGCTAGCGATAATAATTCGTTCGAAAAAGGGTTGCGTGACTCCACCCCATTGGATCAATCCGGAGCGAAAGCAGCCAACTCTGGTCGAAAACTCGATATATTCGATCAATATTGGTCGCCCGATTGCACCCTATAACCTGCTGTGAAGCCTATGAACCAGCCATCATAATCGCACGATGCCCACTCCAAATCTAGCAAATCTGGGCAAAAACCGATAACTCCGGCGGAAAATCGATAGTATCGATCGATACTGGTCGTTCGATCGAATTCCTCCACCCTCTTTTTTTCGAATCTCACCATTTTCCGCCAATTGCCGTTCATTTTCGTCGATTGCACGTGAGGGTAACCTTGACAGATTTCACGTGTACATGCGGTTTACCTTCACACGTTCGACATGTTGCACAGGCTTACACAGGTTTGTGACACACACGCACACGGGCAGACGGACTAGCGCTTTTAAATTAGTGGGATTTTAAAGATTAGACTCTATGCTATCTCCTTTCAGAACCTAGCGTCATTGTAAAAAAATTGGTAAAGCAATTAGGATAGGGGCGCAGGCGTGAAGTTCGTTTTTGCTACGAGCCAGTAGCTGGTTAAAAATGGCAAAAACTTGCCATTTTTTTGCACCACCCGGTGGCCTGAAGAAAAGCGAACTTCACTTCTGTGCACTCTCTTAGATCCCTACGTGAACATATAAGCCTTGTTGAGAATCGCTGGGGTAATTAACAAACGTCCTTTTTGCACTATTAAGTCTGGATTGTGCAACATCGAAAGGTGGATAAGCTACGGACAGAAGAGGGGAAAGCAAGAGTCCGAGAGAAGAAATTTTGTTATCATGCGCTTCCCTGAGTACATCTAGATACAGGTTTTTTCGACTGGTTGCACTGCTACCGTAAGGTACCGTAGTGCTCAAGGTCAAAAATCTGCAGAACCGTCGTCCAGACGGTGGCAATGTACTGGCACTTGACATTAAAACCTACTGAGGATCGCTGTTGGAACAAAAGTGCTTCTCTGCGGGATTGGTATGGGCTGCATCAGATCAGCTTGCGACAAAAAATGATGCTCGGGGGTGGAAGTTCGGTCTCACGGCGGCGTCAGTAGCTGATGCGATGTGCGAAGCTCGCCTACTTATGGCCTGGTTCTTCAGGGGTTAAAGAACAGCATTCTGTTCGGAGATGTGGACGTATTGCGATTTGGTAGAGTTGTAGTGACTCGAAGCTTACGACAAAAAATTGCGAGCAATTGAGAATACACTTATGAAATGACGATTACTTTCACTTTTATTTTATTTTTATTTTTTATTTATTTTATTTTTCCCCTCCTACCTTGAAAATGTTTTGACTTATTAAACAAACGGTTGATTAATCAAAGATCAAAAATTACTTTTGTCCCCTATAGTGCATTTTATTTTACGTCGCATTAACCTCATTGCGAGGCGGTACTCATTGTATATTATGTAAAATTTTCAGAAACCAAAACACGGTGGACATACAGGAGTATGGCTGCTGTTCCGTGATGTTTTTCGTATGCCTAATGAAATGTGATAAACGTGACGCCAGCACCGTCATGTCTGATGACATGGCCGAGATTCGTTGGTTTACAAGGTATGATTGCAATCTCCTTCTTTAGTTTTAGAGATTCTAGTCGCGAATGCCGGCAGCATTGGTAAGCGGAAACGCGCCAGTCATTTATACAGTGTAGAACGCGAAGAATGTCTGCGTTCTCTACAGTTGTTTTTATCGTACAGTTTACAGGTATAAAACTCCCTGATAAAACAGAAATTTCACTTTCGATCGAATAAACTCGCGACGTCTTGGACAAGGGCATGGCGCACTCTCCTTTGTGGCAACAGAAAATGCTCTCTCCTGAAACTGCTCTTTAAAACAAGCTTCAAATACTTATTTTCCTTTAAAAAATGAGAGTTTCACAGAATTTCAAACAATGTGTTCCCTTATCGGGCAGATGAATTAAAACCTCCAATAAACTCATGCTAAATTTTCGTTGAACAAAAAAAAATACATGTACATTGCAAAGAATCTCTAGTTTAATGCGAAAGGAGCTCGTTTTGATTTGAAAGTTGCTCAGTTTCATTTCAAGCGTTAGGCTTTTTTGTCCAATTTGGCTTGAAAAGTATCTAGTTTGACGTAAAAGTGTCCTGTTTGACGTGAAAATGGTATACCAAGACTTGGAAGCTAAATTACCGCCGAGATGTGCCTAGAAAATTCATTTGTTTACAAACAAATGGGCGCAGCCGCGTATCCCACCAGCATCGATTTAGCGGCGCAGAGTATCGATACTGTTGAACCACATGCTGCCATATCATTCGCTGCACTACGTACCCCTACAGCTAACACGAATTAAGCAGTTATCGACAACATTTTCAGAGATGGACTACGTGCGGTGTTCCCTCAGATCTTCAATCATCATCGGGATGTGCTCATTGAGTACGAGAAGTGCATAAGAGCTGGTTTGATTTCCGAAGCTGGTGATGTAGACGAGAGCAGGTTCCCCAATTTCTACCATCCATATTGAGAATAGAGATTGGCGGAAAAGAACGCCCAAACCGACTTGTGGCCTTCTTCAATAACCTTTTTTAATGATCCAACACTTGTGAAAAGAAACACATATTTGAACTCTGCAGCTCGAGCTCCATATTTTGACTAGCCAACACGCACTGCACTATGCGCTCTGCTATTTCTTTCAGCATAAGACCAGCATCCGGCATAGTCGGTGAGATTGAACATTCTTTCTATGCTTCAAATATATAAGATAGTTGGTTTTTGTTGGTAAACGTGGGATTAACCCAGTACTTCGACACACAATCAAGAGATTTATTGGAGATGAAGAGTAGATAACGGAGTAAAGACGTGGACACACGAAGACAAGTACTACAAAGTCGAACCTTTCAACTAACTCAGCCCACTATTTATACGCTTCTTTTCGCGCCGAAATACGAACCACCCTATTTCCCATCGCTTCCGGCACTTCCGGCCCTTGGGAAAAGCGCACGCTACACCTACGCTCTATCGATTTGCCGCGCATGGCACAGCATATCCGGCACAGTTTGCGTAAATTTCCGTGCATTTAGATAAGCTGTTTTCGTCAAGTTAGGCTGACTTTACAACAAAGGTGTGCACAATTGCGACTTGCGCCAACTTTTCGCATTTTTTACGATTTATGATTTACGGAATTCTGGGTCGTAAATCGTAAATATCTAAGGTTGCGCAGGAGACACAGTCTTCCTTTGTTTATAAGCCCTATATCACCTGTATCACCTGTCGTCCCGTTGATGATCGACTTGCTCGAGCGGGCGCCAGCAGCGTCTCCATTCGTCCCTGTCGCGTACCAGAGTGGTCCAATCGATCCTCCTCCCTCGAGGGACACGAAGAGCGTCGTATCGGTCGTTCAGGGCTTTCACGAAGAAGTCCGACCAACGCGTTGGTGGGCGTCCTGGTGTTCCCTTGACATCCCGCGGAATCCAGTCGGTGACGGCTCTCGTCCAGCGGGTGTCTGCGAAGCGCATTACGTGGCCGGCCCACCTAATTTTCGACGACTTGGCCTATGCGACAGCGTCTCTGATCTTCAAACGTTGACGAAGCTCGGAACTCCGGAGGCCTTTTCTCACTTGCGTGAATCGTGTCATTCCGAGCATGGTCTTCTCGATCTTCCGAAGCGCGACGCTGATCGCGTGGTCATCCTGTTTTCGTATGGCCCAGGTCTCTGAGGCGTATGTTAGGGCAGGAAGAACGGTGGAGTCGAAAAGATGGACACGGAGTCGGACGTTCTTCGTCTTCTTCACGACTTCTTCGACGCTCTTGAAAGCTCCCCAAGCCGCTCGTTTCGTCCTACTCAGCTCTGGTGCTAGGTCGTTGGCCATGTTGACTTCGCGACCCAGATACACATAGCTGGAACATTCGGAGATGTTCGTTCCGTTGAGCGAGAATGGAGCATCAGAAACTTGTCCGTTCTTCATGAACATCGTCTTCGTAAGATTCAACTGCAGCTCCACGTTCCCACATACACGATCGAAGTCGGCCAGCATTCGCTCCGCCTGGCTGATGCTCGGTGTTATGAGCACGATGCTGCCAGCGAAGCGCAGATGGCGCAGCTGCCGGCCGTCGACTTTCACTCCCATGTCTTCCCATTCTAGTTCGCGCATGACGTTTTCGAGGGTGGCGCTGAAGAGTTTCGGGGATATGGTATCTCCTTGCCGAACCCCTCTCTTCACGTCGATGACGACGTCGTTGTAAAATGGAGAGATCTTGGTCGTGAATCCATTGTGCAGCTCTCGAAGGACTCTTATGTACTGAGTAGGAACACCCTGAGTGAGCAGGGCGTCGATGACCGCTTCAGTCTCGACGGAGTCGAATGCCTTCTTCAGGTCTTCAGGCATTCACAGCGGCAGCTTGTACTCTCGCGACACTTCGATGAGCTTCGTAATGGTGTGTATGTGGTCGATCGTGCTGAATCCTCTCCGAAATCCTGCTTGCTCGCATGGCTGTCCTTCGTCCAGCGTTCTGCTAATCCTATTCAGGATAACTCGAGTGAACAGCTTGTAGAGTACGGACAGCAGGCAGATCGGGCTACAGTTGCCAATGTCGTGCACGTTTCCCTTCTTGTACAGCAAGACGGTCTTGCTGGTTTTCCACTGAGATGGAACCTTGCACTCCGACAGGTGGCATGTGAAGAGCCGCGCCAAAGTGTTCATGAGCGTTGGCGGGAGATTCTTCAGGTGTTCGGATCTGATCCTGTCAGGACCGGGTGCTGTACGTTTATAAACCCCACCTGATCGAATTGGGTTAAGGCCACGATGGAATATTATTCGTGATTAGAAGCAGGTTCTAGAACAGCTGCTAAACTCGTCCGGAAAGATTAAACCACCAATGTTTCTATCGGATTAACACACTATGTACGCCATAGAGCTGAGCAAATGAATATACAAAATGCGCTTAAGCCAAACAATGACATATTTCATGAGAAGGTCGAAGCCGTTTGGTGCCCTTTTCAGAAATGTAGTTGGATTTATTGCGTTCACCCTATGTAGTCTTGCCACGTATAATTTCGTTAATCCGTGAGACCGAAGTCGAGGGATGCCTTGGACAGAGCCGTGTATGCCAGCCGGTCTTCCAGCCCAACCATGGGCGGATGCTGGCGAATTTATAACATTCACCTAAAGGCCCCCGCAGACTTTTGCGGCGCCGCTCGGCGGCGCCGCTGGAGGCGAGCTCTGCGTCTCTGCCCTATGGTTAAGCATAGGGCAGCGCCGACGCCGGTGCCGCCGGTGCCGCCGGCCGGCCAGCGGCGCCGCCCAGCGGCGCCGCTGGAGGCGAGCTCTGCGTCTCTGCCCTATGGTTAAAGGCCGCCACAGACTTCTGCGGCGCCGCTCAACGGCTTGACTCATCATCAGTGGGAGCGGTGACGGCGAGGTACTGTACTGTTTCTAGTGGGGACCGACTGGTGCTTAACAATAACGCGCCCCGATGACGATCGCGCGCTCGCATCGACCGTCTCCGCTCTGGATCCCGCCGCGAAACGTTGCCGGAGAACTGGTCCGCTTGGCATAGTGCCGAGGCGGCGCGCGGTTTTTCGTCGTGTCGTCTCGTGCACTCCACGCCTCCCTGTTCGCCACACCCCGGAGTCCCTTCCCTAGCCCAATCTGGAGACTCACTCTGCTCGTCTGACGCTCGCCGCCCGCGCGTGACGGAATTTTTCGGGGACCAGTTCACATGTAATCGCCGCGAAAGGGCAGAGCGCAGAGCGCAGACAGACAGACGCTGGAGCGGCGCCGCCGGGTGGAATGATTCAAGTCATTTCCGCCAGCGACGCCGCCGGTGCCGCAGGTGCCGCCCAGCGGCGCCGCTGGAGGCGAGCTCTGCGTCTCTGCCCTATGGTTAAGCATAGGGCAGCGGCGCCGCAGAAGTCTGTGGCGGCCTTAAGTTGACGATATATTGAGCGGGCAGCGCGTCAGGGTATGGATGGAGATCAAGTGCCGACCAACGTGGGCCGGGGTTCAAAAGAGTAAGGAGGTCAAGTAAAAGGGAAGCCAGCAAAAGGGAGGCCAGTAAAGGGGTGGTAGCATTAAGGTGGACCAGCGAAGCTAGCACCAGTAGAGCTGACCTGTAAGGGGGGCCAGCAAAAGGAACCACTAAGAGACGGAGTTGCAGTAAAGCGCACCAGTATTTTCTTTCAATATCATTCAACGTGTGTCAGAAGACGTGACACTTTCGTGTGGGGTTGAGGTGTAACGCGTGTCATAGACAACGTCGTCCCTTCGATAGGGCTACGATGCCAGCCGGTCTTTCTTTCAGCTTATCCATGGGCAAATGCTGACGAATTTATAACCTTCACCCAATTCATATTGACGGGCAGCGCAACAGGGTATGGATGGGGATCAACTGCCGAGTGCCGGGGTTTAGAAGACGAGCAGAAGACGTCATCCAACGTGCTCCAGACGGAGGACCAGTAAAAGGGACCAGTGAAGGAGGTACCAGTAGGGGAACGACCATTAACGGGGAGTAAGGAGAACCTGTATTTTTTCAATGTCGTCCAAGACGTATCGGGTTTCAAAAGACGTGACACGTGTGTGTGTGTGGGTGGAGGAGGGGGTTGTAAGGCGTGTCATAGACATCGACACATCGTGGCAACAGGGCCGCGTATGCCAGCCGGTCTTTCTTTCAGCCTAACCATAGACAAATCCTGGCAAATTTATAACCTTCACCCAATTCTACGATATATTGACGGGCAGCGCGTCAGGGTATGAATGGGGATCAACCGCGGAGTTTCGAGGTTTAGAGGACGTGCAGAAGGCGTCGTCCGACGTGCACAAGAATACAGAAGGGAGGACCAAAAAAAAAAAGAGACCAGTGAAAGAAAGAGCTACCAGTAGGGGAACGACCATTAAGGGGGGGGGGGTGTGGGGGAGTATGGGAAGTGTCAGTATTTTCTCTCAGTGTCGTCCGACGTGGGTTGGATTTCAGAAGACGTGCCACGTGTGTCGGTATGCAGTAGACGTGTCATAGACGTTGTGGCAACGTCGTGACACGTGCATCGGGACCCGGCTAATGTGTCGCGGATGTTATGGAACATGCGTCCAGGTTCAGAAGACCTGCCTGACTTTGTGGATTTTCAGGAGACCTTTTAAAATTTCGTGCAACCAACGAGCGTGAGTGTGCTTGCCTCTCACTTCGTTTCTCTGCCGGAGCATAGGTAAGGTGCCAATGACGGAGGGTTAGGGGGAATGGATACAGGAGCATTATTGCCATCCAATGTTAAACAGTAAAAAGTATAAATAATCATCCTTGAGAACATTGGCAAAAAACTAAAATTCATTTGTACTATACTAAACGTCGCCTAACTCTTATGGTTTACGATTAACGATTGTCGAAACTTCGGATTTCATTTACGCACATCGATCGTCTACATGTTGTCGCGCCCACGCCGTTGATCCTGTTGGTCCTATACGCGTTATTCAACTCTACTGAGATTTGTGTGTCAATAGGTAGAGCTCGAGCTGCTGGACTCAATTATGTATTTCTCTTTTCAATTCTTTTTTAGAAGTTAATAAAAAGGCCGCTTTGGAACGCTGTAAAGCGGCGCAAGTTGGCCTGCGCTCTGTTTTCGGCCCATGGCCAGTATAACGGTACTGTACATCAAGTGTACCAGGATATCCACCCATTCGGTTAGGTGAAACGTCTGTGACATCGGGTTGATATCCTTGTACTGAACCAGTGACGAGTACCAATGTTTCACATGTGGTAGATCCACTGCTTGGTTCCTCATTGCCTTCGATTGTTTCTGTGGTGACGACAACGTCGTCCAATTTTATAGCATGTAGACTTGCTGTTTACAATTTATGTAATTAAAATTACCTTTTTGTATTGATTACTCATTGGATAACCTCGGATATGTCAGATCAATAGGCTTTTAGCGTATGCTTATGTTTTTAACTGTTTACTTATGTAATTCATTCATTTATCAGTATCCATGGCACATATTTATCCTGCTGCATTTATCCACTCATTTATCGTGTCGTATGTTTTAGTATATTAATAATTAAGGTTTAGTTACCCAACTTTGAGATAATAATCACCTGCAGAGAGCGTCTCGGTAATTTGGTCAATTCTGCGTGGCAATCCTAAGTTCGATTTTGGCGAGGTCAATTCGCGTAGATGTCTCGTCCACATTTTCCATATTCCGTATTTTTGATTAAATTTTTCTTCACGATAAAGGTGTTCACATTTCCAAGTCTTCACATCTCGACATGCTCAGTGGTTTCCTGGTTACATACATGATACATAGTGACCAGACAGGTCTGTCGGAACTATGGAAACTATCTGAATGGCTGGAGCCCCCGCCAGGGTCCTAAATTGCAGCTGCTCATTGTTGCTCCGAAATACGTTGTAGACATGGAGAAATTTTCCAGGCACGGCAACCGCTTTATCGGACATCCAACGGCCCGTATCCCCGTCCCCATTGCCTACTGTCTTGGTTCCTCTGATGTGAAGAACCCGCATCTCAAAAGAGTATGACTGAAATTCTGGAGGGACAGGAGATATGATCAGTGATGTTGTGTGACAATACATACGCCCAATTGTGTCCCAGTATGCCTAAGCAAGGAAGCCGTGTCTGTTCAGGCCTGACAGGTAAATGACTATTGGGTATGTCCAAAGGTATGAAATTTCGAATGTTTGACTCACTTCGAATGCTGTCAACTTTCGAACATCTACCACTATATAATTGAGTTAGCTCCCTGCCCTGTAGATGGTGAGGCGTATCTCACTCAGGTTGGAAACTTGGCTGAAATACGCCTCGTGGAACCACGCGCAATCTCATGGAACCCCTTGCGACGCCTCCGCGTACCTCGCGCGGGCAACGTCTGCCGGTCAACATGGGAGTTGTTACAGCAGAGGACGCATAGTCTCCTCCTGCTTGACACAACGGCGTCTTCACAACCGTCTGGAGTCAGAAGAGGAGACTCTGTCGTCTACGACGAGGGATCGCATTCAGAACTGAACATGAGATGCTGCTGCAGCAGAGCAAGCGCAGCCTCCTCCTACTTGACACAACGGCGTCTGCGCGCGTTTCTGAGTGCCTGAATCCAGAAGACGGGTTCCCTTCGTCGCACCACAACCGTCTGGAGTCAGAAGATCGAAAAGAAAGGAAGCAGAGGTCACATCGTCGTCGTACGACGAAAGGCTGCATGCAGAACTCAGCATTATCCCATGTTGAACGGAAAAGTTTACCCGCGCCAGGTACGCCTCTGCGTACCTCGCGCGGGCAACGTGTGCCGTTCAACATGGGATATTGTTGCAGCGGAGGAAGCGTATCCTCCTCCTGCTTGACACAACAGCATCTGAGCGCGTTTCTGAGTGCCTGAATCCAGAAGACGGGTTCCTTTCATCGCACCGCAACCTTCTGGAGACAGAAGAGGAGACACCGTCGTCCTACTACGAGGGATCGCATTCAGAATTGAGCATGAAATGCTGCTGCAGCAGAGGAAGCACAACCTTCTCCTGCTTGACGCAGCGACATCTGCGCGCGCTTCTGAGCGTCTGAATCCAGAAGGGGGGTACCCTTTGCCGCGCAACAAGCATCTGGAGTCAAAAGAGGTGACACCGTCGTCGTACGACGAAAGGCTGCATGCAGAACTCAGCATTATCCCATGTTGAACGGAAAAGTTTACCCGCGCCAGGTACGCCTCTGCGTACCTCGCGCGGGCAACGTGTGCCGTTCAACATGGGATATTGTTGCAGCGGAGGAAGCGTATCCTCCTCCTGCTTGACACAACGGCGTCTGCGCGCGTTTCTGAGTCCTTGAATCCAGAAGACGGATTCCCTTCGTCGCTCTACAACCGTCTGGACTCAGAAGATCGAAAAGAAAGGAAGCAGAGGTCACATCGTCGTCGTGTGACGAGCAGCCGCATTCAGAATTCAGCATTATCCCATGTTGAATGGAAAATGTTACCCGCGCGAGATACTCCTCTGCCTCCTCACCGACGTCTGCCCTGAACATGGGAGAACCACTAAGGGGTGGAAAAGGGGAGTAAGGGGGACCTCTAGGGTGGACCAGTTGAGCGACCAGGAAGGAAAGGAACAACCTGAAGGAGGAAGCAGGACGGGAAAGCCGGCAAGAAGAAACCAGTAGGGGGTCAATAGTGGAAACAAGGAAGTGGGCCAGGAGTTGGGACCAGGAAGGGGGGGGGGGGGAAGACCAGCAAAGGCGAATCAGCAATAAGATCCGCCTTTACTGGCCTTCCCCCCCCCCTTCCTGGTTTCCGAGTAAGGTGGAACCTAGCGCCCGGATTCGGAAGACTGTCAACAGTGTTCTGTAACGAGCTCTGTTGAGCATGAGAGCGGTTGCTGAGGAGCAACCTGAGGGACAGAAGTACTGCACAGCACAAACCATTGACGTTACTGGAGAGTCTGGAGAAAATGTCTATGATGAAAGGTACCTAAGTGGTGAACGGCTTGATGCAGATAAAGTACGCAGCAGATCCTAGATGTCAGCGAATTCTAAGTTTGACAAAAACTACTTTCTCTAGGTCAGTGATGCTCCAAGGTCGCGCGAAGCGCGCAAGTGCGAGACACGCCGTTAGGCGTGTCGGAGCACTTGTCTGAATACATTTGGGAAGGGTAAATTTTCTGAATACTTCGAATGCATCCAAAATACACGATCTTTTCAGTATTTGAAATCGAGTAAAAATAATTCGCATACCTATTGTAATGGGTTACTCGAGCGCAACTACACACCTACGTTTGTTCACTTCATGATCTGCTTTTATCAGTTCTTCAAATGCGGTTAGTTAGAGGAGTCATTTCACAGCCAGGAGTTACAAATAAAAGGTTGGCCCAATGTTAACGTCGTTTATTAGGCGTCATGGTGATTTAAGGTCTGAATCTTGGAAAACTATATCGAAATTAGACGAAATTTAAGCGTAATGAGAACAGGAGACGAGAAGATGCCCATCGGTAGGGTGATGGTCGAGTACATGTTCAGAAACCGGCTCCCTCGAGGTTGAACGGATTAAGCGTGTATATATAGAATTGCTCATTTTTCGTATTATCGAATATTTTTAAAACCAACAAATGATGGCGAAAACGACTTTCATGGGCTCATTCACACTACATAGTAGTGAGTCACAGTCTCACGTTTGCGAAATATTCACATACATATGCAGGGCTTCACAAGTGGCACATAGATTTTGGTGAAATATATTTGGGCTGGCAGGCCGGTTCTTGAGCGAAGATGATTTAATTTGAGCGTGACGAGCTGAAGCCAAAATTATTTTTGAACCAGCCATTGTTTAGAATTGAAAATCCAGCCATGAGAAGAGTTGAGGAAAAGCGACGGTTCGTCTTCGAATCCTTGGTTGAAGGCGTTGGCCATTACCAGCTATTGTAAATACTTTCCAAACTCTTTCACCTTAGGTACGTAGATGGACGCAGCCCCGACTTGGCGGGAAACTCTCAGCTGGCATCTTTTGAAGCACAATTGACAAGATCCGCATTTATCAACCTATCGGAAGCATCGTGCATCCGAAGGGAAGTACCCACATTCCCGATTCACGTGAGAAGGAGACAATTCAAATCCTCCTTTAACCCTTCCATTCTATGAAATCGGTGAATAGACACTACTATCTAAGGTGTGCAAACTAGTCTGATATGAATGAATCGTTGGCTGTTCTACATGCTACATAGGACTTCACACAAGTCACAACAGATTTATTTCGTTATGAGGGTCCCTGCGATGTTGAGGTGCGTATAATACATGGCGCATTCCAGCGTAACATTAGACTAACCGCTTTCCAGTCCTCATGGCTGTCGAACGCACTTGTATGGTGCTGTGGTTGGCACATTACATAAAAGGGATAAAAGTCTTCAAACCGGAAAGTGCGTAGCTCATTCCAAACAGATGTTTCGAATGCGACTTCCTTTAACTATCTACGACGATCTCCCTTCGACGTCGAAATATCTTACAGTGATCGTTTTCCAACGTGTAATTCTTCATCAACATCTGTGTTCACCTAGCAGAGCTTTTCAGTATTTTCACTGTGTAGTTTCAATTCGATGGGACTAACCGGAAATTTAACGAAGAATCTCGGTTAAAAAATTAGCGCCCAGAATTCCGTGTGCCCCCTGGTACGCGCCTCCAGTATCGAATGTCGATATGATTACGGCGGATCGTATTCAAAATTCTTGTTTTTCATGATAACAAAATTATTTTCTACCTGAAGCGGACAACCTGTGCAATGAAGATTCTGCCACAAAAAAGTTTTGAACAATACACACTGAAAAAAAACGTGATGTTCTGGATCGAAGAGGTTGAATCGACCTCTGGTCGATCTTGCACCAACGCCATTGAAGCGACGGAATTGGACTTTCACAAAACGATCATGACACGGTGATTTTTTTTGAATTTTGAAAATCCCGTCAGGTTTTCAAAAAAAAAATGCTTTCGTACCATATAAGAATCAGTCTACAAGAAAGAGGTCTTCATGCACGGCGGAGGGAGCTCTGTTTCTGATTGATTTTGCCAAACGTGGGTGGCCTGGATTCGCTCAATATCAATCCTAAAGCAGGAAGGCATGAGTCCCTCTGACTGTGAACCGCTGACGCTATGTGTGCTCGTTCCTCGGCGTTGTTAATCGTATTCACGTCGCCACGACAGGCACCACGACCGCCGGTGTTGATCGCCCGGACGCTTGTTGAAGCGTGACAAACGGTGAGGTACAGCGTCCACCGTTGATAGTCAGTAACCCACACCTTCCTCTTAGAGGAAGCCGGTGAGACAACGGCCACCTTCACCTCGAAACGGGGCTGACGCAGCATCCTCACCGAATTAACAGACGAGGCTGCTGGGTCCGCCATTCGCAAGTCGAACAACGAATAGCACGTTGAGAACAGAAGAAAAGACGATTCTCCCTTTTGAGAAGCAGCTTCCGAAACCGGCATCTTCTATGTGGGACTGGGGATTTGATGTTTGTCTTTTTGCCTCTTCTCCTCTTTTGCCTCTCCTCCAAAATTCTTATAATCGAAAAAAACCTGGACTTCCTCTTCTTCACACGGAAGATCGCAGGGGAGGAGCCCGCTTTTTTATCTACAAGAAATAGAACAGTGGAAGAGAGAGGGAGGGGGTCGTACAAATTCCGCTTCAGAGGGGAGGGGGTCGTAAATTTCCAGCAAAAATCGAACCCCACGCTTGACCCTGCCCCCAGGGCTGATGTTTTAAGGCGCTTCCACGACATCCACAGGAAAATCGATAATATCGATCGATATCGATTGGTCGACTTCAGATTCGCGTTCAGCGACCTCGATTACCCCCAGGGCTGATGTTTCAAGGCGCTTCCACGACATCCACAGAAAAATCGATAATATCGATCGATATCGATTGGTCGACTTCAGATTCGTGTTCAGCGACCTCGATTACCCCCAGGGCGCTTGAACGACATCCACAGGAAAATCGATAATATCGATCGATATCGATTGGTCGACTTCAGATTCGCGTTCAGCGACCTCGATTACCCCCAGGGCTGATGTTCCAGGGCGCTTGAACGACATCCACAGAAAAATCGATAATATCGATCGATATCGATTGGTCGACTTCAGATTCGTGTTCAGCGACCTCGATTACCCCCAGGGCTGATGTTCCAGGGCGCTTGAACGACATCCACAGGAAAATCGATAATATCGATCGATGTCGATTGGTCGACTTCAGATTCGTGTTCAGCGACCTCGATTACCACCAGGGCTGATGTTCCAGGGCGCTTGAACGACATCCACAGGAAAATCGATAATATCGATCGATGTCGATTGGTCGACTTCAGATTCGTGTTCAGCGACCTCGATTACCACCAGGGCTGATGTTTCAAGGCGCTTCCACGACATCCACAGAAAAATCGATAATATCGATCGATATCGATTGGTCGACTTCAGATTCGCGTTCTCGATTGGTCGACTTCAGATTCGTGTTCAGCGACCTCGATTACCCCCAGGGCTGATGTTTCAAGGCGCTTCCACGACATCCACAGAAAAATCGATAATATCGATCGATATCGATTGCCTCCCCTGCTGTGAACGCCTCCCGTCGATGATCGTCTAAATGCCCAGGCACGGTCGCCGACGTGTTCGGCACGTCTACGGCTCGCCATGCACGGTTGCCGACGTGTTCGGCACGTCTACGGCATCGCCAGGCACGGTTGCCGATGCGTTCGGCACTTCTACAGCTCGCCATGCAGGGTTGCCGACGCGTTCGGCACGTCTACGGCATCGTCGGGCACGGTCGCCGACTGTTCGGCACGTCTACGGCTTGCCATGCACGGTTGCCGACGTGTTCGGCACGTCTACAGCTCGCCATGCAGGGTTGCCGACGCGTTCGGCACTTCTACAGCTCGCCATGCAGGGTTGCCGACGCGTTCGGCACGTCTACGGCATCGCCAGGCACGGTTGGCGACGCGTTCGGCATGTCTACGGCTCGCCATGCACGGTCGCCGACGTGTTCGGCACGTCTACGGCATCGCCAGGCACGGTTGCCGACACGTTCGGCACTTCTACAGCTCGCCATGCAGGGTTGCCGACGCGTTCGGCACGTCTACGGCATCGTCGGGCACGGTCGCCGACTGTTCGGCACGTCTACAGCTCGCCATGCAGGGTTGCCGACGCGTTCGGCACTTCTACAGCTCGCCATGCAGGGTTGCCGACGCGTTCGGCACGTCTACGGCATCGCCAGGCACGGTTGCCGACGCGTTCGGCACGTCTACAGCTCGCCATGCAGGGTTGCCGACGTGTTCGGTACGTCTACGGCATCGTCAGGCATGCTTGCCGACGTGTTCGGTGCATCTACGGCATCGCCAGGCACGTAGAAGGCGTCTGGGTATTTTCTGCTATTTGGCGCCCCTGATGTTTCTGCCCCTGATGTTTCCGCCCATTGACGTTTCCGCCCCTATTTTTTGACGTGCTCCACGGCTAAGTGTGTACCACTTATTATATTTATATTATCTATAATTGTCAGGGCCTGCTGTTATCTAGGATGCAGTTTCACTCTCTGATGCTCGCTCCTTCAAGTGGGAGAAAAATATTTCAGTGGCAAGCGAACCAGAAATTTTGTCTGGGCTTCCGTTGCCTCTGGCACTGTGTAATAATCTGTTTATTCTTAATTGTACACGTTTGATTGAAGTGCTACTATCACGGAGCTCCTCCGCAGCAGCAGTTTCGACGTCTTTTATAAAATGGATTTGTTGAATCTCCAGCTTATGTATCAGCCTCGATCATAAGATATGCTTTATGATACTTGGTTAGTGCTATGAAGTGCTTGAAAACAGATTGTCCAAAAAGACTGTTGTTAGTTTCCAACTTAAACACTTAACCATAAACCCAACATATGTTCTACAACTTAGAGGGTTGGCCCATGGCACAGGCCTTTCAATTCGGCTCATGAAACAGATCGCAATAATCGGGTCGACGATTATTGCGATCTGTTTTATTAGCAGAATTGAAAGGCCTGTGCTCGAACGCTGTCACCTATTATACTGCAGGTACATAGATGATTGTTGTGTTATAACTTCAACACAGTTCGAAATGGATGAGTGTTTTGGATGTTTAAACCAACAATCGCAGTACATTAGGCTTATCAGGCAAGTCTCAAGAACGGTTGGCTCGCTTATCTGAGCACATAAATCAAAGTGTCAAATGGACTGGTTTATGTGAAACTGTACCGTAAACCGAGTTCAAAAAACATTTTGATTCATGCGAGATCTGCTCATCCTGCTGCCGTTAAACGAGCCGTTGTTGGAAACATGTTCCGAACGGCAACATGAATGTGCTCAAGTCCTCAAGAGCGTAAAGAATCTTTCCAACTGGCCTCGGATATTGCCATTCCAAATGGCTACACGGTTACTCATCGTCTGCGACGATTTCACACTAATAAGGAAACTGTCTGAAGTGTTTCATCGAGGATCATGCGTTTTGTTTTTATGGAAGCTGGACTAGGTGAATATCTCGAATTACACTGTTCTGGCATTTTTCTTTTGCGACTTGTGTCTTCTTAGAAAGCGCGCCAAAATTTTAGGCCGCAGTCCGAGTGGCCGGATTCTTTCATTATCAATCCTAAAGGACAAAGGCATGAGTCACTCTGTCAACCGCTGGCGCTACATCTCCCCGTCCGTTGTATCGGCGC
The DNA here is from genome assembly GCA_947396885.1 of Heligmosomoides polygyrus polygyrus. Classification (NCBI taxonomy): domain Eukaryota; kingdom Metazoa; phylum Nematoda; class Chromadorea; order Rhabditida; family Heligmosomidae; genus Heligmosomoides; species Heligmosomoides polygyrus. The sequence goes on along the minus strand of OX377206.1, from coordinate 5,038,236 downwards.
CGTCAACCGTAATCATGGCGACGCGGGAGGCACCACGACCGCCGGTGTTGATTGCCACGACGCTTGGGCAGGCGAGACGAACGGTGAGGTACAGCGTCAGCAGCTCACAGTCAGTGACACATGCCATCCTTCTAGAGGACACCGGTAAGGCAGCCGCCACCTTGTGCGTCATCGGTGGAGACGGGCGGCTGCCGCATTCTCATCGAATTAACAGGCGAGGGATCGCCATGCACAGGTCGAACAACTAGTAGCGCGTTGGGAAACAGAAGAAAAGGTGATTCTCCCTTATGAGAAGCAGCCTATAAAATTATCGGGGTCGAATTTGGTATATTTTAGCCGAGAATTCCGAAAATCGACCAAAATTCGAACTTCCCCATCACTGCATGAAAGATCGCAGTGGAGGGGCTCATTTCTTAACAGTTTAATTTCACTGCCTGCCGCTTTATAGGTTGCAGTTTCACTCCCTGATGTTCGCTCCTTCAATTGGGGAAAAATGTTTCAGTGGAAAGCGCATCCTTCGCACACGATCGACGAAATCCGAAAACACAGTCGGCGGCCCTTAAGCCGACATCACTCGGAAAGTTTTTCGGGTCGTTGAACGCTAAGAAGCATCTTCTAAAATTGTCGTCTCCTATATGGTTTGAGGCTTTGATTTGTGCCGTTTTTATTCAAAAATCTTGAAAATCGACCAAAAAACGAAGTTCCCTAATCATGTGGTAGATCGCAAGGAGCTCTGAGAGTGGGCCATTAAGGCACGCGGAGCTTACATGGATCGCAGCATTGATGGATAGCTACGGTGGCCCTTCTGTGCGATCGAATCTCGTCCGTACCACCGAAAGGACTCACTGCGTGATTGGCTGGCGCGATTACGGTCGTCACATCGACGCGATTACACACTAGGGGCGCACGTCAAATTCTGCTCGTTTAATGCTTTATCGGAGAGTTTTCGTTAAATGTTAGGTAAAACATTGAATCGTATAGAAAAAATACGTTTCGTGTTGTTGTTTTAAAAAAGAAATCAGGAAAACCGTTCTATATACACTTTCCACTTCAAGGTGAATGCTTTTCGAATCAATTGATCGCCGTGCAAACAAAATCTATGCGCAATGAATCGACATGCAGGAGGAGGCAGACGGCACAACAAATCGCTTTCCAGCAGTTCGAAGGATGAGTCATAGTTGCTCCTTGCCCTGCAACCGTTGGATGACCGACCCTCTACCTCAATATGCTCAGTTGGTTCTTCCCTCCGAATCAAACATGATGTGTACTGTGGTAACTGAGGCAACATTTTAAACGTTTGCGCAAAGCTCAAATGTGTCCGTACGGTACCGAACGAAGTGTCCGGTCTTCTCCCCAATGATAGTGAACGCCTTCAAGACCGCCAAAACCCAGTCTTGCTGTCGGCTTTTATTTATTTCCACACATTTTCGGGAAGCACTGCTGCGGTTTTTAGTTGTAAAAAAAATTCGTGCATTATGATAGTGCCTTTCGATATTCCTTTGAAGGAAAATTTTGGGTATTCAAAAATGTGCATTCGTTGGCTTCTGATGGTAAAGCTTTAACAACACTATTACTGTTGGAGAACAACAAGCGTGGCAGTATCTCACCGCACAATTCGATGCACTCGAGCGATTCAAGAGCATGAGACTGATCGGCATGGATATCGACCGGGTGGTGCGAAAAACCGATATCTATACAAATCATGGCGACGTGTCGTATGGAGATCAGAGATGGGTAGAATTTCTATTTTCTGTTTCTTTTTTAATTTTCTGACTATTTTGAGCAAATTTTTCTGTTTTCTGTTTTCTGGGAAAACGACCAAAGCTATCGGAAAACAGAAAATTTTGAATAAGTAGCCTAGCTCCAGAATTTATTCTGCATCACGACGTCGTAGCCTCTAAAGCAAAAAGAAAATGTTTCTGTGCTACTACAATTTCGAAGAAAAAAAAACTGTTTGTTTGATGTCATTCATAGGGAAATCGCGCCATGTACTCGTCGTGTGCGCAGCAATTTCGTTTGATTGAAGTGCTACTATCACGGAGTTCCTTTGCTGCAGTTTCGACATCTTTTATAAAATGGATTTGTTGAATCTTCAGCTTATGTATAAGCCTCGATCATAAGACACACCTCCCAGTGAACCACCGCTCGTGAGATGCAGTAGACTGCAAGGTCGCCGAAATCGCCTTCGTCAGTGCTTTGGCGGAAACCCGCGTAAATCGCTGTGCTTCTGACTGTCAAGAGCTCTGGCATCGGTTCAAGCGAGGAAGCCTGGATAGAATCCTCGTCAGCGATGAGAAGAGGATGCTTCACTGCAACTGCAAAGCCGGAAAGCAATAGCTGCAACGCAACGAGCTGGGAGTTCTGACGTCAAAACCGGAACTCCACCGTACGAAGGTCCTGCTGTGCGTTTGGTGGATGCGTTGTAGTCAGGGCACTGGGAGCTGCTCCATGTTGGTCGGTGAGGTCACGGCGGTGGTGCACGACTTCTTCTGGTCGAAACCGACCAAATTCTACGGAGATATAATCCACTCAGTTCATGAAAAGCCGAAGAAGCTCATTGAGAATAACGGCAATTTCTTCGTTTAAGTCAATCGTTTTTCTATTGTGGTATAATCTTATTTTTGCCGGAAAACAAATTTTGTTGCAAAACTTATGACTCAACCTAATAGTTCTTGCTGCCTTCCGATTCAACTTCTTGAAATGGTAGCAATAGTCAGAGAATCGAAAGAGAACTTCCGCCATATTCCAACCAGCGAATTGTCTACCCTCTGTAGCGCCCGGAGGCTCGACGACGAGAGTTATTCAGCAAGAGAACGCGTTGAGGGGTGGAGGGTGAGAAAAGAGGAGAGATGGCTGGAGATAGAGGAGACCGCCCCCTCGCCAGCACGGTGGAGGGGGCGGTCCACCGGTCCACCGTGCGGGACCGTATAAATACCGGGCTGTTCGCCCTTACGCACACTATATCGGTTGCGCCCTTTACTAGAATCGATATCATGTCAGTTCTTCTTATTCTTATCATTTTAATGGATTACCTTTGAAGGAAAGTAGCCTCGAGAACATCTCTACGAAGGGAATGTTCGGAGCAGCCGCACTGTTTTGAAAGAGTTTCATCTTATGCCAAAGTTAAGTAATGTTTAGATCAAAACAGTCCTTCTACATCATTTGCTGTTATTCCCCTTCAAGGCTTTTATTAGGTTGGCAACTAATTTCGTGGACTCTCAAGAATCTTCAGCAAAAGTATTTATTAACAAATAACTAATGACAATCTTTAATTGAAATAAGATCCCTCAGAACGCAGAAGTGTTTCCCATATATCAGTTAGCTGGTCTATCCCACGGCCATAGAATTATTGTGCTTTTAAGGCCAAGAATCTTTGGAGGTGCATTTTGACCCGGTCCACATTATTAAATCGGTATCCAACCAAGAAGTACTGCACCGAACTAAAAATGTAGTAGTCACTCGGCGCAAGGTCTGTGCTGTAAGGTGGATGAGTTTGACGCTCCCAGTGAAGGTCTTCTAATTTTTGAGGCGTCCGGTTCGCTATGTTCCCTCCGTTTGGTAGTGTCAAGAAGGTATTAACTTCTGGGAGCTCGTCAAGAACGGTTCCAGCATTAATGCTGTAATCTACTCTTCTCAACCTGGCCGCACGCAGGCTGAACTCCGCTGGAATCGGTTCAGAGAGATTTTCAGGAGCGGAATTATCTATCAGCACGATAACGCCAGATCACATGTCACGAATCGAGAGCTTCAAAAAATCGAAGACCTTAGCTGGGAACGTCTAACTCACCCACCTTACAGCACAGGCTGTGCTCCAAATGACTAGCACCTTTATGGCACGCTGCAGCACTTCTTGGTTGGAGGACGACTTATTAATGTGGACCATGTCAAAATGCACCTCCAGGGATTCTTGGCTTCAAAAGCACAAGAATTCTACAGCTGTGGGATGGGCCAGGTAGCTGATAAATGGCAATCAGTCCCGCGTTCCAACAGGTCTTATTTTGGTTTAAAACTGTTATTTGTTATTTGTTTATGAACACTTTTGTTGAAGCCGCTTGAGAGTCCACGAAATTAGTTGCCAACCTAATACATTCTTCAACGGAGATCTCATAGAAGAGTTGTATTCGTGCTACAGCGCTAAAGAAAACAAGATCACGACAATACCACCTTCTAACACCCAATGAGACGACGACAAACGAAACGTCTGCTAGGTTGAAGTGAATTGCAATGCATGACCATAACCGGAATCAACGTGTTGTATATGAATTGTCTTCGCTGGCAAAACTATTCGTGATTATAATTAACAAAGTAATTACACAAACTTGTAGATGAAGCAAAAGAAGGCCGTTCCTTTTAAACCACAAGAATTAAAAATGCTCATGGAGCTTTACGTGAAAAACTACGCAAAATACCATTTAAGCGACAGAAGCGGTAAGTTATCCGCAAACAATTCTATGGTGACGATAAAGTGAAAAGGCTGATTAGGGAAAGACGAACTACTCAACCAATGGGCAGAAGATATAAGCACATTGAAAGTCTCGCCACGACGGACAATCTTCCAAATCGAGGATAGAATAAGAAACGAAAGGAGGAAAGTCCTGAGGTATATGAAGCTACAGGTTAGAGTCTTTCATTGTAAATACAGAAGTATCCTCAATGTCTCATTAAACGAACTGAATTTCAGAAGCAGAAAATTACTGAAACCGGGAAACAGGATCATCAGCCTACAAGTCCTTCGTTACCAGATTACCTCCAGCCACTCCTCCAGCTCATGGCGGGTAAGAACGACAATGGTACTCCAAGAATTAGAAAGTCATGTGAAAATCTAGGTCTGGATGAAAAATGTAAACAAATCAGTTTTATAGGTGAGGAGACAAACAGTGGTGACGAGAGATCGTTAAATTCGTCAGTGGTCGAGGAGGCAACCGAGGAGCCCACCGACATAGTTACAATGGAAACGAGCACTACAACAAGCGTAAAGCAAGTTAATTATCTGTAGTTGAACGAATATAGTGAGATATGTTTTATACAAACGTTATAGCATGCCTACTCGAGGTTCCGAATACGACAGCACTATGGAGCAGAGTACTGGAGCAGAGCAGAGTACAGATGAGGAAAACGAGATAAAGAGAACGGAAGCAGAGCGAGTTACTTATTTGATCTCCAGAATTTAACTATGTCCAATTCAAAGCAAATTTATTAATTTAGGACCGCTGAAGATGTGGAGGCTAAAGAATCCATCAAGCCAACAGAGACAACAACTTATGGAGAGTCCTACGCTCAGTACGTGTTTTTTGGTCTTGTGAATTGAAAAGATTCAATGTTTTTATTTCTGCACGATGCATAGGCGTTTATAGTCAAATGCCTAACCATGTAGTAGCCCCCCATAACCAAGGGAAGCAGGCACCAAGTGAAACAAAGCAAGAACCAACACTGGAAGTAAAACTTCATTATCTTGTATTGCATGCGAATACATCATAAGATATTTTCTCTGAGATATCACCCGTTGGTGACAATGTTGAACATTAGAATATTGAAAAATGCACAAAAATGCTCATTTAGGCCAGAGAACATTTTGAAAACCGCGCAGGCATCACCACATTAAAAAGTGACAGTATGAAATTAAAAAATTAAGTTAAATTTTTACTAAACTAACAATACTAACATTGGAGCTTTCAGGATCGCTCGAGAGAACATTACGCAGCAAACGGAAGCGCGTTCAACTCTGTACCTTGAGGAAGTAAACTTATGCAAGCTGAGACAAGAACAAGTGCTGTTGAAGAACGATATTCTAAAAAAAGAACTGGAGGTACTCACAATGGAGCTCGACAAGGTGAAGCTCGAGATGGAAGTGTTGTCGGCCAAGAAGCAATTCTACTGTGCTGGTGGTGCCCCGGCTAGTCCACCTTCATTCAACTGAAAGAACCCCAGGAAACGAAGTCAGCATGTCTAATAGTTTTCGATCAACGAACATGTTTCTTGGTGGCGAGAATAAATGTTGTTGTTGTTGCTTTTCTATAGAGAGGAAACCACAGAGAGATCCAGGTTATATTTCCTGATCTCTAGAACGGTAATGTAATACGATGAAAGGGAACAGAGGGAGCTGCTCATCCGAGCTGCCGCTCCTCGCCATTTCCAACAAGGGTGAGTCCGACGGACATGTTGGACGACTTCGCTTTCCCGCAGAGGTCCTTTCTCGCCGAGGGTTCCAGCACGTCTCCGGGCTCATTGGCGAGGCGCGCAGCCCAGAGACTGCGAGGTCACGATAATTCACTAGTGCGCACAAGTTCTGAATCATTCTGGAGACGATAGGCAGCTCCAGCCTACATGTATTAGCATTGTTGTTATCGTCAATGCAACAACCTAATTGTCGTTGTTATAGCTCACTACGGCTATAACGCTCAACTGCTCCCAGTCGACAGTTAGCCGAGAAATCGGCGGAGTGAGCGAGCTGTTCCGGAGAAGGCTGAAAGAGTTCATCATGTAGCTGGCAGATTAAGAGCAGCCGGCTATGAGTAGAAGGTTGTGAGCTCAATTGCTACTTTGAACGTAAAAGTTCAAAGTAGCAATTGAGCTCACAACCTTCTACTTGAACTTTTACGTTCAAAGTTGGTGCTTAGATTTTTTGTAAATTGTGGAATCCCAAATATGGCGGGAGCAATAGGCTGCATATGTGAGGATCATCGCACCTACGGTATCGGAGGTATGTGAACAGGTGTGTCAGGAAATTGAGATTCTGCGGGACCGCCTAACGGCGTCTCTCGCACTTGCGCGCTTCGCGCGACCATGCAATATCACTAACCTACGGAAAGGCCTTTGGTATAGCCCCGCGTCGCGCAGGCGACGAGTCGTGCCATGAGTGCCAAATCAATCTTTGTAAAACTTAAAATCCTGCCGCGTACTTTTGCATGAATCCGTTCTTCACTTCCATAAGTTTATCATAGGCGTTCTCTCCGGGTCGTCCAGTAACGTCACTGGTTTGTAATGCTCTGTACTTCTGTGCAACGCTTATATATAGCAGGATAAGTGGCAGCTGGATTATCCAAAAGGGAAACGAGTTCGACACGTCTACTGTCGCCAGGCACGTTGCACAACTACTCCCCTCCCCACACTTCCCCCAACACACTCCTCCAGCACCGCATCTCCAGGCCCTTTGGCGACGTGTTCGGTACGTCCACTGAATCGCCATGCACGTTGGGCAACGTGTTCGGCTCGTTTACCGAGTCGGTAGGCACGTTGCACAACCACTTCACTATAAACGGCGAGGATATTAACACGCTTGTAGAGGCAATAAGTACAAAACATTCATCGACTACCCATGAGCGACCTCGATTACCCCCAGGGCTAAAGCTTCGGACCGCTTGAATGACGTCCACAAAAATCGATAATTTTGATCAATATCGATTGATGGCGATCGACACTTCAAAAACGGACTTCAGATTCAAGGTCAGTGCCCTTAATGGCAAATACATTCCTCAGCATCGTTGAGTTGTAAATGAGTTATAAAGAGATAGAGATTTTTTTCAATTTGTCTCATTACTTTTGCCTCCCCCCCCAATACATATTTACGCTAGTATATCGTGTCTTTCTCTGGCTCCCGTTGTAGGTTATCTTTTGGTTTCTTTTTATGAAACCTAAGCGGCTGCTCTGTCATGTAATGCTTATGATACTTTTTGGCAACTTTGGTTCTTTAAGATAGCCTAAAAATTGTGAATCAGCGTTACGTTCTAATAAAGAAATGCAATTGAGAACAACTAATACAGTTTCTTACTTCCTTGAAACAACAAAGAAGAGTGAATTACACCGTAACTGGCTCTACATAGAACCTGATCGCTGTGTTCAGTTAAGTTTAGAGCCTATCTCAATTAATACTTGCATTAGCGTAGTCCATTGCAAACCGGGATCACATGCCTAGTGACTGCAAATAAACCCAACTACATGAAGTGGTCCAGAAGGGTTGTCACTGCTGACTTCTAACAATAGAACCTCTGATTAATTATTTTGTTTTGAGAACACAGAAAGCGGTTAAATGCTTATCCTACTATATATAAAGGAGTAGTGTGACTGTGCAAGTGCGTGCGTCCGTGCGTGCTTCCGTCCATCCGTCACAACTGAAGTGGGAGACTGCTTTTTGGCGATACTCAACGATTGATGGCGATGATGGCAGCGGCTCGAAACTTTAGTCCTGGGAGTAATCGAGGTCACTGTACACGAATCTGAAGTCCGCTTTTGAAGTGTCGATCGCCATCAATCGATATTGATCAAATTATCGATTTTTGTGGACGTCATTCAAGCGGTCCGAAGCTTTAGCCCTGGGGGTAATCGAGGTCGCTGATGGGTAGTCGATGAGTGTTTTGAATTTATTGCCTCTACAAGCGTGTTAATATCCTCGCCGTTTGTAGTGAGATGATAATTTTCTGTTTCATAGCATTCAAAAATGTTGCATTTTTTCAGCGTGCCGTTACTATATTAACGAAATAATTACGTGTAGATTTATATGTAGTTAGTAGTTCTTTTTAGTTAGTTATTTTTGAGTAGTAATCAATATTCCGAGAAAAGCAGCCTCTCTTCGTGACCCTTTCTGACTTGTCCCACTCGACGTAGTTAAGGTGTTCTTCCTGCGGAAATCATGACATAGATGGCAGCTACAACTGATGGTGAGAAGCTATTACTACGGAGAGACCGTACGGCTGGTACTGCAGTGTAGGTGGAGATCTATGTCAAATAAGTCTTCCCTGAAATGGACACAAAATGACTCTACAATGTTATGTTGATTGGGTTGATCCGATTGTCTTGAAACAAGAGCACATGGCTATGTGTGACACATGAGGAATTAGAAGTTGAATTCAGTATACTTCTAAATTTTTACATTTTGATCAAACTACTAAAGATCTTCATGGTACGAATGCCGGCTGCTATTCTCTCCTCCACTCGTAGTGGCAACAACTACTAATGACAACAATTTGGTCGCAATTGGGTGCCTGGCAAGGAAGTACTTCATTGAGAATCATGCATTTTGTTTTTTATGGAAACTGGACTAGGTGAATATCTCGAATTACGCTGTTCTGGCATTTTTCTTTTGCGGCTTCTGTCTTCTTAGAAAGCGCGCCAAAATTTTAGGCCGCAGTCCGAGTGGCCGGATTCTTTCATTATCAATCCTAAAGGACAAAGGCATGAGTCACTCTGTCAACCGCTGGCGCTACATCTCGCCGTCCGTTGTATCGGCGCCGTCAACCGTAATCATGGCGACGCGGGAGGCACCACCCACGACCGGCAGTGTTGACTGCCACGACGCTTGGGCAGGCGAGACGAACGGTGAGGTACAGCATCAGCAGCTGACAGTCAGTGACACATGCCTTCCTTCTAGAGGACACCGGTAAGGCAGCCGCCACCTTGTGCGTCATCATCTTCTTCTTCTCCTGAGCGTTTAGTCCCGCGCAGTCGCGGGGTCCGCTGTTTTTGTGATCTGTCGCCACCTCATCCTATCAAGGGCGTCATCTGCCGTGGCGCCGACTTCGGCGAGATCTCTCTTGATGACGTCCTTCCATCTTTTCCTTGGGGCTCCTCTCGGACGCTTTCCGGGTGCCTCGAAATCTAGGGCCAACCTTGTGGGGTGATCCTCTGGTCTTCTGAGGACGTGTCCATACCACCTCAGGCGCTGCTCTCTCATCTTCAGCTGGATCGGGGCAGTCTTCATCACTGCCCTAACATCCTCGTTTCGCACCCTGTCCCGACGGGTCCATCCACATGCCCACCTCAGCATCCTCATCTCCACCGCGTGCAGTTGCCGCTCCTGCGCCTTACCCAGGGCCCAGCACTCACTGCCGTAGAGGAGGGCAGGTCTCACAACTGTTCTATAGAGCTTGCCTTTGAGCGTCCTGGAGCATCTAGCATCTCGCAGAGGATCCCTGTGGACTCCCTCCACTTGAGCCAGGCTGCGTTTATCCGTCCCCTGACCGCCTGGTCCACACTTCCTTCCTCGGATAGGTCACTTCCGAGGTAGCGGAATTCTTCTACCTTCTCGATCGTTTTCCCTTGGCAGTCTAGGATCGATCCAGCGCACTGCTCAGAGCTGATGAACTTCGTCTTCTTCACGTTCAGCCGTAGGCCGTTGTCCGCGATGGCTCTCTGCCACAGCTGCACCTTCTCCTCCAGCTCCTCCTGGTTGTCGGCTACTAGGGCGATGTCGTCCGCGTAGAGGATCGTTCTGAGAGGGCCTTCCTCAAGGTGGTTCACTATAGAGTCTAGCGTCAGCAGGAAGAGGAACGGACTCAGAGCCGACCCTTGGTGTACCCCCACTGTGATGTCCACTTTCCTTGCCACCCCGTGTGGAGTTCGTATCGCCGCTTTCGAGCCCTCGTACATGTCCCTTATGACCGTGATCAGACATTCCGGGACACCCCTCCCTTGAAGGGCATCCTAGATTACGGCCCGAGCTAGCCTGTCGTAGGCCTTCTCCAGGTCCAGGAATGCCAGGTAGCAGGGTTTTCGTTTCTCCCGATATTTCTCCATCACCTGACGAGCGATGAAGATGGCGTCTGTGGTGGACCTCTCAGGCATGAAGCCCCACTGCACCTGGGAGACGGGTACCATCTCCCTCAGCCTTGAGTCGACCGGTCGTTCGCAGATCTTCATCGTGTGTGAGATCAGTTTGATCCCTCGGTAGTTGGAGCATTCGGAAGCGTCTCCCTTCTGCTTGAAGATGGGCACTATGGTGCTGTTCCTCCATTCATCCGGCATCTTACCTTCTTTCGTGATTCTGTTGAGGAACTGCGTCAGCCAGTTGATTCCGAGGTTCCCGAGCACCTTCCAAGCCTCTACTGGCACATCGTCAGGCCCTGCTGCCTTTCCGAATTTCATCTTCCCTGTGGCCTTGCGAACCTCTTCTTGCGTCCAGGGTGGGATGGGTCCTTCCGTTGGTTGTTCTTTCTCGGCCTACCGACAAGGGAACTCCTCGTTCAGGAGTTCCTTGAAGTACTCCTCCCTCTGACCTCGACCGGCTTCCGTAACACCCTACCGTCAGCACTCTTCACAGTCTTCACTACTCGAATGTCGAGGCTAGCTCTATGACGCGCCTTGGCCAGGCGGATGGCGAACTTCTCTCCCTCTGGCCCGTCTAGTTTCTCGTACAGGGCATCCATTTCCACGTTCTTTGCCTTCGCTACAGCTGTTTTTGCCAGCCTCTTCAGCTTCCTGTAGGCTGTGAGATGCTCGGGTGCCCTCGTCTTTTGCCACAGCTTTAGGCCTCCTTCTTCCTCTTCACCGCAGCCTGCACCTCTTCGTTCCAGAACCATGCCGATTTATCCCCTCTGGTTCCTCTCTTTGTTTCTCCCAGGGTTTCCTTGGCACATCTCAGGATTGTTTGGGCAACCCTCCTCCAGGTCTCATTCACGGGACCAGCTGGATCTGGAAGGCCTGCATCGAGCACTGCCCTTCGTAGCTCGTTCCGCTCTGAACCCCGCAGTCTCCACCATCGGATCCTGGGTTCCGTCCTCACTTTGGGCCTGGTGGGTAGAGGTATGCTAAGATCGGCTACCAAGGGTCTATGCTGTGATGCCACGTCTTCTCTCGGAATGACCTTCACATCCCGGACTGTTTTCAGGGCAGCCCTTCGAACCAGGATGTGGTCGACTTTCGTCCTTCTTCCTCCGCTAGCATAGGTCACCTTCTGGCTCTCCCTCTTCGCGAAGAAGGTGTTACAGACAGCCAGGTCGCGGGCGATAGCCAGATCCAGAATTCGTTCTCCATCCGGGTTTACCAGGCCGATCCCTTTCCCTCACTGAACCCTTTCCACTCCTCTTCTGCCGCTCCCCACATGCCCGTTCATGTCCCCTGCTATGGAGAGGTAGTCGCCTTCTGGTACGGACCTTATGACTTCCTCGAGCGAGAGGTAGAAGTCATCCTTGTCCTGCTCGGAGCATCCGGTCTGCGGAGCGTAGACAGACATAATGGTCCAGTAACCCTCTTTCGTGTCCAGCCGCAGTGACATGATGCGGTCGTTTATTCTTTGGACAGCCGCTACTGAATCCTTGGGGACTCCGCGACAGCTATCCCTACCCCGTTCCTCTTGGTGTCCTCTCCGACCCCTTCTCCGATCTCCCTGGCTTTCGCCCCTTTCCATCGCGCTTCCTGCAGACACAGGACTTGTATCCTTCTGCGCTTCATCAGGTCAGCCACTTCCCTAGATCCCCCCCCCCCCGGTCAGCGTTCTCACATTCAGAGTCCCCAGTCGAACTAGCTTCTTTAGCCGAGGTCGTTCGGCCCTCGGTAGCCCTCGCATACTGACCACAGAACTCGGGCGGGGGTTCTGTGCGCCACTTCCGGGTGACGTCCTAGCCTTTACACTGATTCTATTGCGACTTGTGATCATGGTTTTGTGACGAGGTTTCTCCATGAGCCGGCCTGTCAACCTGGGCCTGACGCTGGAACCGTTGCCATTTTTGCAATTTTTGCAGGGCATGGCCTGCCGGAGCCGGGAGTCGAACCTGTGATCGTTTGTGCATGAAACTACACTACTAACCACTAGGCTAACTCGGCTCCCCTGTTAATCGGATTGAAACATGATTGGTTTACTTTAAGAAGATGAAGAAGAAGAACAGTTTTGCAGTTATTAAAAGCCTCCAATCAAGTCCAATATTCCTTGATGGCTCTGCGAGTTCTACTCATGCGCACTGGAGAGAGTCTATGTGGTGAACAAGTGGTGAAAAGTTACATGATGGCTAGGCTGGTTGCAGCATGGAGTATGGTATGGCTCAGCAGGTGATCATCTTCATTCCAGTGCAAGGAGAAATTTCATGTTTTTCTGTGGGCTAGAACGAAATGCTCTCAGGCCATTCGAATGTGAGACATTGTGCTAGAGTGTGACCAGAAAAAAAGGCTAGCCCAATTCCATTGCCAGGAATTAACTAGAGCGGCCCATCTACAAAGCTGCGTTTTTCTGTCACAGCTCCACAGCAGAACATAAAAAAGTAAATAGGAAATAGCAATGAGCTATGAGGGAAGTCTTAAAAGTGAGAACATCGTCATAATCCGAATTGTGTCACGTTCGGTGGACCTTTCTCATCCATGGACCAAGATCACATTTACGAAAATTTACGATTTACGACCCAAAATGTCATAAATGTAAAAAATTTGCCAAAAATCTCCGTAAATCGTAAAATCGTAAATCGTAAATCGTAATTACGCACACCCCTGGTCACCGAGTGCACGTCCGCGTTTCAGCGCCGCGACGTCGCACGCGGCTAGCGCGCGAAGTCGCTTTGGAGTTAGGTCCTGGAGCCCCTGGGAGAGGTAGGCAGCGGCCCCGCGACGAACTGGAGCAAACGCATTATAGAATAAGGACACTTTTCGCACATTCAACTCACCTAATATTTCCAAGGTTCAGAGAAATTGACATATTGCGATTTCGTAGAATTGTATCGACTAGAAGCTTAGGACTCTCTTTAAGAAATTGCGAGCCCTTGAAATTGCACCTATGGAATGAGACAACTTTCATTGCTGATCTTTTTTGTAGTTTTAAACTGTATTTCATTTAACGCCGTATTTACCTCTCAGCAAGGCGCTGTTCATTGTATGTTATGCAAAATTTTCAGCCACTACACACCGCGAACATGCCGGAGTACGGCTACGAATCCGGGCTGTTTTCGTATGCCTAATGAAATGTCAACAACGCCAACCCGAGACCATCAAGTCTCATGACATAGAAGAGATTAGTTGGTCTATAAGGTGATTCTTTAAAAATCTTCTTTAAGATTTTTTGTTCTTGTCGCGAATGCGAGCAGCATTGGGAGGCGGAAACGAGCCAATCATTTACACCGCATCGAATGGGCATACCATTCAGAAAGATCGTCGGCGGTCTGTGCACTCATTGACTGGTGCGTGTTCTATCGATGCATCCGTTTCTTTCTGAAAGACGCTGCTCTTGGTGGAGCAGCCCTAAGAAGTACTATCATTGATTGAATTTTCCTTTGTGATGAAAGCCTTTGTATCGCAGCGGGTTCCGTGGTTTCTTGGCTAGATACAGTTGTTGAATGGGAGAATGGACGGAACGGTCTGATGGAACTAGGGAGATCACAATGGCTGGATTTCCCCCGCCCAGGATGCAGAATTGCTGCTGCGCACTTTCACTGTGAAAAACGCTGGGAGAAAACTCTAAAGCACCGGAACAGCTTGATCTGGACCATCACCGGGTCGCCCGGCTGCTACGATAAGAAGAATCCAGTGAGGTTGTAGGACAGGTGCTTCATGAACGATAGGTGGCGACGTTCTTTCTGAATCCCTTTTCCTATCGCCGATCGATGTTGGCCTGAATATCATAATTCACTACCGTTTGTGAGTTTGCAACCCCCATTTATCAGCCATCATATTAAAACGAAATCCACCTGATCGGTCGAATCAGAAGGAAAAAAGATCAAATAAGCTGGAAAACCCATAACATCAAATGATCTTCGCTCCCAGTTAAAACTCCATCTCCTGTGAAGCTATCCGACGTCTGTGACATGTCTTCTCAATCTACAAGCACGTTGAACGACGTCTCTGACACGTTTGAATTCTCGCGCACGTTGGACGACGCCTCTGACACGTTTTTTGAATCCCCAAGCAATTTGGACGACGTGTTTGACCCGCCTTCTGAATTCCCACTGACGTTAGACGATGTTTGTGGCACGTCTTCTGGTTCCTTGCGCACGCTGGGCGACCAGTGCGGCACGTCTTCTGAATCCCTACGCACGTTGGACGACGCTTGTAGCATGGCTTTTGATTCCCCGCGCACCTCGCCTTCTGAATCTCTACGCACGTAGGGCGGCGCCTCTAAGATACCTTTTGAGTCTTTTTAACCCCCAAACACCTTGGACGACGTCTGCGACACGTCTTCTGAATTCACAAGCACATTGAACGACATCTGTGGCCCGCCTTCTGGATCCCCTGAATCCCCACGCGTCTTGGACGTCGTATGTGGCACGTTCGAGTCACCTCGCACGTCAGATGAGGCCTTTAGCACGTTTTTGAATCCCCAAACACCATGGACGATGTCAGTGACACGTCTTCTGAATCCCCACGCACCTTGGACGACGGCTGTAGCATGTCTTCTGAATCCCCACGCACCTTGGACGACGGCTGTAGCGTGTCTTCTGAATCCCCATGCACCTTGGACGACGGCTGTAGCACGTTCGAATCACCGCGCACATCGAATATTGCCTCTAACACGTCTTTTGAATCACCAGCACCTTGGACCACGTCTTCCAAACGTCTTCTGTAGCCACATTCGCGCTGGCCTCCCAAAAATGAAGGCGCGACATTCGTGCCGCAGGCGTAATGCGTGGGCCGCACGCAAGCTTGCTGCGTCGCGGTCTTCAGAAATTTGAACCCGTCGCTGTTTTCGTTCTTCACGCCGCAGCTCTATTCTTTCGTTGCGTGTCTTACCGTTCTTCGCGTTTCTTTGTTTCTTTTATTCATTCTGGATCTCTGCTCAGCACTACGCAATGTTTTGTGTCGGCAGCAAATAGGTCGGGGACGGGTGGTGGGGAAGGGCGTCTGGGGCGGGATTCATCAAAGTTACTGCAGTAACTTTGACGGAGAATTGTAACCGAAAAGCTCAGATAACGTGGCTTATCGCTCACCATATCGCTTGATAAGCCACGTTATCTGAGCTTTTTGCTTACAATTCTCCGTTAAAGTTACTGCAGTAACTTTGATGAATCCGGCCCCAGGACAACCCTACACAACGTTTGATTAAATGAACCTGGAGGCTCTTAAGAGTGGCTGAGTAGAGACAGCAGAGGTGGTGTATGCAGTGCAGGAGCAGTAGACGCGATGACTGTATCGTAGCCACGCAGGCATTGCTGTATTATACTTTCACGACTTCACTTGTCTAGGAGGGTGGGCGAAGAAGGGGGGGGGGGGGGGGAGGTGGGAGGAGTCGCAGTCAAAAAAAATTGCCCAAACTTCGCTCAAGGGAGCTATTTGGTGTGCTGATCACGAATCTATTATTCGTTTTGGCGCTATGGTAGTTGGGGGCAGGGGGTGGGGTCACCACAGCATGCCGCGGCGAGCAGGCGCGGAGAGTGGCTACATACAGCATATGTAAATGCAGTTTTATCTCCTCGGTTCGATTACAGATTCACGTTATATTTGCTTCCGTTTCGGGAAAGGGAGGAAACTTCAGGATGTAGGAAATTTTAGCACGGGTGCGTCACTCGAGCCACATCCCGCAGTCCCTTCTCCTGCCTAAACCTGTGTTCTCTTCCGCTCACACAGAGCAGAGCACAGAACAGATCTGTAGCATTGTTTGTTTGTTTTCTTTACTCCCAGTGTATTTCTGTTTCTTTTTTCGTGTCAGTGACACTTTTTGTAAGGTGACCCCGTATGGTGGCAAATCGATCGAGCGCGTTACACGATCGATTTGGTCAGCGTACATGTCATGGCGTCGCACGTCGCGTGCATACTCGTTAGGAATCGTTCAGTGTGCACGCGATACGCGACGCGATGGGCGCAAATGGGAGGGGGGGGGTCGGTCAACATGGCCTGCCGCGGCGAGTAGCTACATAGAGCAAATGTAAATGCGGTCTTATCTCCTTGTTTCGATCACATATCCGTGTTTTATATGCTTTCGAATTGGGCAAGGGAGGAAACTCCAGGATGTAGGCAAGTCTAACACGGGAGCGTCACTCGAGCCACACCCTGGAGTCCCTTCCCTTGCCCAAATCTGTGCTCTCCTCCGCGTGAGCGGCAGCACAGAACAGAGCTATAGCATTGCTTGTACATATTCTTTACTATCAGCATGTTTTGTCGCTTTGTTTTTGTTGGTGACACTTTTTAGGAAGTGACCCCCCCAACCCGATTTGCGCCAAGCGATGTTATGAGGCTGAGGCTCAGGTATCGATCCGCGACGCGATGTGATGATAAACCCTCATATCGATTCATCGGGTCGCGCGATCGATATGGGAGCCTATCATAGAATCGCGTCGCGCGTCCCATGCACACTAAACGATCACTAAACGCTTCCTAGAGGCCCCACATATTTCTGCGGCAACCCCGCGGCCCTATCCTTAACGATAGGGCAGCGACGCAGAGTTTTCCACCGGCGGCGTACTTGCTCTATCCTTAACCATAGCGGAGCGGCGTTGCCGCAGAAATGTGTGCGGGTCTTTAGAAGAGATGTTGGTGCTAGTGGAGTCGCGGGAGGGGGGGGGGGGGACCTGGTCGGCACTTTGTGCGAGATAGGATTGAAAACTGTACAACCGTGATATTCCTACGTCTTCTAACCCTGATAATCGGTCACACGAGTGTACAAAACTGTTCAGCATACCTTCTCCTCGGCTTATCCTAGTTGTGATATCTTACCATATGTAGTTTTTACTCACTGTGGGTTTGTCTGGGAGCTCGAGTTGCTACCGCATTGATAAAAGAGCTCTCAAGAAAACTCAGAGTGGGGATGCAGTACCAGTAATCAGAGCCACTGTCAGCGTTGACCCCTTCAGTTTACGTCGTCTTTTTCCTTGCTACCATTAGTAAAAGAAGCGATCACTTTAGAACTGGAAATAAAACTACAACTAGAATTTCTTCTTTGGGTGAAAACATCTTCTCAACCTGCAGCGTCTTGAAGATACAAATGTGTTAATACTTAGTTCAACATCATGTCATCAGCTTAAAGATCGGATGAACATTGGTGTGAAAACGCTCTTGAAAGTCAATCACTCCGGTTTCATCAGAACAGGATTATAAACGGCGGATATCAGGACCGGCCCACCGTAACCTTAGGCGTCGGGTGAGACGTCCATTGTGCAATCGCAGAACAAGGCTGTATGCCACACCAGGGAAGGGACTCCATGGTGTGCCACACAAGCTGCTCGTATTGAGACTGCTTTCTTCGCTTCGCGGCTGGGTTCTGCGCTCTTCGAGCGCAGAGTCAAGTTAGGGAAGCGGCTCCAGGGTGTGTGCCATACAAGCTGCTCGTATGGAGACTGCTTTCTTCGCACAGGGGGAGTTCGCAGCTGGGTTCTGCGCTCTTCGAGCGCAAAGTCAGACTAGGGAAAGGACTCCAGGTGTGTGCCATAATACTGCTCGTATGGAGACTGCTTTCTTCGCTCAGGGGGAGTCCGCGGCTGGGTTCTGTGCTCTTCGAGCGCAGAGTCAGGCTAGGGAAGGGGCTCCAGGGTGTGTGCCATAATACTGCTCGTATGGAAACTGCTTTCGTCGTTCAGGGGGAGTCCGCGGCTGGGTTCTGCGCTCTTCGAGCGGCGAAGCGCATACAGCTGAAACAATGCGCAAAAAACGCGCAACGTCGTGTAGACGTCGAAACCTCCCAGATCTCAGATGCCGAAACCCCGGCATCCCTCGCATGAACAAACCTTCTACCTACTGCACCAATCGCGTCCATCGCGGGCGCACAAGACATCGATCGGATGTCGCAGCGTGGACGCTGACGCGCGATCTCTGAGTTAGGAGGGCGCAGACAGCAGAAGTCTCGGCGCGACCCGCAATGCGGTTACGGTGAGCCGGTCCTGATATCCGCCGTTTATAATTGTCCTTCATCAGAAACCAGTGACAAAAGCTGACATAATTTTCATCATCGCTGTCTTTGCCTTATTGGTAATCGTCGCACACCGCTGTCAGTCGTACAATCAGATATCCGTGGCACTTCAGTTTCTTCTTTTCAGATGTCATCTCTCACACGCATCATGGAGTTGATCCCACGTGTAAAAGACACGTTCTCGCTTTTCAAATTCAACAAAGGTGGCGACGCTGTGGTGGAGACTAAAGTTGTACCCCGAAGAATTATCCATAGCGAGGAGTTCTTCACTCAGCTTGGCTATCTCGTTGAGTTATGGAAGTTTATTGGAGTCAATGGAGTCGAGGTTGTTGTACATTCTCGGGTGCGTTTTGTGATGTTTTTCGTTGTTTGCTATGTTGTTGTGTTATTTTCTACATTAATACGGTCTGCAAATAACGGTTTCGCATCCAAGCAGCAGTCTTACCGTATGCTTTAAAGGCCTGATGAAGCGAGCTTCAGTGCTCTTTCTCGTTAGAGCTTCGAAAAAATTGTGTATGACACTCAATGCCTTCGCTCTAATTTGTCAACATATTCATCAGAGCTGAAATCTCTCCAATAACCCTAACCCCTCAATCCGGGTGACTCTTTTTGTAGACGTGACAATACGGTAATCGTATATGTTGGTGAACTCGTGTTTTAGAATAAACGAGGCAATGTTATGTAGTGACGCAGACATCGCTCCAACGCGACGTCGCGTTCTTATGGTGTTCAACGTCGCACGCGGCGATGAGTGGGAATTCCGGAGTTTCACACTAACCCTATATACATCTTCCGCTAAAAAACAGCAGCAGCGTTGCTTCTGCTAAAAAATGTCTTTAGAGACCCACTTATATTGAGCGCACGTGATCGCGGTAAATTTTACCATTAAATCGCCAATGTCACCTGCACCTATCGAATTCCGTCCGAGGAATAACAAAGAACGCAAGTGATCATTGAAATAAGGACGATACTGCATGTTGAATTTCATATGTTTCCAGGACGCTAAAGTAGTACCCGAACTCATAAAACGAGGCTTCAATTTCTATAAGGTCGTCGAACGAAAACTCGTGCTCAACCGCTGGATCGCAGAGGGACCGTCTCAATTTCCATTGTGAGTTTTTGCCGTTGCTATTTTTCTGCTCCAGGCGCACAACTGCCTGTCTGATCCCACTAGAAGCTCCACAATTTGAACAAAAATTGAGTCGCACAAGCTTAAACTGCATTGGCCGCTCCGCTCTCGCGCGCCCACTCGATTGATCCTGCCGGGTCTATATGCGTAGGTCACGGCGCGCGCCATCCCAGCATTTAGTTCCAAACAATCGGCCGTGATCGTCCGAACGCGTGGATAGGCTCATTCCATCAGCCTAACGTCCAAAAGTTGAGGATGCCGCGCCCTAACGCGATCTGCCTCAGACGCGACGCGTTGCGAGTGGAAAACGGCGCTTTCCGGCCCAGTTTTGCGCTCCTCTTTATCTTTCGCGTCGCTTGTGCTGGTTGGACGGGGGCGAAAGGTCCGGTACTTTATAAGGTGTTGAAATATTTTGATCAAAGATAAATTTCACAACAGAAGAGGACTAAAGTTGTAGGCTTTCTTCTTCTGATGATGATTTCACAGTAGAGGTATGTATTTTGAGCGACCTTTCCATATAATCGTTATTCGAATGTGATCAAACTTTTGCGGAAAGAGCGGAATCACGAAGTCCCTACCGAGTTCAAAATCGTGGAGATGAAGTGGTTTTCGAAGTGGAATTGGGAATTTGAAGAGTTGGTTGGCAAAACTGATGACTTCGCAGTCGTGTGCAGCTTTTACACACTAGCTTTTCATTGTAATTGCTGATTAGGGGCGCGTGTAGTGCAGTCGGAGGAGGCGCCGGCTGTCGCGTGCATCCGATACCAAGTTCCTGGTTCGGATTTCCCGCCCAGGCCAACCAAGCCTTCCATCCCTCCGGGGTCGGTGTATTGGTACCAGACTTCTCTGGAAAGGAGCGAGAGCGCGGACTTGTTCATCGGCTGGCCACCGCAAGTCATTGTATGGTCAAATACGCATTCAAGTCGCCTCCACGACATCCCGTAGAAGTAGAATGCGTGGCGCACCCCAAAGGGATTGAGTAACGCCGTCCTTTATCCTTTATCCTTTAATTGCTGATTCGTACTAAACTCCGTAGGGTTTTCTCCAAGTGTTGAAGTTGAGCTCATGCGAGGTACAAGCATAGTGCAGTTAGTGAGGGCGCGGACTGTCGCGTGCATTTCGATGCGAGGTTCTTGGTTCGACCTGGTTCAAATCCCTAGGCGAATAACGCCTTTCATCACTGGGGGGTTGGTGGGTTTTTACTAGACTTACCTGGCAAGGGTAAAATGCTGACTTCGTCATCGACTGGCCACCCCGAGTCATCTTGTAGACCAAGTACGCATTCAGATTGCTTCAACGGTTTCATCTTACCAGGAAACTATCTCAACGGTAGGTCGGAACGGCCTAAGTGTTGTATATGGGCAGAATCGCCTCTCTCTGGGAAACAACAAAACGGAAATTTCTCGACCCCAATACAACTCTGCACAGAGTTAGGGACGACCGAAGTTGGACCATTGGCGGCGTTAGAACTATGCGTGGAGGCGGAGGGCGGGCTCAAGTTGGCTGGAAACAGCGATGATGAGCGAGCGATGGTGGCGCAGTGCGTAGAGGGGCGGCGTCCGCGTGCAGGCATATGACAAACACCGCCAACGGCCCAACTTCTGTCGTCCCTAACTCTGCGCAGAGTTGTATTGGGGTCGTGATATTTGCATTTTGTTGTTGTTTCCCAGAGAGAGGCGAGTCTGCTCTTATGCAACACTTGGGCCGTTCCGACCTACCATTGAGATAGTTTCCTGGTTAGACGTAGGATGCGTGTCGCAGCCCAAAAAGAGATTGATTATCGCCACACACCTACCCATTAAGTTCGCACATTGTTTGAAACCTTAGAAAATTCTCATGTCTGAGGAAAAAATAATGGTTTAGAGCTCGTTTTAAAGATCAGGAAGGCGGCTATTTTTTAGTGCCAAAAGAAGAGATTGCGCCATGCACTTGTTCAAAAGATCGCAATTTTTGCATGAATGATAGCGAAACTTGAAAGAAAATGTTTGCATGGAGTTTCACACTTGCAAACGGTGGGACAAACCAGTTGTAAAGAGCGCACATATCCTCACTTGGTTGCTTTATGTAAGCCATTACACTATCAAATAAACATCGGAAGAATCTTTTCGAGTGCGTAGCGCGATGTGGTTCTGTTATGCACTTAACAATTGCAGTTGAGCGTTGAGTGATAATCTGTTGCATTGCTTTCAGACACGAGACTATCGTCATGTCCGTTGAGGCACTGGTTGTCGACGACTCTGGTCGCATTCTGATGATTCGTGACAAGCAGTGTGTTTTTTCTTCTTCGTAATATTCGGCTCCGCACTATGCCCCGTTTATACTTCGTCGCCGCGCGACGCGATTGCCACGCAAGAGGCCAAATTGATCGATCGCATCGCACAATCAATATGGTCACTTTACGTGGCGTCGCGTCGCACCGCGACGAAGTATAAGCGGGCCCTATACCCAGTGACAGCACGACCCCTCTTCGTATCTCATTCATATATTTTTCTTTATTTGAGCCTTCATTTGTCAAATATACAAAAATCACAGAGCACCGAAGGTAACAAAGAACTACTTATGAGGGATAACCTTATAAGGGAAGGGTCTGAAGAGTATGTCTGAACGGGAGAGAGCGAGTCACCTAGCACCAGCGAGTTATCCTCACCCCTCAATTAGTGTAAAAATGTGTTTCTTCTTTGCCAAGTAGGAATCCTTGAAGTCACAATGGAATCAGCGCCTCACGAGTTCTGCGGTCTCTTGTACGCCCGCGGTGCCTTTTCCGGTGAGTGGGTCGGAGCACAGTGGGTAGTAACGCTGCTTCACGCGAGGAATGTCGGAGTTCGATTCTCCTGCGTTGCTGCACTTTTGCATTTCTACTGATTGGTTGAGTTTTCAACGATTCTGACGTCTATACATTTTCAGATTTTTTTTGCGCAATAACTCTATACGGAAAATTCATCGTGCTACAACATTTTAGAGTAAGAAAAGGAATACTGTTCTTGATAAGAAGACAAAAAGTTTAACACACTTAAAAAAATCACAAAACATTTCAATAAAATCTATCCAAGTGTGGGGGGGGGGGGCGAAACAGGTGTGAACATCGTGGTTTCCTCTACCTAGGAAATTGAAAAAAAAATTGTCCTCTTTGCAACAGCAAAAAACCGCCGTTGTCAGAGAGTCAGTGTGAAGTCCCCCACTAGGATGGATCCAACATTTATTTCCCTAAAACGAGTGTGGTTTGACATAAGATTCATCTGCTTTGTCCTGAAATTGTTCTGTTTTCTAAAAAGTGCCCAGTTTAGCGCTCTTGAAGCAATCTGAGTAGGTGCGCCCAGTGTGAGTAGGGCTTTGAGGACCGCTTCGGTTGCGAAAGAGTCGAAATCCTTCAGGTGGAAGGCCTTTGTTCATTATATAATATTTCTATTATACTGATGGTATACATATTAATTTTTTGCGACGGAACGCCCAAAAACATTCATTGAAGCAGGCCGTGTGGAGCTGAACCCCTATGATCGACCTTCTGGTGAGATTCGTAGCCAAACCGCTTAAAGATCGTTTAATGTGTGCGCGATGCGCGACGCGATGCATGCGTAGTGGCCGAATTGATCAATCGCGTCGCTCGATCAATTTCGCCGCTATACATGCGTCGCGTCACGCGTCGCGCGCTCACTAAACGACCCCTTAGCGCCTGTTTATACTTCCGACGCCGAGCGACGCGACGGTATGTATAATGGTCAAATTGGTCGATCGCGTCGCCCGATCAATGTGGCCACAATACGTGGCGTCGCGTCGCTCGGCGTCGAAGTATAAACGAGCCCTTAGGGCGTTCTTCAGGTGTGTGTGTGCTTTCTCTCATTGAGACTTTCTGAGGTTCTGTCACCCCCTAGAACCCTAGAATAAGCCGCACGTTGGTTTTAAGACTCCTTACCTTAACGTAACCTTTTCCGTCCCTCTGGAGAGATTGTGGAGGAGGTAACTAACTCCTTTTCTTTCTCAGGCTTCTCTTGTTTCTGGCTGTACAATCTTGATCCCTAATCTGTCTATGTCTGCCTTGTCTGAACCGGTCTGAGCCCTGCGTTACATTTATTTCAATTCGTGAATCCATGTTTCAGAAACAATTGCTGGAAGTTTCCTGGTGGCATTCCGATTGAAAACGAAAGTGTGTTTGAAACGGCTTTGAGGGCAGTAGAAGACAAAACAGGAGTTTATGCAGTGGCAACGACGATTATCTCCATCAAGTGAGTTATTGTTTGTGTAAAATTTAAAAAAATTTAAAATTAATACGATAACAGCATTGTTTGTTGTTACTATTAGCGCCATTCCTCCTGTTGTGGGTTCAAATTGAACTGGGGCCGGATTCATCAACAATTAAACCCGTGGGTATGCGGGGTATAAGGGGTAGAGATAAGAATCAAGTAGAGATAAGGTGGGAGTCAGAGACGCAGGCTCCATCGTAGGTATCTCTACCCCTATACTCGTGGGTTAGTCGTTGATGAATTCGACCCCTGGAGATATTTGTTGGGCGTTTTTCACCTTAAATCTTCATGGGATCACGTTGCAAACGTTACAGCAAAGTTCTAATTTTTTTGCAAATTTCTCCCAAGCGAAGAATATGATGCAGAACTGCACGCGGCTATTAGCAGCCAGCTAGCTGAAGGTGTGGAAAGTCTAGTCAGCGTTTGGGGAGGGTGATAGCGTAGTCGGGAAAGGCGGCGGCTGTCGGGTGCACTCCGAATCGTGGCTCTTGTCTCGGGTCTTCCCCCCCCCCTATGCAAAACAACCTTTCTGTCCTTCCATGGTCGGTGAAACGGCTTCAAACCTGTCGGGGAGATAAAACACTGTCTTGACTATCGGCTGACCACCACAAGTCAGTGTGTTGGTCGGATGGGCATTCAAACTGCTTTAGCGATTCCACGTAGAAGCAGAATACCTGGCGCATCTCAAGCAGAGATTGATTAACGTCGACTATCACTCTTTATCCTTAAAATTTCGGGAGCCGACAGCCGTACAACGGATTTCACTGTAAAGCGAAGAATAAGGGATAGTATAATATTAGTCAACCAGTCGTTCGGCGGCCTAGCGGCCGCCTACGACTGGTTGGGGGCTTAGCCCCCAAACCCCGAGAATAGGACGCCATGGCCGCTACGGTTTTCCTATTCTTTCCTAGGCCTTCTGACCATTATGTTAATCGACATGGATCGGCTGATCTTCCTCAACGTGATCCTCAAAAAATCGATAATATCGATCGATATCGATTGATCCGACTTCAGATTCGTGTTCAGCGACCTCGATTACCCCCAAGGCCGAAGTTTCGCGCCACTTGAACGCCATACTCAAAAAATCGATAATATCGATCGATATCGATTGATCCGACTTTAGATTCGTGTTCAGCGACCTCGATTACCCTCAGGGCCGAAGTTTCGTGCCGCCGACGTGTTCGGCACGTCTGCGGCTCGCCATGCACGGTCGCCGACGTGTTCGGCTGCCGCGCCCTAACTCAAGTGTGACGGACGGACACACGCACACACACACACACGCTTGCTGCTTTATATATTAGTCAATCCCTTTGTGGGATGACCAACTCTGACCAAACTAGTGTCTCGTCTTTCCAAAGAAGTGCAGTAGCATTTCATCAACGCCGAAAGGATGGAAGGCTTGATTGTCCTGAGCTGAACCCAAACCATCGATCATGGCGATCGCGATCTTGCGCCTACGCCGACCACGCTACCACGGAAGTTCACCAGCTCCTTAGAAAAAGCTTCTAAAAAATTGTGTAGCTAATGAAGATACACCGGTAGGGTAGATCTGTTTCCGTTTTTCCGCTTTCATGCCACGAATTTGACTTGTTTTCTAAAACAGACGGTTAACGATGAAGTCGTTTTCTTTTTGTCCGTTGTGGGTCGTTTAGTGTGCACGTGATGCGCGATGCAATACAATGATAAGCTCCCATATCGATTCATCGTGTCGCGCGATCAATACCGGAGCTTATCAATACATCGCGTCGTGCATCGCGCGCACACTAAACGCTGGCGGAATGCCGTTCTTCTCCCGCCCTTTAAACGGAGGCGTGGCAAATAAATGTATGCGTCTCCACTATCTCGTAAGCCTTAGTTTATGCTTAAGCCGCTACGCCGCGCGGCACCACGACCGCCATAGATATCGATTTTTCGCGCCCGGTCGATATCTATCTCGCCCATCGTGCCATGCCGCGCAACGGGAGCCGCGCAACGGGACTAGCATAAACTAGGGTTAAGGCAGCCACTGGACTCTCGAGCAAGCCCAGAGGGTTGGGGGGTGCACGGGCTAGGGGGACGAGGGGTAGAACGCTAGGATCCTCTAAACGCTCCTTTAAATTGTTGACGATTGCGCGACCTTCAAGTTTCTGATGCGTGGGACTAATCGATTTTTTGCAACATCGATAGTTGTTTGATAATTGAAGCCTTTATTTGTGGAGAAGCGCGATAAATCAATGATCGGATATTGTTTTCGCGGACCACTATCTTTACAGTAGCATCTGAAGATGAAGTACACATGCACGAAATAGTTCCTTCGATAGAACTGAATCGAACTAGAAAAACAGGATACAAGGCTGCGACAAGAAATCCTGTCACATTGTCCTACACGGCCGAAAGGTTGTGACACAACATCGTGTCACGCGGTCGCCAACATTTTAAGCTGCATTTTACATACTTAACGACCTAGTAACCTTTTAACGGAACACATCTCGTCAAGCAGTTTTCTATGTAAGATTTTCAGCCACAACAACAGGGAGGATCTGATGTACGGTACCGTGTCTGGGATGTTCTTCGTCTGCTTGATGAAATACAAATCTGGTGATGCAGCCGCTCATGGTGAAGACGTTCTCGAGGCCGCGTGGTTTACCAGGTGAAGTTCTTTGTTTCGCTTTCGTAGAGCATTAGCTGCTCGGAAAAACGAGCTTAGTTTGGGAATGTATGGAGAATTCCAATGGTCGTTTGTGTAGGTGAGCAATTAGAGCAGTCCCCACCCGTTGTAATGCGTTTGACGGGTTCGACGCCAATTCGCGTCATAACGGGAGCTCTTCTTTCTACATTCCTTTATGTGCAGATTTTCCTAAAATTGCATAAAATAACCAAAAAGCGGTAAATAAGACGCAGTCAAGAAGACAATGTGAGTTTATGGAATAACATCCTTAAAAGAGTGAACGCCTGTCCGTCTGTCCGGGGTGTTTTCAAGACGTTGTTCCACGAGCGTCTAGATTCAGATGATCTGCTGCCGTCGTCGTGCAACAGATCTTTGTGTCTAGAAGACGTACCGCTCACATTATGCAACGAGCATCCAGGTTTACAAGAGATGTCACCGAGGTCCCGCAACGGGCATGCGAGTTAAGAAGTTCGTAAAGTGTTTTCAGTCTCGTGCTCGCACACGCATTTTCATGCTGTGAGCTCTACTCGTCTTTCCGCAGTAGTCGACTGAACTCGGAAAAAATCGTGTCACACAAGGCTAACCTGCATTTTCGCACCGTTGTAGCTTCATAGCTTTGTTCAATCATAAGCTACTTCGCTGTGTTTCAGCGCGCTTCTCGAACTTTTTAAGGCTTGCAAAATCCACAAGTTTTAGCCGGAAGGATTCAAACTTGACAGAGTTATTGCCCTCAGAACACGCCCTCTTGCGCAATTTGCGAGCGGTCGCGCCCACTCGATTGATTGGTTCGATCCTATATACACTGTGCACGGCGCCCTCCAAAGTCTTGCCGGGACAGAGTGCAGCGATTTCTGAGTAGGGGCGGCTCAGAATTTCTGTAAAACTACCCAAACGTTCACTCAACAAGCTGCTGCGCCCACTCGATTGATAGGTTCGACCATATATGCATTGTGCACGATGCACTCTCGAAGGACTCCTGGAATGACAGAGGCCTGGCGACGTACGTCATGCTTGAGATACTCCGAAAACATGCAAGTCCTGGGAAATAAGCTGCTATAATCGCAAAGAGCCTGCTCCGCTTGTTCGTTTTGGCCATCCATTTCGCAATGGAGCGCAAGTTTTCAAGTCGATTTCGGACATTTTCATGGCTCCATATGAAATATGTATACCAATCGAGCTCTTGAGCTCAAGTATGCCTATGGTTTTTCAAAGGGTGACTTTATGCAAGTTTTATCGAAAAGACGCAAAAACCGTAAAGTCGCGGTTTTTGTGGCGAGTTAAGGCCGCCACAGACTTCTGCGGCGGCCAGCGGCGCCGCTCAGCGGCTTGACTCATCATCAGTGGGAAGGGTGACGGCGAGGTACTGTACTGTTTCTAGTCGGGACCGACTGGTGCTTAACAATAACGCGCCCCGATGACGATCGCGCGCTCGCATCGACCGTCCGGCCAGCGGCGCCGCTGGCGGCGAGCTCTGTGTCTCTGCCCTATGGTTAAGCATAGGGCAACGGCGACGCCGCAAAAATCTGCGGGGGCCTTTAGGTTTCTTTGAATTTACAGACCCCAAGAAAAGCACAGAGATATATGGGCTAAAACCCAATAGACGGGCACAGCACACCGCGATAAAACGCTTTATTAGAACACAAAACAAACACGACAATGATGAGAAACAAAGACCTATTACAAACTAAATTAGATGTCGGAGAAGTTGACGCTGCGGGCCGGGCACGATACGTGAGGAGACGGCGCGCGCCAGAGAAGACCCTCTCCCTGAAGAAAAAGAACCTAATTCCAACGGGACTGACTGTCTCTTCCCGGAGTCCGACGAGACGAAGATGAACACTGGCCCTCCGGCCCTCCGTGGCCGCCTCTTCCCGCGCTCCCGCGCTTCTAGGGCCTTCCGTGCCGCCCACACCACGGACTGTCTACCGTACTCCGAAATTTGTTCTCTCACAACAGGAGTCCGGTGCTGTATATGTTTGCCGCAAAGTATAGGGAAATTTAGATCTAAGAGGTTTGCAGGCATGTTATCACTTGCGTGCATAAATATCAGTATATTTTCAGGGCTCAGCTGCAGAAATTTGACCACATGAAGATCTCTCAACCACACAAGCAGTTATTCAAAGATTACGAGAGTCTGATCATGTCAGGTTCCATTTCGCAAACCGGAGACGTAGAAGCGAGATCGATGGTTTATAATTTCCATCGTTAGTGTCCTTCTACTAGGATGGAGTTGCTGTTCGGGATCTCTTTTTTTCATATTCATCGGTGAATTATCCACTTGATCAACATGAAGATCTGTCGTAAGAATAGCAAGCTGGGGTGATGTGCTCTATGTGATCGTTGAATATGTGGCATTGAGCGCAGTTTTAATGTGAACGGTGATTCTTGTGGATTGTAGTAAACAGATATTTAGCAAATTGGATGAAAAGGAGGAATTTTGTTGTGAATGTTGATTGCTGTGAATTATTGTAAATCTAGATGAATGATTGTTGTGAATGGTTGTTGTTGCTTGTTGCTGTAAATCTATATTTGTCGAAATAAATGGGAGAGCAGAGTCTTTTTTGTGCATGGTGATCCACAGGAGTTAATTAAGAATTTAATAACAAAATGAATGAAATCGCTATAGACGAGTGGTTTGTTCAGCGTAGCCAAGATTGGTACAACTCTTTAGGCCGGGGGCATACTTCCATCGCCGCGATGCCATCGCGGCGCTCAGTTCATGGCCATTCCGCCGCACGCGGCCGAATAGTCAAAGAAAACCTCGCTGCGGCCGCCGCAACAGTGGCAGTCGGCATGCGCGATGGCTTCCCGCGCCCATCGCGGGCATGGCATACTTTTTCGCGCCGCGCGCGGTGTTTAGCGTTGATCCTGGACGGATCGCCGTCGCGCTCCCTTGCAGAGCGATGGGCGATGCGACGAGCACAGAGAAATTCAAATTCTTTCGCGTCGCTCTGCAAAACTCATCGCCGCGATTCAATCGCGGCGACGGGAAGTATGCACGAGGCCTTATTGCGGCTTACGTTTCGGCGTCGTCGCCTTCTTCGGAGCCTGGAAAAGTCGAAGTATCTGAGAAGCTACCCTCCCAAATGCCATTTCATCCTGCAGGAACCCATCCAAAAGGCTAAGAGACTACGAAAACGATGCCGAAAGGAGTCGAAAACATGGCTAACCTTAGATGTGGACAAAAGGCGTCCACCGTCACCCTGACTGGACGAAAGATGGGTGAATGAGCTTAGAGCCCGGGGGACCACCCGCCTTAGGGACCTAACGGGTCATGACCCAGAGGTCAAAACCCACACAGGGCGACGTACGGCGCCAGCTCCTGGGTCACAGCCAAGCACTCGTCCTTCCTATTGATTTGGGGGGACCTCGCCGCAATGTACAGCGCCTCGAGAGTTCGGCGCGCCGAAATCTCATCTTCACGCGCAAGGATCTTGACCTCCTCGCCAAAACAGCTGTTCGCGTGCCGCCGCACCCTGTGCTCGCCCAAGGGAGTGGAGACTTGGGACCTGCGCAACCCGTTCAAGTGCTCCTTGATCCTTACGCACAAGGGCCTACCTGTTTCCCCCACATACTCCTCTCCGCACTCCGTACATCTGATCAGGTACACCACACCAGACGTTTGACAGTCACCAACCTTCCCAAAAGGACAAACAACACATGATGGTGTTGTGCATAGGCGGTCATACAAACGGTTTCGGACCAGCTGCTTCTTAAGGTTGTTAGGTGGCACTGCTACCACCCTCACATCGTCTTGCAGCTCAGCCTTCCTAACGCAGCCACGGATGGCTGCGGTCAGAGCGTCCGAAATGAACTGGACACAGAATGCCACCTTTGACCGCTCTCGCTGCGATTCCTCAACGGTTCTTTGCTGTCGTCTCTGCCCACTAGCCCCGCCAGTGGGAGCATATCCATTCTGAATCGCGATGCGGTGCGCCATATTCACAGAGTAGGCCCTTTCCGCGGTTTCAGATGAAACCGCTCGAGCAGTGCGGAACATATTCTGAACCACGGCTCTTTTCATACTGAATGGGTGAGCCGATGCGCAGTTAACAATGATGTTCTTGCTTGCCGGCTTCCGGTACCACCTGGTTCGGTAAACCCCGTCAGAAAGATGGATCTGCACATTGTGGAATGCGAGCCAGTTCTCCTGCGGTTTCTCCCGTGTAAATTTAATGTGGGTTGACTGCCGGTTGAGTAACTCAAAGCAAGTATCCATCTCGAGTTGAGTGGGACAGACGATAAAGCAATCGTCAATATACCGGCAGTAGATGGTGGGCATTCGATCTAGCACAGGAGCCTCCACCTTTGACATGAATGCAACCGCGAGAAGGCGACGACGCCGAAACGTAAGCCGCAATAAAGAGTTGTACCAATCTTGGCTACGCTGAACAAACCACTCGTCTATAGCAACATCAAGGATGCAAAGGTTCATCGAGAGTCGAACATGGAATGAATGAAATCATTTTTGAAGAGCATCTGCAATGCTCTTCAACGTCTCATCCAACTCTGTAAATCAACTACGTGCCGAGCTCATATGAAAAGGATGCAAGGTCGAAGGGACAGTATGAGATTGATGCAACAGCATGATAGCTCACTAGGGAAGGGTTTCGACCTCCCATAGAACTTCAAGCTGAGACCAGGATCATGAGGAAGAACTCGGAATGCTGACTACGAATATGGGTGTCAAAATCGCAAAATGAAGCTACTGCGGGAGTTATGTCTATCGTGGCGAGTCATTATGGCTCCGTAAGAACCGCCACCCAACTGCAGCGGTGGCGCAGAGGAAGTGCCGCTTCTCTTCAGGTGTGACGTCGTTGGTTCGCTGCCCATTGCTGGCGGTTCCTTAGCAATTCATAATTTATTGTCGAAAAGCTCTTTTATTCCTAACTTAACGGAGGCCTTGAACTCACGGGGATGAACGGTTGAGTTAAAACCTCTTAAAGCCTGCAAAACTACTAGTGACTACTAAACAGAACAGATGAACGTTACAGATTACAGAGTACATAAAAACTACAATTCACAAGGAAATTTCGCATGGCGACACGAGACTGTAATGTCTCAAAAACTGAATTGTCAAACGAGTATGATCATAGACCAACATACGATGCTGACAGCGGGATTTGTGAGGGAACCGTTGCGCCCGGACCTCTCCACAGAACCGAGACGCCTGTGGCCCCAAGAGATCTTCCAGTTCTAGCGACCATTCAGAGCCGTCGTCGAAAAGGGCTGTAATGATCAAGTGAGAACTGTAATGACGAAACTCCCCTTGTCTTTTCTACATACTTCGCCCTAAAAGGCTTACGGTCATTACAGAGTTCAAAACGAGAGTTATTCATGCCACAGCGCGATTACATCAAGCCGGTCAAACCTAGACATCGACACTCGGCTGCCTGACTGATTGCTGCAAGTACAAAAGTAATGGCAATCGAAAGACCAAGCAGAATAAAGGACTTAGACTGTCGAGATGTTCCGTGTCGTCGGTTTGAGGCGCGAGTGCCGAGCATATAGCTGATCGAATTACTGACTGACCTGACCGCAAGCCTTACTCGTTCTAAAATAAAACTTTAGTTGCACAAGGAATGCTAGAGTAGCGACGTGGTCTTATATGTTGTTGAGCTTAAACAAGGAAGCTGAACTGTAATCACCACCTATATATACAAGAGTTTGTCCGTCGAGTGATCTAATCTAAGTGAGATACACCGCATTCGCCGCACCACCCACAGCGAGAGCGGTCGAATGATCTAACCTAAGTTGGGTACGCCGCATCATCCATAGCGAGAGCGGTCGAATGATCTAACTTAAGTTAGATACGCCGCACCACCCACAGCGAGAGCGGTCGAATGATCTAACCTAAGTTAGGTACGCCGCATCACCCATAGCGAGAGCGGTCGAATGATCTAACCTAAGTGAGGTACGCTGCATCACCCATAGCGAGAGCGGTCGAATGATCTAACTTAAGTTAGGTACGCCGCATCACCCATAGCGAGAGCGGTCGAATGATCTAACCTAAGTGAGGTACGCTGCATCACCCATAGCGAGAGCGGTCGAATGATCTAACTTAAGTTAGATACGCCGCACCACCCACAGCGAGAGCGGTCGAATGATCTATCTAATCTAATAAGTGAGGTATCCACAGTGCGGTCGAAATTTCCCATTGAACGTGGGAATTGCTGCAGCATGGGAAGCGCATCCTTTTACTGCTTGACACAACAGCACTTACGCGCGTTCCTGAGCGTCCAGATTCAGAAGCCGTGCCGCCGACTTCGTGCTATTAGCATAAGAAGACCACTGAAGGGGAAGAGTATAAGGGGGGACTTCGAGGGTGGAGAATCGACAGCTACCAGGAGGTAGCGACTTGGAGGAAGCATCGGGAAGGGGGGGGGTCGATAGGGGGATCACTGAAGCATTAAGGAGGGACCAGTAGGGAGTTAGCAATCAGGGGGGGGGGGAGCAGTTAAGAGGATCAGTAAGGGGATCCATTACCAATAAGAGAGTACGGATTTAGAAGATGTGACACCAATGACACGCAATGGGCGTTCGCTCGCCGTCGTTGTGTATGAGCGTGGGAGAGCTACTTAATTAGGGAGAGTATTAACGAGGATTCCTAGGGGGGGGGGGAGAGATCGACCAGGAACAAGGGACCTGGAGGCGGAACCAGGACGGGAAACCAGCAAGAAGGGAGCCGTAAGAAAATTTATACGCGAAACAAGGAATCTGACATATGCGCAGCCTCTCCATGCTCGACACAGCGGCAACTGTGCGCGCTTCTGATCCTCTGCATTCAGAAGGTGAGTCTTCTGAGGTGCTGGTTTCAGAGGACAGGTCCTCTACGCCGCCCTAGAAGCATCTGAATTAAGGAATTGTGTCACCGGCGTGCTGCGGCATGCAGGCGCTTTCAGAATTCAACATGGGATGCTGATCTACAGAGGAAGTATATCCTCCTTCCTGTCCTGCTTGACACAACGGCAACTACATGTATTTCTAAACGTCTCGATTCAGAAAAAAAAGGTCCTCTACGTCGCGGTAGAGGCATCTGGATTAAGAGGCAGGAGGCATCTGGATTATCCTAGGAGGTGCTTTCAGACAAATTCCTCCTGTCGTGCCAAAAGCAGGACGGTCCGAAATTCTGAACGTTTCTATCAAGAGCTCCCACTGTGGCCTCATTTCTTTAAATACAGATAGACTGAGAATGTGAGGGCGTCCAGCGGTGGAATCGGTTGGTCTAACTTCCTAATTCAACTTGGAAACGGAGAGCTCCAAAACGATTCCAATGAAGTGAAAGTGCTCGACGATATGCTGAGCTCTGGAGATATAGCAGATGAGATATTTTGTGATATAGTGACCTTAGAAGATATGTCCGCTGCAGTCGGTAGAGCGATTTTGAGGCCTAGGAATTTCGACTCTTTAGAGATAAACAACAAAGTGCTTTCGAAACGACCTGGGCAGGAGAAGATTTACAGAAGCATAGATGAGTTTATGAATGACGAAACTGAAGCTAACAACGACACAGAGCATTCATTGGAGTTTCTAAACAGCTTGAGGGATAACCGCCACATGAACTCCATCTAAAGAAAGGAGCAGTCATAATGCTTCTGCGGAATCTTAGAGTCAACCAGGGTCTATGCAATGGTACGCGACTCATCGCTGAACATATGAAAAGGTACATTCTAGGCTGCAAATTTGCAACTGGAGCGAACAAAGGACAGTACGCCCTTATTCCTAGAATAATATTCTGTCCGCCTGCCTATGACGCCTCACCGTGCAGATTTAAGAAGAGACAATTTCCTGTGCGTTTGGTCTACGGAATGACAATAAACAAGAGTCAGGGACAAACATTCGACAGGGTCGGTGTATACCTCCCCAGCCCAGTTTTTTCTCATGGTCAACTGTACGTGGCGTGCTCACGTGCTCGACAGAGATCAAAATTTGGCTACCACCAGGACGGAAGATTGTATCAAACGTAGTATTCACGGAAATGTTTCAGTAAAAATTAAACCATTTTCGTTGCGCTATGAATAAAATTTTTTTGAAGCGCACATCTTTCTTTGTACAAGAGTAGTTCCTGAGAAAAAGACTAACTGTATCACCCCGCGAAGCGGGCAAGTGCGAGACACGCCGTTAGGCGTGTCGCAGCACTTGTGTGTTAAAATTGACTTCGGCTGTAGTGACACATTAACTGTAGCGGAAACTCAGTTGTAGTGAACCTCTACCTTACCATGAGCCCCTATCGCTGTCGTCTGCCTCCTCGACCCGTCTTCTGCGTTCTTCCTCGTGGGACGAGGCCTCCCGTGACACAAGGGAGTCTTCCCTACATGAAGACGACTGCGATGTGGACGCTTGCGTCTTTGCCTGACGGCGGGCCAGTACCTCCTTGAGGGTCACCTGATATGGCGGACGATCATCCATTGGGTCCGGACGGGGTCTAAAAGTTTGTTCCGCGATCCTCCTTAATAAGTCGGCCATTATTCGTGTATGTCTGGTACGGCGCGCGGATTATCCATACAGAAGGCCCTATGATGGCCTTCGGTTCCGCATCTGTTACAGGAGTCGCGGCGAACGCAATAGCCTCCGTTATGCTTAAGGTAATTGACGCAGAGTTGCTTGTCAATTGCCAACTGGACGCGTTCGCTTAGCCGTTTGTGGCGAGCGCTGTCAGGCGTGTAATGATCCGGACGAGCGCAAAAAGCACATACGAAGGGTGATTCTGGTGGCGGCCTCGGCAAAGGACTTCCGGGTGGCGCTGTAGTGTCTGATGATGATGTAGTGACACGATATTGTGGTGATGGCCACGATGGAGACCATTCTCGATCCGCCTTGGCAGGTGGCTGTCGATCTAGTTCATCACAGCAAGGTTTTTTCGTTTGAGTTTTAAGCGACATGGCGTTGTCTTTCTGTACTGATTTCGTTTAAACAGTACAGGTGCGGCTACTTTTACACGAGCTCCTGATGGTCCAGGAACTGGTGACGAGTTGCTTATTTGCAATAAAGGCTGTCTTGACTTCTGGATCGAGGTGATGTAGTCAGAGCCTCTTGAGAGTCTTCTTCGGCTTGCTCTGTCGATGTGGTGTGACCAAGTTCTTCGTTTTGTTGCTCGCAATCCAGTTCTTGTGCTCTTAAATACCCTTCCGTTGTTGTAATCATCAGAGTTTCGTTATAACTGGAACGCCACCGTTTGTGGTGCCCCTGAAGATGAATTGGGTTCCACAGATATTGGTTCTGATGTGCTCATCAGCGTTTCAACTGCGTATTGCTTGTCCGCGTCCATAGTAGGAACACGTTGACAATGTAACGCTTGAAGTAGCTGAAGCGCCTCCAAAACCTTTATCATGCGGGTTGCATGCGGTTGCATGCACTGACACTGCTGCGGCGAACTGTAATGCCTCTTTGACTGAAGATTAGGGCGAGGCAATCTCATTCAGCTGGGTCGTATGAACTGAAATAGCTGTAATGCTATGTAAAAGTCCATGGATCCATGCCATGAGGGCGCAAGACCTAAAATTCTAAATATGGTGACGAGCCAACATGTTGACTGCCCTCGCTACAAACGGCTAAGCGAACGCGTCCGGTTGGCAATTGACAAGCAACTCTACATCAATTGCCTTAAACATAACAGAGGCTATTGCGTTCGTCGCGACTCCTGTAGCAGATGCGGAACCGAAGGCCATCATAGGACCTTCTGTATGGATAATCCGCGCGCCGTACCAGACATACACAAATCAAGGCCAACTTATTCAGGAGGATTGCGGAACAGACTTTCAGACCCTGTCCGGACCCAATGGATGATCGTCCGCCATATCAGGTGACCCTCAAGGAGGTACTGGCCCGCCGTCAGGCAAAGACTCAAGCGTCCACATCGCAGTCGTCTTCCCGTAGGGAAGACTCCCTTGTGTCACGGGAGGCCTCGTCCCACGAGGAAGAACGCAGAAGACGGGCCGAGGAGGCAGACGACAGCGATAGGGGCTCATGGTAAGGTAGAGGTTTCACCACAGCTAAGTTTCCGCTACAGTTAAGGGTATCACTACAGCCAAAGTCAATTTTAACCCATTACAGTTCAGCTTCCTTGTCTAAACTCAACAACATATAAGACCACGTCGCTACCCTCGCATCCATGTGCAACTAAAGTTTTATTTTAGAACGAGTAAGGCTTGCGGTCAGGTCAGTCAGTAATTCGATCAGCTGTATGCTCGGCACTCGCGCCTCAAACCGACGACACGGAACATCTCGACAGTCTAAGTCCTATATTCTGATTGGCCTTTCGATTGCCATTACAGCTTGATCTTTTTGTACTTAAAGCAATCAGCCAGGCAGCCGAGTCGACTGTGATGTCTAGGTTTGACCGGCTTGATGTAATCGCGATGTGCCATGAAGAACACTCATTTTAAGCTCTTTAGCCTTTTAGAGCGTAGTACGTAGAAAAGACAAGAGGAGTTTCTTCATTACAGCTCTCACCTGATATTACAGCCCTTGTCGGCGACGGCTCTGAATGGTCGCTAGAACTGGAAGATCTCTTGGGGCCACAGGCGTCTCGGTTCTATGGAGAGGTCCGGGCGCAACGGTTCCCTCCGGAATCCCCGCTGTTGGCATCGAATGTTATTCTATGATCATACTCGTTTGACAATTCAGTTTTAGTGACATTACAGTCTCGTGTCGCCATGCGAAATTTCCTTGTGAATTGTACTTTTTATGTACTCTGTAATCTGTAACGTTCATCTGTTCTGTTCAGTATACACTAGTAGTTTTGTAAGTTTTAAGAAGTTTTAACTCAACCGTTCAGCTCCGTGAGTTCAAGGCCTCCGTTAGATTGAGAATAAAAAGGCTTTTCGAAAATAAAATATGATTTGCAGAAGAACCGCCGGCAATGGGGACCGAACCAACGACGTCGCACCTGACGAGAAGCGGCACTTCCTCTGCGCCATCGCTGCAGTTGGCTGGCGGTTCTTACGGAGCCATAATGACTCGACACGATAGACATAACTCGCTCAATAATTTTATTTTGCAATTTTGACACCCATATTGGTAAGCATTCCGAGTTCTTCCTCATGATCCTGGTCTCAGCTCGAAGTTCCATGGGAGGTCGAAACCCTTCCCTCGTGAGCTATCAGGCTGTTGCATCAATCTCATACTGTCCCTTCGACCTTGCATCCTTTTCGTATGAGCTCGGCACGTTGTTGATTTACAGAGTTGGATGAGACGTTGAAGAGCATTGCAAACTTTCCTCAAAAATCATTTCATTCATTTTGTTATTAAATTCTTAATTAACTCCTGTGGATCACCATGCACAAAAAAGACTCTGCTCTCCCATTTATTCGACAAATATAGATTTACAACAATCATTCACAACAATCATTCATATAGATTTACAATAGTTCACAGCAATGAACATTCACAACAAAATTCCACCTTTTCGTTCAACTTGCTAAACATCTGCTTACTACAATTCACAAGAATCACCGTTCACATTAAAACTGCGCTCAATGCCACATATTCAACGCTCACATAGAGCACATCACCCCAGCTTGCTATTCTAGACCTCAGATCTTTGCTTCTTGTGTGCTTCAAGCAGCATGATCGCAGTCAGCAGGGGATAATACACAGCCTCACGATCGCCGCTGCGTTGAATGTCGATGACAAGCTCCCTCAATTCTTGGATGAGGAAAACCGCTGAAAGAACGTTTTGTTTGTGGCAAAGTACAACAAATTATTCAAAATCTTTCGTTCGTGTGTTCGAATATGCGCAACTCCCTTCTATGCTACCGCCTGAGGTGCGTACCAGTTTAAAGAGGCCTTTGAGATACAGGGCCCGCCTTGGGGTCCTGTACGTAGAAGGTCGTAGACTTTGCGCATCTTATAATTTGCATGCAAGACGTCCTCGCGAAAAGAATTTTATCTACGCTTCATGTTCTTTTTACCATTTTCAACAGCCTTTGCAGGTTATTTTTTTTCCTCCATTGTAAGAAACAAGGCGGACTACTCTTCGACAAACCTCTTTTTCCATTAACAATGAACCAGGCAATGAACTCACAACGATCTCAATTTATCCAATTTCAAACTGGAATTCTCACATTCACCAATGGATTGAAAAACACTCAAACTGAACATGTGTCATGTATGTGGTCTGACTTAATCTACTGTATTTGTTTTGTTTATTATTTATGGCACACATTTTGTGTAGTAAATAAATAAATAAATAAATAATCAAAAAATGATTTTTACTGATTACAATGATTTTGCGCTTGGACTATGAACTATTCCAGTTGTTGGACATACAGTTATTGTTATTGTTCTGCATTTCAGTTATTGTTATTAAGGATAAAGGATAAAGGACGGCGTTATTCAATCCCTTCTGGGATGCGCCAGCGCATTCTACTTCTACGGGATGTCGTGGAGGCGACATGAATGCGTATTTGGCCATCGGCTGACTTGCGGTGGCCAGCCGATGAACAAGTCAGCGCTTTATCCTTCCCAGACAAGTCTGGTACCAATTCACCGACCCCGGAGGGATGGAAGGCTTGGTTGGCCTGGGCGAGAAATCCGAACCAGGAACCTGGTATCGGGTGCACGCGACAGTCGCGCCTCCTCCGACTGCG
This sequence comes from Heligmosomoides polygyrus polygyrus, assembly GCA_947396885.1. Lineage (NCBI taxonomy): Eukaryota > Metazoa > Nematoda > Chromadorea > Rhabditida > Heligmosomidae > Heligmosomoides > Heligmosomoides polygyrus. The sequence continues at coordinate 4,999,106 of OX377206.1, read as the reverse complement.
CTGCACGCGCCCATTGTTATTGTTCTGCATAATATTTGGGTTTTTACTCCCACTATAGTAGAACTTAAGCCTTGATTTCTTTTAATGAGGAAGGGCCAGAGGCAACAGATCAAACCTTGGGGCTTATGAAACGGAATTGCGGAATTCTCTTCAGGGGTGTGCGTTTAAGTCCCCGTTTAGGCCTTGTTTAGTGTGCACGCGACGCGCGACGCGATGCATGCGTAGCGGCCAAATTGATCGAGCGACGCGATTGATCAATCGGTCACTACACATGGCATCGCGTCGAGCGTCGCACGCACACTAAACATGGCCTTAGGCCCCGTTTATACTTCGTCGCGGCGCGACGCGATGGCCACGCAATGAGGCCAAATTAATCGACCACGTCGCAAAATCAATATGGCCACTATACGCAGCGTCGCGTCACGCCGCAACGAAGTATAAACGGAGCCTTAAGCCCCCCGCACACTTGCGGCAACGCGGCAGCCCTATCTTTAAGCATGGGCAGAGACGCAGAGTCGCCGCGCGAGGCAAAACTAGCCTCGCACGGCCTGCCGATGGTGTGCCGCCTACGCGGCAGATGCGGCAGGCGCGGTGCCGCCTACTCGGCAGACGCGGTGCCGCCTATGCGGCAGACGCGGTGGCAGCGGCAGTAATTCTTCAAGGCATTGTTGCCGCACTGCCGCGTTGGTGATTGAGCGAGCGGGAGGAGTGCCGCGTGAACTCTAGCACGCGGCAGTGGAAGCCGCGTACGCGGCTGTTCTGGACTCTGCCGCGTACTTGGCTGCCGCAAAAGTGTGCGGCGGGCTTTAGGCCTTTGTCATACCATCGCTCACCCCGAACGACACCTAATGATATGCACCCATATCGATTCATCGCGCCGCCCGATCGAGATGGAAGCATATCATTGGGCGTCGCTCGGGGTGAGCGATGGTATGACATAGGCCTTATACTTCCAGCGCCTAGCGAGGCGATGGCATGTATAATGGCTAAATTGATCGATCACGTCGCTCAATCAATGTGGTCACAATACGTGGCGTCACATCGCTTGGAGTCGAATTATTAACGATTTACCGGCATTTTCTCTCTCTTTTAACGAACTTAAACTCTCGTAACGAAATTTTTCGGTAAATTCCCAAACTTACCGAAAAATTTAGCCAACTTTTTTCATACAAAATTATGTTTCATCTATCGAATGGAGAAGGAAACATACTACCGTTCTCAGTTTAGAAGTGCTTGCTTCTATATTTTCCGATAACTTGCTATTAGCGTTCGTGGTCCTCAACCTCATGAAAGCATCCATGTCCACATAACGAGGTAAAGATGGTGCGCTCCAGTGTTAATAACGCGCTCCACTGGGAAAGTACCTCTTGCTGAGATTCCCCACACGAACTGGGACAATTTGAACTAGAGATATAGAAGCTCTCAGGATAGACAATCACCAGAGGAATAAGGAGGAGGATATGCTGATGTCTTGTTCCCATAATTTAGATCAAGATGTAAGGGTCGTTTAATACGCGTGCGACGCGAAGCCATGTGTAGTGGCCGAATTGATCAATCGCGTCGCTCGATCAATTTGGCCACTATACATGCATCGCGTCGCGCGCACACTGAATGACACCCAAGGTATAGGGATGTACTCTGCTAGTCCACCTGATGTTCTGGTGGACTCTTAAGCTGCTGTCGCGTATAAGATAGTTCAGCCTTGATGTGATGTTCTAGACTTAGAAGCTCACTCAGTCAGGAGTTACAACTCCCAGAAAGTGCGGCAAGTGCAACTCACCAATTCCATCGTCTATACCCTCCTCGTTGGGAAGCTCCATTGGAGTGTCACCTTGCGCCCAGGCTTCCTTAAATAACCGTTATGAGCACTACAGCGTTACTTCATGCTCAACTCTTTCCATGAATCTCGACATTGTGAATATGTCGTCGTTAGTTTGAATGCGTCAGCTAGCCAAGATAGTATAGTTTTACATGGTCGACGTTTCTGCCGTATCGTCTTCGTCGAAGCCTGGAAAGCCACGTACGAAATTACCCCTCCAAACACTATTTCAATTTGAAAGAGCAAATGAAAACACCGCATGGACTAGAAAACAACCATGCAGCCAAAGAAAAAAAAAAAAAAAAGAAAACAACCAGAAGCTAGAACACTCATCTAGATGTGCAAAGGGCCCGCTGGAATAGCCTACAGATCAAACGACAGGTACGTGGTGACGCAAATGACGTAGCGCGACCCCTGACACGAGGACGCTGGAGATCAGAATCCACAGGTGTCAGGGAGTGGGGTGAGTTCCTTAGCTATGCCTAGGCGTTCATCCTTTTTGTCAATTTTAAGATTTTAGCCGTGTATCCAGAACGCCGCCAATGTCTTGCGTGCTTGAATAACAAACACCTTCACGCAAGACATTGGAGGTGTTTTGGATACCCAGCCAGAATTCCAAAATCAACAGGAATGATGAATGCCTAGCCTTGCCCCATTCCTTGACCGCTATGGATTCTGATCTTCAGCGTCTTCATGTCAGAGGCCACGACACGCCTTCTGAGTCACGAACTAGTCATTTGGTCTGTGGGCGACTCCAGCGAGTCCTTCTCTGCACATCTAAGTGAGCCTTTTTGCCTCGGTTGTGTGGTTCCTTTCTGGTCCATACGGTACTTTGCATTCGCTCTCTCAATTTCCAATGGTGTATGGCGGAATAATTTCGTACGTTTCTGTGAAATCCAGGTTTACACGAAAGTGATAGTTCGGAAACGTCAACCGAATACAATTGCAGTGGATCTATGGCCACTAAAGTAAGATCGGAATAGATTTTGAGGTCCATCCGAGCTGCTCATATGGAAACTGCTTTCGTCGCTTAGGGGGAGTCCACGGCTGGAGGGAAGGGACTGCAGGATGCGGGGCAAATGAGACGCGACGCAGGGGAACCAAACCCCAAGCTCATCCGTATGAAGCAACCCCACTACCCACTGCCCCACGATCCGCTTGCCAGTAGCGCCATCGCGGAAGTACAAGAGACGTCGACGCGAGCCACGACGCAACGGCAGCAGACGCCACCATCTCACAAACCTGCGCATCAACCCACGCGCGCCAATTTGATGTGTTCTACCGAAGACATCCATGCATCTATTCCAATCTGGTTCTAGTGGTCTTAGCAATTCCCATGCAACTGTATCATCTTGGCTAATTGAAGCATTCGAAGTCACAGCGACTTTGTTTGATGTGCTTCACGATGGTTCGATATTGAGATGACCTACTAGGCTGGTTAGAAGGTCTTGCACCAGAAATTGTTTCTGATACAGAGTATGTTGCAATGTTCTATCATCTTTCCCACCTATGAAACAGTTTTTTTTTTTTGCTTTTTCGCATACTAAATGTTTGGAAACTGTTGCGTTGTGAGATTGGGCGATACCATAGTAAACTTTCAACCTGCTAGCTCGGTACATAGGCTCAAGGACTTTGCAAAAATGGAACATATTCTTCTACTATATGAATGATGGCGATATTCACCAGCGCATTGATTATTTCCGCCGTTCAGGCATACGCCTGAGACCCTTTTCTGGTAACGCCTATGTTATGCTTCGGCGACAGTGTTGCGCGGGCTGTTAGGGGTCGTTTAGGCCCCGTTTATACTTGGTTGCAGCAGTGGCCACGCAATGAGGCCAAATTGATTGATCGCGTCGCCCGGCGTCGACGCCCGCTGTCCGGAATGAACCCTCGACCAATCGCGTTGCTCGAAATGGGTGCGATGCGATGGATCGCGGTGAATTGGGACGCGGTATGGCTCCGATCAGCTGATTTTCGTAGTGCGGCTTCGCACTTGTTCCTGATTTTTTGCTTTATTTTTCTTCGGCGACAACCTTTATATGTTTTGTGTTTTCTCCGTAAACTTTTCAGTTCCGTTTCAGATCGCCGCCCGCTCGGATTCCCTGGAGACTAGCCGGATTTCGCCCACAAGAAGAGTGTCTCATCCATTTGTGATGTCTTCTCATGTTTATTCCAACATATTTGTTGTGTGTTTTCCTCTGTTTGTTGCTAACATGATCTATTTTTTTATGTGTTTGACCCTTGAATGTCTTTAGGAATGAGTAAACATATGTGAACCCAGAAATGTGTGCACCGTTGCGCGTGTGCAAGTACGCAATTGTGCGTAATCGCGGGTCGCGTCGCCGGCTGTTCGGAGTGCCCATCGCCGCGTGGAGCAGCGCGACGCGATAAGACGCATCGAGTCGATCGACTCGTATCGCCCGGCAATGGAAGTACATATAAACGAGGCCATAGTGTGCGCGCGACGCGCGACGCTTTGCCATGACTAGTGGCCGAATTGATCAATCGCGTCGCTCAATCAATTTGGCCACTACACATGCATCGCGTCGCGCGTCGCGCGCACACTAAACGATCCCTTAGGCCTCGTGCATACTTCCGTCGCCGCGATGAAATCGCAGCGATGAGTTTTGCAGAGCGACGCGAAAGAATTTGAACTTCTCAGCGCCCGTCGCATCGCTTATCGCTCTGCAAGGGAGCGCAACGGCGATCCGTCCAGGACCAGCGCTAAACACCGCGCGCGACGCGAAAAAGTATGCCATGCCCGCGATGGGCGCGGGAAGCCATCGCGCACGCCGACTGCAACTGTTGCGGCGGCCGCGGCGAAGTTTCCTTTTACTATTCGGCCGCGTACGGCGGAATGGCCATGAACTGAGCGCCGCGATGGCATCGCGGCGATTGAAGTATGCCCCCGGCCTTAGGCTTAGTTTACACTTGCACCGCAATGCGGCGGGGCACCACGATCGCCATAGGTATCGATTTTTCGCGATGCCCGGTCGATATCTATCCCGGCATCTTGCCGCGCCACGCAGCGGCGCAAGTATAAATTTGGGCATAGGCACGTTTATATTTCCGACGCTGAGCGATGCGACGGCAATGAGCTATGTATAGGCCCATGCACACTTCGGCGACAGCGCAACACGGCCATGATGAAGGATAGGGGCACGACGGGCGCGGCGCGACACAGCGACACGTGCCGCAGAGGGGGGCATGCACACTCTTGTGGCTGTCGCAGCGGCTATCGCCGGCGATGTCGCGCCGAGTGCCGCAGGCTGGAATGGTTCAAATCTTTCCTGGCGGCGCGACATGCACTTGGACGTCGGTCTCGTTGCCTATAACGATGCCCTAATGCGACCGCGCCGCGACCGCCGGATTTCGCGGAGGTGGCCGTCGCTCCTTTTGCCGCGCCGCGGTGTCGCAGAAGTGTGCATGAGCCTTATAGTGGCCATATTGATCGATCGCGTCGCCCGATGTGGCCACAATACGTGGCGTCGTGTCGCTCGGCATCGAAGTATAAACGAGGCCTTACGCACTGTGCGGCAGCCGGTCAACACTGTCGACGAGGTATAACATAGGCCTAAGGAATAGATGACTTGAAATGTTAGCAATGTACCTCATAAATATCAAAGGAAAGCCGTTGAACTATGTGTCAGAAACTACTTTTTTTACAAAAAAAAAACATCACAACAGTATGATGATGACTACACTCACCAACGAAAATCCAGAGAGCACCGTTTGAGTTCCGACTTCCTTGGACAACGGTTCTGCTTGAGGTTCTGCGTTAGATCCTGGCTCTTCCATGTTCTGATCCTTCTTTTTCTCTTTCTTCTCGTCCTGTTTAGTTTTTGCCTTGTCCTCCTTAGCCTGTCTCAGGCGTAACTCGACGATATCAGCTTCTGCTCGCACCTGTTTTAACTCAGCTTTCACCTGCTTCACGTATTCTGCTACTGTAGCAAAGTCGACGACGTTGGTTTGCTCCGGTTTTGATTCAGCATTCACTGTTTCGACTTGTTCCGTTGGTGTGGCGAACTTCTTGTCTCCATACTGCTTATCTGCAGCGTCCTTCTTCTTCTTTTTGCGCTTTTTCACTCCAGCTTCTTCCATAGCGAGCAGATGATCCGAAGATGGTGCAGGAATCTCGACGTTGGTAGTTTCATTTAGCTTCTGCTGCGATTCAGCTTCCACAGCTTTGTCCTGCTCCTTGGGTGCGGCGACCTCGTTGTCTTCACCCTGATTCTCTGCAGCTCCTTTCTTCTTCTTTTTCTTCTGCTTCTTGCGCTTCTTTTTCGCTCCATCCTCCTCGACGGGAGGCTGCTCCTGTGTGTTCGTCGGCTCGTCAACCTTTTGCCCCGCCGTAGTACAGCTCTCTCCTTGCGGTGGCGAGACGTTGCAAGTGTTGTCCTCTTTCTTCTGTGATTCAGCCGCTTTGATAGCTGCGGTTTCCTCTATTATTGTGGTGTACAGCTCCTCGCCTTTCCTGAGCACCAGCTCTGCCACCGCTACCTTTTCCCATTTTGTCTCAGTAGTCTTCAGCGAGTCAACCAGCTTCAGCAATCGTGCTAGCAACCGTCCTCTTTCTAGTACAGTATCTTCGCTCTTTTCTTTATTCTCCTTGTCCGACAGGTATTTGAGCCTGTCCATTAATGCCTGAGCCAGCGCTCTTTTGAGTGGAATCGGCAACAAGCTATCATATTCATCAGTTGGTAGCTTGAAATCTTTTACGCGTTCCATCGGGGATGGAAAATCCGTTCCAGTGCTAGAAACTTCCGCCGCCTTTTCAGTCTGAACTGCATCACATCCCTTAGCCTTTAGGAGCTTGGCCTCCTTCGGCAATGTCTTATTTCCTTCATGATTGTGAAGCACAGCCTGTTTCGCCTTTTCAGCAGGAACCGCATCATCACTGCCTTCAGCTTTTGGGAGCTCAACCTCCTTGACCATTTCAGTCGGAGCTGCACCAGCTTCTTTAACCTTCACCTTCTTCGCTTTTTTAGCCGGATCTGCACCACCTCCCTTAGCGTTTGAGAGCTCAGTCTCCTTAATCCTCTCAGCTGGAACTGTATCACTTCCATGGGCTTTTGGGAGCTCGACCTCTTTAGCCTTTTCAAACGGAACAGCGTCGCTTCTTTCAGCCACTGGGAATCGAACTTTCTTCGATTTCTTGGCAGACAGCGGCTCAGCCGGCTTCACTCTTTCAGCTTGAACTGCATCACTTCCATGAGCATTTGGGAGCTCGTCCTCCTTGGCCTTTTCAGTCGGAACTGCATCACTTCCACGACCTTTTAGGAGCTCGACCTCCTTGGCGTTTTCAAACGGAACTGCGTCGCTTCCTTCAGCCTCTGCGAACCGGACCTTCTTCGCTTTCTTGGCAGACAGCGGCTCAACCTCCTTCACTTTTTCAGCGTCACTTCGTTTAGCTTTCGGGAGCTCGACCTCCTTCGTCTTTTCAGTCGGAACTGCATCACTTCCCTTAGCGTTTGAGAGCTCAGTCTCCTTTATTCTTTCAGCTGGAACTACATCACGTCCATGAGCTTTTGGGAGCTCGTCCTCCTTGGCCTTTTCAAACGGAACTGCGTCACTTCTTTCAGTCACTGGGAATCGAACCTTCTTTGCTTTCTTGGCAGACAGCGGCTCGACCTCCTTCGTCTTTTCAGTCGGAACTGCATCACTTCCATGAGCTTTTGGGAGCTCGACCTCCTTGGTCTTTTCAGTCGGAACTGCATCACTTCCATGAGCTTTTGGGAGCTCGACCTCCTTGGTCTTTTGAGTCGGAACTGTATCACTTCCTTCAGCCTCTGCGAACCGGACCTTCTTCGCTTTCTTGGCAGACAGCGGCTCAACCTCCTTCACTTTTTCAGCGTCACTTCGTTTAGCTTTCGGGAGCTCGACCTCCTTCGTCTTTCCAGTCGGAACTGCATCACTTCTTTCAGCTTCTGCGAACTGAACCTTCTTCGCCTTCCTAGCACACAGCGGTTCAACCTCCTTCACTTTTTCAGTCGGAACTGCGTCACTTCGTTTAGCTTTTGGGAGCTCGACCTCCTTCGTCTTTTCAGTCGGAACTGCATCATCTCCTTTTGCTTCTGCGAAACGAACCTTCTTCTCTTTTTTGACAGACAGCGGCTTAACTTCCTTCACTTTCTCAGTTGGAAATGCGTCACTTCGTTTAGCTTTTGGGAGCTCGACCTCCTTCGTCTTTTCAGTTGGAACTGTATCATCTCCTTCAGCTTCTGCGAAACGAACATTCTTCGCTTCCTCAGCCGGCAGTGTTTGATTTCCTTTGCCATTCTGCAGCTCGACCTCCTTCAGTTTTCCCACAGGAACTGCTTCATCTCCTTTAGCAGGCAAAGTTTCGCCTACACTAGCATTCAGAAGCTCGGTTTCCTCAGCTTTTCTAGTCGACTGTGTCTTACGTCCGTCGCGACTATTGCACTCGAATTCTTTCGCTGTCATCGCATAATAAATTATTTTCTTCCCAAGAGCTGATCTTTGACATTTCGTAGCATCGAATAAGGTCTTGAACGGCAAATTTCGATGCTCCACAACATCTCCAGATATGTTCATTAACGGTGTCTTCGGCCGAATCTGTCCGCCCTTCTTTTGTCCAGCCTTTTCAGGCTCTTCGATAACTTCCTCTTTGTCCCTTCGTTCAATTGCCTAAAACAAATGCTCGATAAGCGATCGATAATTTGTTTCGTTAAAGCTACTATATGAAGTCGACCCGTATTTACTCACACCTACCTGACAGTTCTTTTGTCCTGCGTTTTCAGGGCCTTTGACACCGTCTTTTTCGTACTTTCGTTCAATGGCCTAAAGCATATCCATGCTAATAATAAGGCCCGTGCTGTTTTATTTTTCATCAACCCACAACTGAGCTTCCAAGCAGAGGCATTAAAAACGTGTTCCAAACGCTAGCTCAAAAAGGTTCCAATCGATAAGCAGTCGATAGTGCGTTTCGTGAAAGCTACTGTAGATTGTGTACCAAACACATTCTCATGGTACCAATCAATGAGAAATCGTATTGAGATAATGTATTTCGTTAGAGCTACTATAAAGTGAAACCGTTATTTACCCACACCAACCTGATACTTCTTTTCTCCCGCCATTTCAGGCCTTTTGACACCGCAATTTTCGTTCTTTCGTTCAACTGCCTAAAACATGTGCTTTTTCTGTAATGTTCTTGCTGTTCTGTTCCACATCAATTCGCAGTTTAGCTGTAGAATGTAAGTTCAGGGAGGTTTTCATCAAGAGGCAATCGATAGGGCGTTTCGTTAAAACTAAGATCGTCTACCAAACACATGCTCAAGGAGACTCCAATCAATGAGCAATCGATAATGCATTTCGATCAGGGATGGGCGGAATTTCTGTTTTCTGTTTTCTGATTTTCTGGCCATTTTTGACAAATTTTTTCTGTTTTCTGTTTTCTGGGAAAATGGCCAAAAATTGGCCAGAAAACAGAAAATAGAGTTACGAACAAAATGTTATCACAGAAACCTAATGAAAGGAATCCAAAAAGTATTATAGAATAGTGAGCTTCATTCCACAATAGTATTTCTAGAGCATCTTAAATGGAAAGCATGTGGCGTTTTTGGATGTGCTCGTGTAGTAATTGCGCCGCATACTCATGAACTATCACTAAAAATTTTATATTAAAACTTTAAAACTAGTATTCTGAGGGCATTAAATTATGTACTAACTAACCACTTGTCCTAGAGTTACTGTGGGTAGGGTTATTCTCCACCTCCGGTTTAAAAATTGATCACTGTTAGTCGGTGATCCCCAATATCGCTTTCTGCGGAGCCTTCGTCGAAGCTGCTTTTCTAACTATGAAGATTCCTCATTGGTGTCACAAATTAGTAAGAGAAAGAAAAGTTTTAGTTACCTTCGATTTCGCTGCTGTAATGATACAGAACTGATACACGAAATTTCTCATTTATCACTTATATCATCTGTCGTCCCATTGATCATCGAGTTGTTCAAGCGGACACCAGCAGCGCCTCAACACGTCCATGCCACGTGCCAGGGTATCTAAAGAATCCTTTTCGCACGAGGGACACGAAGAGCGTCATATTGTTTATTCAGGGCTTTGACAAGTCCGACCAACGCGTAGGTGGGCATCCTGCTGTTCTCTTGACATTCCGTGGAGTCTAGTCGGTGATGGCTCTCGTCCACTCGGTGTCTGCGAAGCGCATTACGTGGCCCGCCTAATTTTCGACGACTTGGCCTATGCGACAGCGTCCCTGATCTTCGAACGTCGGCGAAGCTCGGAAGTCTCGAGGCCTTCTCTCACTTGCGTGAGTCGTGTCACTCCGAGCATTGTCCTCTCGATTCCCCGCTACGCGACACTGATCGCTTGTTCATCCTGCTTTCGTAGAGCCCAGGTCTCTGATGCGTCTTTTAGGGCAGGAAGAACAGTGAAGTGGAAAAGGTGGGTACGGAACCCGACGTTCTGCGTCTTCTCCACGACTCTCTTGACAGCTCCTCAAGCCGCTCGCATCCTCCTTCCCAGCTCCGGCGCTAGTTAGTTGGTCATGTTGACTTCACGACCCAGATACACGTATCTGGAGCATTCGAAAATGTTCGTTCCGTTGAGCGAGAATGGGGCATCAGAAACCCATCCGTTCTTCATGAACATCGTCTTCGTAAGATTCAGTTGCAGTCCAACGTTCCCACATACACAGTCGAAGCCAGCAAGCATTTTCTCTGCCTGGCTAGCGCTCGGTGTTAGATGGTGTAGGTGCAGTCTGTCGTCTTTCACTCTCATGTCTTCCCATTCTAGTTGTCGAATGACGTTTTGAAGGGTGGCGCAGAAGAGAACCGGGGATATAGTACTCTCTCATCAAACCTCTCTGTTCACTTTGGCAACGACGTTGTTGTAGAATGGCGAGACCTTTGTCGGGAATCCACTCTGCAGCTCTCGAAGGACTCTGATGTACACAGTAGGAACGCCCTGAACGAGCAGGACTTCGACGACCGCTTCAGTTTCGACAGAGTCGAATGCCTTCTTCAGGTGAACGTGCAGCGGCAGCTTGTCCTCTCGCGACACTTCGATAAGCTTCGTAATGATGTGTATGTGGTCGATCGTACTGAATCCTCTCTGAAATCCTGCTTGTTCGCAGGACTGTACTTCATCTAGCGTTCTGCCGATCCTATTCAGGAGGACTCGAGTTAACAGCTTATAGACTACGTACTTCAGGCAGACCAGGTGATTGTTGCTAATGTCGTGCACTCCCCTGTACAGCAAGGCGGTTCTGCTGGTCTTCCACTAAGATGTAATATGATATATAGATATGAGATGAAATAATAATGTGATAAAGAGGGTATATGCTCGGTCTTCATTATATGGTCTCTACGCATTCAAAAAAGCATCTTCACCTAAGATCTGTTGTGCTGACAGCCCCTTCAGTCAAAATCTCGTACTGTACTGTAAGGCACCAAGCCAGTGCACATCATCTTTAGTCGGCTAAGCAGTAACTAGGTGCTGTAAAGAGCATTGGTAAGTTGGCCTGAGAACTTTCAGTTACGCGGAAACTAGGCTACTTACAATGAAAGGTATAACCAAGAACGAAACGAACTAGGAATACAGATTCTAGCGGAGCCAGCAATACTCAACGAATCTCTGCACAGCTTTAAAGTATGTTGCGAGAGTGCGTCTACAAACTCAAGCAATTGAGTTGAAATATGGAAACAGTGATCACTGATTCATCGTGTTCAGTACTCTAAAAGTTTCTTACTAGTGGGACCATTATCTGATTGAGGCGTTCGCGGTGAAACGGGGCTGATGAGTAATGTTGTGTACTTCACTGTCGAGATTCCTAGGATCTATCAGTCCAGATTTACAACTTGCTGATTGCAGTAGACTGGAATGTAGTAGAAATTTTTATAAACGCTTACAAAATAAAACGCTGGTCTGCGACTACATCTCTAGTCATACAAAAGCATTTGCTACTGGAAAAATGAATCTTTGGGTAAAATAATTAGATCGTGTGATAATTTCCAAATTTTCTGTTTTCTGATTTGTTTTCTGATTTTTCTGGCGTTTTTGGCTTTTCTGTTTTCTGGTTTCTGTTTTCTGACGAAAGCGATTTTCTGTTTTCTGTTTTCTGGAAAAATTTTCAAAATTTCCGCCCATCCCTGATTTCGATAGAGCCACTACATGAGGTCATCCGTTATTTAGTCACACCTACCTGATACTTCTTTTCTCCATTCTTTTCAGGCTCTTTGACGTGTCCATTCTCGTCTTTTAGTTCAGCAGCCTAAAGCATACAGTAATTAATAAGGCCCGGGCCGTTCTACTTTTCATCAACCCATAATTCAGCTGCCAAGCAGAGCCATTAAGACCGTGTGCCAAACCGCAGTTCAAGAAGATTCCAATCGATAAGCAATCGATAGTGTGTTTCGTTAAAGCTATTGTAGGGCCTCTACCAAACACACGCTCAGGAAGAATCTAATCAATGACCAATCGATAACGTGTTTCATTAAAGCCACTATATGAAGTCAACCGTTATCTACACATTCACGCCTACCTGATACTTCTTTCCACCAGCCTTTTCAGGCCGTTTGACACCGCCCTTGTCGTCCTTTCTTTCAACTGCCTAAAACATATAGTTGATAATAATGCTCTTATTGTTCTGTTTCCTATCAACCCACAGTTCTCAGAGAGATTCCAATCGATAACCAATCGATAATGAGTTTCTTTAAAGCTACTGTAGATCTTGTACGAAACACACATTTAGGGAGATTCTAATCAATGAACAATCGATAATGTGCTCAATTAAAGCCACTATATGAAGTCAACCGTTATTTACACATTCACACCTACCTGATACTTCTTTTCACCAGCCTTTTCAGGCCCTTTGACACCGCCCTTTTCGTCCTTTCGCACAACTGCCTAAAACATGCGATTGATAATAATACTAGTGTTGTTCTGTTGCCTATCAACCCACAGCTTTCAGAGAGGTTCCAATCGATAAGCAATCGATAGTGAGTTTCGTTAAAGCTATGGTATTTAGATCTTGTACCAAACACATGCTCAGGAAGATTCCAACTAATGAATAATGAGATAATGTGTTTAGGTTAAGCTACTGTATGAAGTTAAACCGTTATTTACTCACACCTACCTGACACTTCTTTTGTCCAGCCTTTCCTGGTCGCTTGACTCTGCACCTTTCACCATTTTGTAGAATTTCCTAAATCATATTCTTATTATTATAATATTGTTCCTGTTGTTCTGCTTTCTATCAAAATTTAGTTTAGCTGCCACGCATAGACACTGAGATCCGCAAACCAAACATACGTTCAGAGAGATTTTAATCCATGAGCAATCGATAGCGTAATGCATTGAAGCTGCGGTTTGAAGCCAAACTTTTATTTTTCACACCTACATGCTTAACATATTTCGTGTATAAAGCTCGTGTGCGGTCAAGTCTTTTTTCAAATAAATTATCCAACTCCGCCCCCAATTACGGTACAATGTGACTAGCGTGTTAAGACGACTCGAACGAGATTTCCCACTCTTTCTTCCCCGATTTTCGCGCGCCCTTCTAGCCCTAAGCATTTTAACACGTGGAAACGTTTCCTAACATATTCTGTACTGCATTTCTTCGGAAATTCTGAATACCGGATCTAAAAACTTGAAAAGGAAGCCTGTAGAAGTAGATGGACGTGGTTTTTCCATTTATTTCTCTTGTTTGAAGGTCAAAAACAGGGAGAGTAAATGAAAAACCATCGTGTCCGAAATGAACTCAACATGCTGTTCTTCCCACCGTAACCGGTACGGTGCAGCCACTTAATGTTTGCGCACCCAGCTACCGCTTGTAGTGTCATAGTACCACAGACATACTAAGAAGAATGTTCTCTATGTGCATTGATTGCAGGTCTTCATGGTGAATCAATCGTCTTCATATTTCCAATTTGGATCGCTGCGCGAAACGTGATGCCACGAGCCGCCATACTCCACGCGCGGATCGATTGATACCCAGAGATTAATCAATTTGCACAGAACACACGAGGACTTCTGATAGCGTTGCCGACGTAACACAACACCTGCACCAAGAAGAGAAAAACCACAGCTTTTCATGTGATGTTTGCATTGTACATAGGTTTTTGCATAAACACACTCGCCCTATTCCTGTATTTCAACGGCTTTGATGGATCAATACCGTCGAAATATTACAATGGTATGCCATTCCATTTACTTAAGGCATTCTGTTGTTTTTCCCGCAAGTTACGATTTTTACATAAAGAGCTTGTCGGTTGAAATCATGAAAATTGTTTTAAAATGCTGAGAAGGAATTTGACATTTGCCACATATTCTTAGAAAGATGGTGCCTGTTCATAATCTCACAGCTCCTCTATCTTTCTAAACGTTTTTTTTTTCATTTAAAAATTGAAATGAAGAACTTGGTACGCCAGCTTGTACTGCAGTGTCGGAATCCAAGCGTACACTGAAGTTCGTATAGAAAGAAAAAAACCAAAAATGTGTTACAAATTCTAGTCAGAAGGGGGAGGGTACACCCATTATTGAAAGAAAAACACGCACCATGCAGCACAACCGTCCATGTTAATCGTATGTCCTTCAGTTCAGACAGTCGATCGAAAATATGCCCAAAACAGCATTCCTAGTTGAAGGGGGTGGTGAAAATGGTGAAAAATGGCAGAATGAAAAAAAAACCTGGAACAAATTCGAACAGCTCTGCCTATCGCCACAGTTAAGCAGTCGGCGCGCACATGGTACGCGTAAGCCCTAGTTTATACTTGTGCCGCCATGCGGCGCGGCATCATGATTGTCATAGATATCGATTTCTCGCGCCGCGCGGTCGATATCCATTCCAACCATAATGCCGCGCCGCGCAGCGACGCATGTATAAACTAGGGCTAAAGACATGGCGTGACAAGAGGCAGTGTGCTGACGCGAACGTGTCACAGGATTTATTTACTTAAATGAGAATATTCGGCTCCCCCTTCCCCCACAAGATTTCAACTGCTCAATCGAAACTTCTTTCAGTACAAAAAGAGCAGAGCAGCAAATCCAATGGTAAGTAAAAAATGGGTGGCCACTACTATATTTAGCATAGTTGTGCTCGAATGACCTATTCGAATAGGCACTCGAATGATTTTCATTCGAAATTGAATACTCGAATTCGAATATTCAAAAAAATCGCGTTTTTCGAATGTATTCGAATTCGACCATTCGAAATTTGTGAGTATTCGAAACCATTCGAGCACTCTAAAACGTTTGGAGAGCACAACTATAATATTTAGTCATATTTATTTATCATACACGTCCTAGAAGCTCATACTCAAAACGCAGTATGCTCAAGAAAGAGTAGCATACTTGACGATATCGATGCACTAGAGAAGTGTCAAAACAAGAAAAAACAAAAACTTAAAAAATCACTCAAAAATGATCGATAAAACGCAGTCAATGTATAAGATCACATCTAACATATTATAACTTAACTACATTTAAGCTGTGAAGGACCTAATTTCTGTTTCTTACTTTGCTACCAAATTAGTAAAGGTTAGGTAACGATATAAACCAGTTATTGGGTAATTTCAAAAATACTGAAGCTTCACTATTCACGCCGAATCTTTTCGTTGTTCAAGCACCCTGGTAGCCTCCAGCGCTCAAATTATGAACTTTGCAATGAAGATAAGGGCTCGACTAGAAAAGAAGGTCCAATAAAATAGCGTCAGATCTGTCACGGTATAGTGGCCACCACCCTGTAAGCCACGCCCCTACTTGGGTTTGGAACGTTGGCAGTCTCCCCGACTGCATACTTTGTATATGGTTGTGTACAAAAATATAAATCTATAGAAATGCTTTGTCGAACTCCCATCTCAGCCAGAGGCTTGACATGGAGGTCGCGGGGAGATTATTTTTGCTCAAAAAATTCTAAAAGAAGTTAGCAGTACGGGAGACTCCGTTTTGACGGCCATCAAAACGTATCTATATCTCGAGATATACACACCACACCGCATGCACATTGCACATTTCTCACGAAGCATGCTGGCATGATTTTTTTTTTTATACTGAGCATGATTTTTATCATTTCCACTTTTTCGTTTGTCTTCGTCGTGGCGCATGAATGAGGCAGGGCATGTAACTAAACAGCTAACATTTTTCAAAGAATTTCTATTACTACTTTCAACTATTACTACTTTCAAAGAATTTGAGCCGTTTACTCTATGCTATTTTTTAAAATCTAATTATCGATTGCGAAACGTACGATTTTCGCTATTCGCGACAGCGATTTGAAGCGAATATCGTATTTTCCGACCTGGCGTCTTCAAAAACACTACGTGTGCGGAAAGTACGTTCTTCACATGAGTCACTGCCGAGTGCAAGCTACCTCCCTTGTGAACCTCGTACTTTTCCGATTTTCCTTTTTGCGCACGTCCTAGATGATTTCTTTGCATTCATGTTTTCGTTATCACGTTAATAGCTTAATCAAATCTTTCACTATTAGCTTATTAAACCGTCTAATTTATAGCTCATGTTTCTAACCCTCAATTCTTAACTTATCGTCAATTCAATTGCTACATTTTACTCTGCCATTCATGCCACCGCTAGCTTGTATATAATCTGTACATAGGACGTCCAAAAAAAAAATCCGAAAGAGAACAAAAAAAATTATTTTTTAGATTTATTTTTATTCGATGTTAATAGAACTTCGCCCATTGGCTGCACTACCGTATACTAGGTAATGTCGGCATTACAAAGGAGCCGAAACGTGGCTTTGAGTATAGAATCAAGGGTGTCTACCAGAGCTCACGTAAGTACCCACTTAAGAATAGCGGCGTCAACGAGGCTATGATAATCCCACTCGAAAGGAATAGAGGATGGTAACCCATACTGAGGTCATCTAACAGACACTACGTCTTCGTGACTGCGGTTGAACGGTTGTGTTCAACTGCGTTCTTTGCTTACTGCTTCCTTAGTTCTCTGCCTGTCTCCTATTTCTTCATCTTACTCATCAACATAACGGATAATTACTTAGTGCCGAACAGCCCACCAGCTGAGAAACGATTTGCTCGCACCGAGCAAAGAAATCAAGCGAAACTAGCGAGTCGACTTATTGACGAATCGCGGGAATTAATAGAACGGTTGCTCATTACGAACATGGCGAGAAATGATAACGGACCAATCGGGGGGCCTATCCAGATTTCAGAAAGGCCTCTTGATATTCGGGTCAATATAGCGGATCTGTTCCTTCCCGCATTGCAGTGCTGGCCGAATTATAACGGAACTAACATGTCAGTGGTGAAGTTTGTTAGAGAGATGAACGAAAAAGCCAATGCAGCGGGATATGACGAGCAGAAACTGGCAAGGCTCCTTCCTCTGCAATTAAGCGGAGCAGCCAAAATAAAATACGAGAACTATGATAACGATGTTAAGCTGGATTACCGAAAGGTTGTTGACCAGTTGAAAAAAAGACTTTCGCAGCCCTAACTATGTCGAAATAGCGAAAGCAAAAATTTATCACGTGAAGCAGGAACCCGATGAAAATGTGGTCATTTATGGGCAACGGGTGAGAGATTTAGTTGCCGACGCTTTTGCCGAAAGTAATCCCATTGCCGTCGAAGAAATAATGTGCGAAACATTTGTGCGCAGCCTTACTACGAATCTTCGAATTGCGGTAATGAAAAAAAAGGCAGTCATCACAGACTTTCAAAGATCTGCAACAAATTGCAGAAAACGAAAGTCATCTTCTTGAAATTGTGACGCGTGAGATAGGAATAATTGATAACACCCTAGTAAATGCGATCGCGGAAGCCGTTCAAAACGCACACATTAGTGAAAGCTGCCCACATCGAAATTACCAAAATCAAGGGAACTACCAGCGTCAAGAGTGGAATCAATCGCCATACCCTGCTGTTAGTGCATCGCCAAATTTTTCACCACGTTGGAACAGTAATAGGGCATATCACGAACGTAGTCCTCAATCCTATAACGATAACGGTTACTACAATAACGGAGGAATTCGAAGCCCACGTGGATATCACGGACGCGATTCTCAAATCCCTAGAAATAACGCTTCTCACAATTACGTGAGAAATTATGATGACCAACATGATAACGGTCGATATCGGGATTATTCTAATGAATTTCCACACAACTGATAAGTCACTGTGACGGCATAAAAATCTATCGCATTCAAAATAACGCCCTATATTATAACGAAGGGAAAAATATTCGGTTAGGTAAAGTAGACGAATATCACCAAAAAGAGATTTTGTAGCAGAATCACGAAAACCCCTTTGCCGGAGGTTACTTGAGCAGTAAAAATACCTTGCAGTAAGATTCACGTACGATTTTACTGGAAGAAAATGGATAACGAAATAGCTAGCTTTGTTCTAAGCCGCGTCATTTACCAAAAGGTAAAGTCATAACGATTTCGAAATATTTTTGACATTTTACAGAATATAGCGATGTCCGTAGAACTGATAAAGACATAGGGAAATTCGGACTATGATAACGACAGCGACTACACTCCCCCAAAAAGTCATTTCGAGGTAACTTTCAATATTTTCACCAGAAGGTCGGAAAAATAACGATTGGTAGAATAACGATTCAATATAAACCAAATTCATAACGATATCTAATAAATATTTGAAGGAGCTATGCGAAGATACCAGTGCTCGAACTGGTATCTTGGAAGAGGAAATGCGAGAGCTCCGACAAACACTGATGGCTTGTCAGGAGCAAGTTGATGCGATGGCAAAGATGGCGAACAAGGACTTAAATCTGGTCGCCAATGTGGGGGACGCTGATAAGACGTGCCCTAGAGATGCGATGGTCGACGGCTCTAGAGATGCGATGGCTCCAAGTAATGCCGGCGGCAGTGTGAGGGCAGCGATGCGAGCAATGCCTCGAAGGCACATGATCCGGCGGCCCTATGACCTGATCAGGTTGTGTCACTTCTGTGACCAACCTGGATACTCTGATAGCTGCAGGAATGGGTTGAGTATTAATGTAAGAGTAGACATCATTCAGAGAAAAAAAAAACTCTGCCCCAAATGCCTCAAGCCACATCTAGGCCTATGCAGAAAAATTACGCCCTGTGCGTACTGCAATCAAGCCGCCCACCATCGCTCTCTGTGTCCCTCGGTGAATGCGTATCAGCAGCGAGCCGAGAAAGCCCACCATTGTTAGCCGTCAATGTATCTTGTTGTACTGTAATAATTTTTTCGTACTGCATTTTTTTGTTGAGGCCGACAAATTCGAAAGGGCGGGCATGTCACGGTATAGTGGCCACCACCGTGTAAGCCACGCCCCTACTTGGGTTTGGAACGTTGGCAGTCTTTCCGACTGCATACTTTGTATATGGTTGTGTACATAAATATAAATCTATAGAAATGCTTTGTCGAACTCCCATCTCAGCCAGAGGCTTGACATATCCTAAACGGAGGGGGCATCGATATGGAAGCGAAGAAAACACGAACAAGGTGCCCCACCCCCACTAGGATAGATCAGGAGTCTCCCTCTCGTAGCAAAAGAAACACACACATCACAGAAACGAACGCACCCTGTAGACGATATAGACTGGTTGAATCAGCGTGCCAATCCTTATATGACGAGTGTGTTTCCTCAGAGTCTTCTCACTGAATCGCCTGCTCACCAGCGTGACTTTGACTGGATAACGCGCACTCGCAGGGATCGGTTCCAAGTTAGGAGTTCGAGCACAAGTCAGCATCCTCCTAAACTGGCAAGTATATTCGCGAATTCCTTGACCGTCGTTTAACCATGCACAACAGAGGTTAGTCGAAGCGAGCAGAAGCATTAACGAAACGGAAGATAGAATAGAAGAGCGTCTGACAAGGGTGCAGGTCTACATAGAGAGGGCTATTCACCATGTATCACAGGTTTTTGGATGAAATCTTCGGAATTTGTGGAAGAAGATCAGAATGGACCCCACTTTCTAGACCTGTACCTTCAGTGCACAACAACAGCCACATTCCAACACAAAACGATCATCAGCACAGCGACAGCGACGGGAAAATGGAAAGACAATGCAGGGGATAGGGACAGGAGTTGAATCACGGAGTCACACAACAGCATGAAACGGTAATACTGGTCTTCGAATAGGTTTTGGTGCGAAGGATACCCACTCACTTCAAACGATTGGCATTGGAAAAATCGATAATGCCAATCGATATCAAGAGACACATCGCGCTGCCCTTGAACGCTCAGATACAAGCAACGTGGATTAATTTTCTCATTTCCATAACGATCGATAATACCGATATTTGCCATAAAGAACGATGGCACATATCGATCTTGAAATTGATCGATTTTCTCATTCCCATATTTTCTCATTCGATAGTACCGACATATTCCATGAAGAATAATGCTAAATATCGATCTTGAAATATATCAGTTTCCTTATTTCCATAAAGAACGATATTACCAATATTCTCTATGAGCGACGATGGCCCGCACATATCGATCTTAAAATTGATCAATTTCCTCATTTCCATAAAGATCGATAATATCGATATTCATTAAGGATGGCATATACCGATCTTGAAATTGATAAATCTTCTCATTTCCATGAAGATCGTTAGTACCGAGATTTTCCACGAAGAACAATGGCGCATATCGATCTCGATTCGTGTGCAATCCCATAGTCAGAACTGTGAGAAAATCGATGTTTTCGATCAATGTTGACTCCATGATTGACTTCCTCTACAATACATATCGAAGATCAATAGTACCCGTCGACACCGGTCAGAGCATAGTCTCTTTTTCAAGCCGTCACATCAGAAATCAACTATGGCTATCGATATTGATGCGTTTACCGATTTTCCACCACTCCTGAAAGCAATCATATGGATCTAAATATATCAATCCAAATGTACTCCCCTTTTCAAATGGTCAACTGTGAGAAAAAATTCGATATCGTCGATGGTTTATCGATTTTCCGTTTCTGAAGTGTTCGGCAAAACAGGTCGATATCGATCTCTAGGTAGATAGTTAGTGTTTGACCAGTCAGCCAAGAACAAAGTGACGAAGGGTTGTTACGGTGCAAATAGGAAGAACAGCATAACTTAAACATAAATTTCACTAGACGAAACATCAGCAATTGAAAAGGTAAGTGATTACCGCTGTGGAGGTAAGGCAGCGACGCCGCCTCGCGCCGCAGGCGCATGCTTCGGAATGACAACTCATCCCGAAGCGGTCAGTCGCTTGCCAGCAGCATGGCTGACCTGTAAAGGTGGGTCAGATGTGTCAAGACTCGAAACAGTTGATTCTTCGTTCTAGCGATCCGATGACCTTCAAAAGGGGAAAGCACGGACGGTTCAAAAAGAAATGCTTGTGGAAGTCAGCAAAAACTGGAAATCAGGTAGCAGATATGTTGAGGAAACCTATTGCTGTTCGCGCTGGAGCCATGAATGTTCCATACAAAGTGCTATTGTTCTGAAATTGTGCATCAGAATTGCAGGAGAGGTTCATACAACTTATCTGTAGAGGAAAATATAGTACAAGCCCAATCGGGGGGGGGGGGGGGGGGTTAACGTGATACTCAAGCGGAAATCATCGTAGGAATAAAAAACATCAGATGTTCAACTGTGAGAAAAAATCGATATTGTCGGTCGTTTATCGATTCTTTGTTTCTGATAGTGAGATGGTTAGTAGAACCGGTCGATATTGATCTCAAAGTAGATCGTTAG
The DNA here is from genome assembly GCA_947396885.1 of Heligmosomoides polygyrus polygyrus. Taxonomy (NCBI): domain Eukaryota; kingdom Metazoa; phylum Nematoda; class Chromadorea; order Rhabditida; family Heligmosomidae; genus Heligmosomoides; species Heligmosomoides polygyrus. Next base: position 4,977,619 of record OX377206.1, on the reverse strand, counting down.
AGTTTGATAAGACAGCCAAAAACCAAGTGACGAGGGGTTGTTACAGTGCAAATCGGAAGAACGAGGAAGCGAATTTTACGAGAGAAAACACCAGAAATGGAGAAGGATTACCGCGGTGGAGGTGAAGCAGTGACGCCGCCGCGCGCCGCAGGCGCATGCTTCGGAATGAAACTCATCCCGAAGCAGTCAGTAGCTTGCGGATGACCTGTAAAAGTTGGTCAGATGTGTCGGGACTTGAAGCTGATCAACTGATTCTTCGTCCTAGCGCTCCGACGACCTTCAGGTGGGAAAATGGACGCTTCAGAAATAAATGTTTATGGAATAGTCAGCAAAAGGTGGAAATCAAGTAGCAGATATGTTGACGAAACCAACTGCTGTCCATGCTGGAGCATTAATGTTCCACGCAAAGAGATAGTGTTCCAAAATTTTGCATCATAACTGCCGACGAGGTTCATACAGCTTACCTGTTGAGGAAAATACACTTCAATCCCAATCGGGGGGGGGGGGGAGGGAGGGTCAACCTGATACTCACGCGGAATCACGGCAGGGATAAAAAACATACAACATGAAGTACAGCCATGCTTGCCTTATGCCCTCTAGTTCTGATAGTTGTTCGAGTGGACAACCGAAACAGTACTCAGAATTGAGGGGAGGGTGGGAGTAGCGGTTACAATTCATATTTGTGAAAGGAATCAAGGGTAAGGTAGAACCAAGCCTCCCGCGAGAACAGCTGGTCTCACTGGAGCGTCATTTTGTCAATGGGGCGCGGAATCCTCGCTGCTGTTCGGATGTGGCCACGGCGATCGTGGAGTATTCTCTACTCACTGATATACGCACGATGTGGCGGGTAGAATTTATCATGAGTGCCTTATCGTGGGTACCCCCTATACTCCGCGGGTGTAAGCGGTGATGAATTCGAACCCTAGAGCAAATTCAAACAACTGCGCAGCTGCACAGTCAAGCAATCGACGGCACTCATCTGGGTCAGAAGACCCGTAAAGACACGACTTTACAAGGGGAACCCGCTGACGCTAAAACGTTAGAGGATTCTCTGGCTTTAAACAACAGTAACAGTTGGACCTTCATCAAAAATATCACGTCTAGGGAATGCTACACGGTCTATTCGCCATGAATCTTATCGAAGCCTCGTTACTCAACGAAAACTAATGACAAGAATTCATTGATGAGGCACATGTTAGATGAAACATAGATGTGTCACGCTCACTAGGAGTTAGGCCCCGTTTATACTTCGACGCCGAGACGACGCCACGTATTGTGATCACATTGATCGGGAGACGCGATCGATCAATTTGCCCACTATACATGCCGTCGCATCGCTCGGAGTCGGAAGTATAAACGGGGCCTTACGAGGGTACGTGATGGTGAATAATCGGTCGAAAACATCCCTACCTCACTTATGCTTACACCGATGGAGCTCTGTCTTCTTCCACGAGTGATGAAACGTCGGTCTTCTCTTGCCATATAGTAGGATGTGATAGATAACCATGTCGTAATGTTCGCAGGATTCGACAACCACGCTTCTGTGTTCAAACCTCCCAGTAAGCACAAAGCGATCGCGCCAGGACCCGCGGCCTATACCCTCAAATAACAGCCGCGCAGCGGCGCGGCTCAATGGGTTTGGGCAACGTTGCTGACAACCTAGTAATCATCTCGGGCAGAAGTCCTTCAACGATGACACCAACTGCGAGCACGAGTGCAGATGGCTGCAGTAACCAGCTGGTTAGCGCAACATGGTCTTTTTCCAAAGTCTGAGCTGTATGTGCTTCCAGTAGAAAGACGATGGAGTCGTGACTCAAGGGTAGAATTTCATGCTCGCCTCTGAGGCTTTTCCCCTGCAGATTCTTTATTTTCGCCTTTGAGCTGCCTTTGATAACGATGTGAATGGAATAAAATTGCATTTGCTCCCTTTATGCTGTTAGGGGTGCAGTAGAGCAGTTGGAGAAGGCGCCGGCTGGTTGTAGTCTGCACGCCGAATCGATGTTCTTGCTCCCGGTTTCCCACCTCGTCAAGCAAGCTCTCCATTCTTTCAGTCTCGTTGAATTATACTAGAAGGAAAAATACGCGGACATGGTCACCGGATGGCCACTGCAAGTCATTGTATAGACCAAATACGCATTCAAGTTGCCTCCATGGGTGACATGGAGGCGTCATCGGGTCGGGTATGGGTGACATGGAGGCGTCGTCGGGTCGGGTATGGGTGACATGAAGACGCCGTCGGGTCGGCTCCGCCGGCAACAAACGCTGGGTAAGGAAGCAACCCTAGCGTCGAACTCGTTGAAACGTGCACCTACTCCAGATTGATTCCTGAAAATTGGAGAACCGGGCAGGTAGAAAAAGCGTAGTAACCCGAGTAAATACGCACGCACCATTGGCCACTGATTTTGAGGAGCGTACGAGAAGAATTATATGCGAGAGCGTGGTGTAGTCAAGAATTGGGGTTGGGACGGGAACTTGATTTCCGTTGTTGACGAACCACTACAGGCGGTGACTTATGCCTTCCTCCGTTATTATATGGTGAGGTTTTCTGTCTCTGATTTTCCTACATCCAGTGCGTCAGACAGAAATTCAGTATCGCGTTCAAAAGACCGATAATATTGATCGATATTGATTGTATGATCAAAACTCCCAATCAGCTGTGGGGCGCATCCGTCGGCCAACACAGTCAGGCAACTGCAACATAGATCTCTATCTGTATTCATAATCGGTTGCCTATGCTTCGGCCATAAAGTTGGGTCGTTCTGATCTTAATATTTGACACAGCTCAATCTTCCAATAATTGTCTCCGCTCCGTCTCACAACAGTATTATGAATTGTTGTCATAGTCATGTAGAAGTACTAAAAATAGTTTCGTGAATAATGTATAGTTCCATTAAATATTGATTCACTTGAACGCTGCTACGTTCTGCTATCGGGGTAATAAGCATCCAGTTCAATTGCTACGAGATAGAACTTTTCACGTCGAATTGGACGCTCTTCCAGGACGTTGCGACTTTTATTCGATTGACTGCAGAAGTTGAACAACAAATACAACAGTGAGGAACGCACATATCCCCACTTTGGTGGTTCATGTAAGTGCGATAAATAGGAAGCGTGAGTCGGCGGGAGAAGCTGATGCATGCGCTCAACTCAACGAACTTCGAATGGGAGAATCTTACTTACAGCCCAGCTAAGAAGCAAGCATATAGTGCAATAAAAGATGAGATCGCGCCATGTACTCCAAAAGTTTACCGCAGCTTTTATTTGATTGGTAGTGTAAATGCCACTTACATGAGCCACCAAAGTGGGGATATGTGTGTTCCTCACTATAGTATTTGTTGTTCAACCTCTGCAATCAATCGAATTACCTGCAGCCCACAGCTAAGAAGCAAACATACAGCGCAATAAAATACGAGATTGCGCCGTGCACTCGAAAAGTTCACCGCAGATTTTATTCGATTTATTTGATTGAGAGTGTAAACGCCACTTACATGAAGCACCAAACTGGGGAACCAAGCGATAAGTAGGAAGTATGAGTGGGCGGGAGAAACGGATATATGTGCTCAACACAACGAACTTAGGATAGTATAGGAAAATCCCGAACGCAGCGGAGGTAGGAAGGAATGAGCTGTGATCTCGGCCGGAGCACACAGGAGGCGGCAGAGCTGTACTCCGTAGCAACACAACTGCAGCAGCACCGCAGCATACTGCAGGTCCACTAATTGAACGGTAGCGAGGACAGGAGCCTTCAACGGGGCCAGAGTTCGAGGCAGTAGCCACCCAACACGTGCGCGGACAGAGCCGCAGCGCCGGCCTATTTCGCAATGCTTCACGTGTCCTCCTCGGCAGCGGCGATTGCTCACCTCCCCTTCGGAGAGAGAAGTCGAGAACCTGCCTCAAACTTGGGTGATTAAACCATCGAGCCCGCGAAGTTTACGAAGTTCCGAAGATTTACGAACAGACAAAAAACCTCTATTATATATGGTGGGATTTATTCCATGTACACTAAATACATGAAATTATAGGCAGCTAAAGTTACTATAGAGATTCCTCTATTCTTTTGTATAACAGTTTTGGTAGATTTACGGTGTATTACTGTAACATGGTCGATTTCATATGTATGGATGATTCATCATGTTTCCGTTTGTTTCGCTATCAGTAGGCTGATCTGTTGAGGAATATTAAAATACTTCAGAAACATTTGCTTATCATGCTTAGCATACCAGTCAGCTCCGCCTTCTTAGCCTGTATAAAAGAAGCCTCCGGAGCTTGAGAGTTGCGTTTTTTTTAGTTGTTATTTATTTGCTTTAGTTGTTAAATAAAAGTTTAATCACCCAAGTTTGAGCTACCAACTAGCCCGCGTGGCAAAGTTACTCAAAGTCAGGCAGATCCATGTAAAAGCGATGGGGAAGCACAAAGCAGAAGATTAGCATATCCACGGCAAATTGTCAATACTGTTCAGAGCCGGTGAAACTGTCTAGCTTGCATCCTAAGTTCAAAAATATGTTCCTAAATAGAAGTAGAATGTGTGGTACATCTCAGAAGGGATTGAGCAACGTCATCCTTCATCCTTTCATGTACTTTGCAAGTCACGCGGCCAGGATGAAGGTTGTGGTTCAAGAATCGAACGGGAGTCGTGTTGTGGCACTGTTTTAAAGGAGAAAGATCTGACTGGTTCTTGGCAGTAGAAAAGGTTTTTACCTCGCAACTTTTCAACTTTTAAGGTGCTTTCTGTATCTCTTGGGCGAGTGTAGCGCAGTCGAAGGAGGAGGTGCCGGCTGTCGCGTGCACCCGATATCAGGTCCCTGGTTCGGATTTCCCGGCCAGGCCAACCAAGCCCTTCATCCCTCTGCGGTCGGTGATTGGTACCGGACTTGTCTGGTAAGGGTAAAGCGCTGGCTTGTTCATCGGCTGGCCACCGCAAGACACGGTATGGCCGAGTACGCATTCCAATCGCCTCCTCGACATACCTTAGAAGTAGAATGCTGGCGCATATCAAAAGGGATTGGCTAACGGCGCTCTTTATCCTTTATGTAACTGAACGCTTTTTTGCATAATTAATATGTAGAATAGTTAATGTTATGTCAGCTACGAGTGGGTTGATGTTCCCACCAGCTCAACTCCTCTCGTAGATTCAAGAACAAAATGAGTGAAAATACACGAACTATTCCTCAGTTAATAATACATAGCTAAAACTAGCTCTGATTGCCACCAGCTGAGGAAGCGCCTCCCATTCTGGAATCAGAAGTTGCTCATGCCATCAGAAGGATGAAGGTAGGCACTGCCGGACGGCATTTCTGCTGATCTCCTTCGTGCGGGTGGCAGTGCCCTCTGCTCACTTCTTGCCAAGCACTTCAACCACTACCTTCGTCTTGATAGGATTCCGGACTCCTGGAAGGAGTCGAAAACAGTTCTAATCTTCAAAAAAGGTCAGCAGGAGGATATCAACAACTATCGACGCATCAGTCTTCTCTCGGTTGTGTACAAGATCTTCACCAAGATACTGCTTAACCGTATGGAGCGTTGCTTGGATGAATATCAGCCAGTGGAGCAAGCAGGGTTTCGCAAGGATTTCTCCTGCATGGACCATATTCAGACTGTCTCACAGCTCATCGAGAGGAGCCGCGAATACCACCTCCCACTTGTCCTTGTCTTCGTGGATTACCGGAAAACGTTCGACTCTGTGGAAATCAACGCCATTCTGAACGCCCTTGTGCACGCTGGTATACCATCGCCCTACATCCGACTTCTCGACGAATGCTTCTCGAACACATCGACTACCATCCAGCTGTTCGATCGAAAGCTTAAGATTCCTATCGGGAAAGGAGTACGGCAGGGAGACACGATTTCTCCCAAGCTATTCACAGCGGCACTCCAGGATGCCATGAAAGACTTGAACTGGGACGATAAGGCTACCTTGTCGACGGTAAACGGCTCAGCAACCTTCGCTTCGCCGACGATATTGTCCTCATCTCTACCAGCACGGCAGAAGTCGAGGAAATGCTGAACGAGCTCAATGTGGCAGGTATGACGATTGGATTGGACATGAATATGTCCAAAATACAATTTATGGTCAACCAGTGGTGCGACACGAGACTCGTAAGCTTAAATGGGGTCGCTCTACAACAGGTCGACCCCTACGTCTATCTGGGAAGAGAGCTGAACATGGATAACGACCTCGCTCCTGAAATCGCCCGCAGGAGACGCGCAGCATGGGCAGCCTTCAGTTCGATTCGCGAAGTCACCGATCAGGTCAAGGATCCCGGCCTCAGGGCCACGATATTCAACGCCTCTGTACTGCCTGCGATGTGTTACGCGACGGAAACCTGGCCCGACAACAGGACAATCGCCAGAGCGATGCAAATTACGCATCGTGCACTGGAGAGATGTCTTCTGAGGACAAGCCTTCGTCAGCAATGGCAAGAAGGCCTACGAAACTCGGAGCTAAGGGAGAAGTCGCAATTAGCAGACCCGCTGCAGTACATGAAGAAGTCCAAATATCGCTGGGCCGGACACCTGCTTCGACGAAAGGACGATAGATGGAGTCTCCGTGTCACAGAATGGCTCCCGAGAGACCATAAGAGACCACTGGGACGACCGCCAACGCGATGGGCAGACTCATTCTGAGGATCTTTCAGAGAGCGGAGTCTGCCTCACTGGATGCAAGCAGCCAGAGATCGAGCGGTCTGGAAGAGTTGTGGTCCCGCTGAGAAGACCTCCAGCCGACAAAAGGACCATCAAAGTATCAAAGTAAAGTATCAAGTAGCTCTGATTATTTGTAATACCTGTAACGCTATTTAGAACTTGAAGAATCGGTTCTGGAAACCCTGAAAACATTAGTGAAATTGTATTGTTTTCCAATATTTTTGAAGTAGTGGTGTTCAGACGGACATTTTCTTTTTGAGTAGAAGATTAGGTGATGGACCGGAGAACGTCAGAATATTGTTCAACTTTACCAGCTCTTCTACAACTACGTTTTCACTCCATTTTAGTATTACTTGTCTAGCTTACCTTGAAAATGGCTTTCCTGTAAGTGTATGCTGGTAGATCACGGCTCAACTTGACTTTAAGTTTAGCGAACCACCAGAATGCATGGCTTCTCCGAAAGCCTTAACCGGCAGATTATAAACAACTGCTTTCTATAGTGCTTGCATTGCCATCGAAACACATTATATAAAGGGCAGGATTTAGACTCGAGGCTCGATGAGCCGACTTACAAAAATCCATCTCAAGACGAATCTCCATTTAGGAAAATTACATTCAACTAAGCGGAGGTTATATATTTCGATAGCGTTAGTCTAGAAGTGCAGGGCAGCTTATGTCGACTGCAAAAAGTCGTAGTAAGATCCCGCGATATGCGGCTTTGCGCCATCACACACATTAGAAAATGACCACCGATGTTCTGCTGAAAAAGAGACGACCGGCAAGCGGATTAGAGTCATCCATAGTGACGAGAGATCAGATGAAGAACGGGCAAAGAGTTCACAGAAGGACATCAGCCGAACACTCGTAAGCCCTTGCCCCGCTTCGTTGCTAGGATGAGCTGGTTATGAAGGCATATGCATGTAGATGAAATTGCCCACGAAGCAACTCACGATACGACAACTATCAGATGTTCTTCTCGAAGAATTCTAGATATCTTTAGTTAGTCTTCCGCGGCCAGAGAATAATGCTGTGACACAAACTGCATAGCGCTGCTTGTGATTCCGCAGATTCCGTATAATTGGCCACTCCAAAAAAGAGGTACGGCAAGGGGCTCTATTTCCATAACTCCTCAGTCCCGTAACTCCAAAACGTCACGTTAGACCTATTAGGTTGTAACGAAATAAATGGCACTGAACCACTGTAAATTTAAACAGTTAATACAGTCACGGCTTGTAGGCAAGTTTATTAATCGAAATAAAAACCTTCTGATTCTACACATCTTTGCCAACGTGACACAAGCTATCTTATACCAGTAGCATAAAAATCAGAAGTTCTGAAATTGACGAAATCTTTGAAGGCACCTTCGGCATCCTGTTGGTGTTTGAATATTTTCCCTACCAAGAAGTCGCCAAGATGCTTGAAGAAATGGTAGTCTGTTGGGGAGAGGTCGGGAGAAAACGGAGGATGTGGTAGAGTTTCAATGCTCAGCTCATTCAATTTCTGCAACGTCATTCGTGCTATATGGGGGCGAGCATTGCCGTGCAGAAGGAGAACTCGCCTTCGGTTTACCAAGGCCGGCCGGATATCCTTCAACTTTTTCATCATTTCTTCAATTTCAATGCAGTACTTTTCTGCCGTGATGGATTCACCGGGAGGGAGGAAGCTGTGGTGAATAATTCCCAGCGAACACCACCATACTGTTACCATTACTTTCTTTTGGTGCAATTCCGGCTTCGCAAAAACCTTGGGGCTCTCATCGCTGTCCACCACTGTGCCGATCGTCGCCTGTTGTCGTACATTATCCATTTCTCGTCACAGGTTACGATGCGATCAAGGAATGGGTCCGTTTCGTTCCGTAGAAGCAGTGCGGACGAGATCTCATATCGTCGGTTTCTTTGCTCCTCAGACAGCTGGTGAGGCACCCATCTTTCCAGCTTTTTGGTCTTTCCAATTTCCTTCAGATGTCGGGCAGCTGTGTTGTGACTGACGCCAAGAACCTTCGCTATCTCCCTGGTACCTTTGTGTGGATCCTCCTCTGCCACATCTCCCAGCTTGTCCTCATCAACATCACTATGCCTTCCACGACCTTCATGTTCTTCCAGGCTCTCATCTCCATTCCGGAACTTCTGATACCAACGATACGCCGTCCGAATTGTGGAACATCCTTGACCGAATGCGGCGTTGATCTTCTCGTCCGCCTCCTTAGCTGTAGTGCCCAGCTTGAATTCATACAAGTAAATGCCTCGGATTACCCTTTTGTCCATCTGCAAAAAAGTCAATAAAACTCTAAGGTTTTCCCACTTTTACATAAAAGATTTGATACTCACCGGTAGAGCAAAGTTTGCGCTTCTAAATGGTATGCCACATGTTACGGTTTGTTTTTGATCAAACGCGTAAAGACGCGCCAAAAAATGGCGCGAGCCAGTGCCATTTAATTCGTTACAACCTAGTAGAATGGGAAGAAGTGGGAGTGAAGATAGGTGACCGGCGATTACACCATCACCAACGACATTGTAATAATTATAAATAATAATAATAAAAAGAACCTTGTCTCGGTGGTAGAAATAGCACCTGACACTGAAGAAGCAGCTTGTCGGGAACGGCATATACGACCAAGGGTGCGTGACCCCCCCCCCATTACGTAATTTGCCCATGGGGAAAACCGGCAGCAAGAGTGGGGCCATCTACCTAACACATTGACGACAATCGCGTTTTGCGGCAGAAAGCCGCCTGGGACACGCGCCTGTTTCTACGCACGCGCGCTATGAGCCACCGGTGGCTCATAATGTCCCTCGCGGACCATTTTTTTGTCTTGTGTGTTTTTTCCAATCAAACTGCGACCAGAGGGGTTATTTAGGGTGCTGATCACTGATATCCGTTTACGAAATTTCGGCCGGTAACGACAGGTTACAGTAGGTACGAGGACTAAGGCTGCTGAGGTCATGATCACCGTTCTCCCCAATCGTCGCCCCCGGAAGAGGGCTATTTGGGGTGCTGATCACGAATCTGACATCCGTTTTTGGTATTACGGTGGAGTACGGTAGGTTACGGTAGGTACTGGTAATCGCCGACAGCCTCAGTCACCCGTGCCTACCGTAACCTACCTTAGTCTACCGCAATACCATAAATGGTTGTCGTATTCGTCATGAGCACCCCAAATAACCCCCATAGGCGAAGTTTAGGCGAAATCGGTGACCATGACTGCGACAGCCTTACTCACCCGTATCTACCGTGACCTACCGTAATCGACCTCAATTCTGAAAAAAAATATGTCAGATTCGAGATCATAGAAGGCAGTCTTAAGTCTAACCTGTAAAGTAATATAATAATAATGTAAGCTACCCATTCACTGTCACCTGCATGACCTCTCGTCCCATTGATCATCGAGTTGCTCGAGCGGGGGCCAGTAGCGTTTCCGCTCGTCCCTGTTGCGTGCCAGAGTGCTCCAATGGATCCTCCTAGCTCGAGTGACACAAAGAGCGTCATATCATTCTTTCAATGCTTTCGGACCAACGCGTAGATGGGAGTCTTGGCGATCTCTTGACATCCAGCGGAATGTATTCAATGACGGCTCTAGTGCAGCGGATGTCCGCGAAGTGCATTACGTGGCTGGCCCACCCAATTTTCGACCGCTTTGCCCATACGACAACATCTGTCACCTTTGAGCGTAAAACCTCTACTACATAAAAATATGCTGTTCACGCCATCTACAAGAAAAAACGACATAATTATCAAACAACCCAATAACACTCGACAATGTCAAAGTTATTTATCATTTGAGGTGAATGAAACATCTCTTGGAGACGTGGGCCACAAAACCTCATATCATAGGACACCAGCTGAAACCCTCGTAAAAACTTAGGCAAGCGACTGGAGATGCAAATCACTATATATATGTCTCCTCCGATTAGGAACGATGCCTCAGCGCAATCTTTTTCTACAGGATGTCATGGAAGCAATCTGAATGCGTAATTGGCCTAAACAATGACTTGCTTTGACCAGCCGACGGAGAAGACACTGTTTTAAGCTTAACAGCTGGTCTGTTATTTACCCAGCAACCCCGAGAGATTGAAGGCTTAGCTGGTCGAGGCGGGAAGTCCGAACCAAGAACCTTGAATCAGGTGCAAGGTCAGCCAGCGTCTCTTCCGACTGTGCTACCACGAGTCCATTCTTATTTTCGTTACATCGCACCACATCGGAAGAGCCTGACTTCTACAGCTTCAATCTTTTGAAGGGTGAATTGAGTGATTTTATAAGCAAGTAGTTTGAGGACTTCTTGGAGACGTCGTCAAAAATCAGGAATCCCGTCGCTAACATCTGGTACATAACGTCTGATTTCGTACAGCCTTTGCCTAACCTGTGAGAGGGCCGATCCTCCTCCATAACCGAAATTCCACGGTAGGCAACATTTTCTCATTTCGATGGTTCTTGTGGTGCACAAAAATCCATTCATATCATGGAGGCTGGCCTGGCAACGAGTTTTTTCTAAGTGCAGCTGCCTACGGCTGAGTCACGCCTTAGGAAGAGAATATCGCCTTCGCTTAACGTCGCTCTCTCCACCCCTTTCCAGAGCATATCAAGCCAGTCGGTGGCACAGTCGGCACCACATATCGTCGCATCCTCACCCCTCCGAAGCACCGGGCTTCCACCGTCCTCCGTTGGCCGTATAGCTGGCTCGGGACTGCCTACGGTAACCGTAGAGCCCATCGCCATTGGAGATGGCTTTCTTCGATTACCGTGACCAGTTCCGCTGCCGACGTTCTCACCCAAATCCCGTTCCGAAGATCCCTCAATGCATACAGGTGAGCACCTTCAGCATTCCAAGTGTCTTCTAGCACCAGAACGGTTCACCAAGACGATATATAAATAAGACCATCTCACACATTGAGACCCAGCGAATTAGCCATCACAAGACATACCATTTTTCTTGGAAACAATACAAGGAGCTACTGCTAAACTACACGAAGAGAAAACCGAGAACAAGGAGCAGTTCATTTGCTGGAGCTGCAGAAAAATTTCGGCTCTGAACAAGGTAACTATCCAGAGAAGCTCTAAATAATGGCAAACCGATAGGTAGTGGAAGTTGATCCGAATTTTAAAAAAAATGAAACTTCAGACCTAATCATGGAAAAGCTGCATCCACTGTTAAGCCTAGTCTTGGGAGAAGGCGATTTTTTGCAAGCCTCCTCTGGTAATAGTCCCTTGTACGCTGTACAAATCCCAAGCAAAATCCCATTCCCATCATGGATTCTGCGGAACATCTGTAGTTAGCTCATGCTAGCTTTTTCTATAATATGTACAAGCTAGAGAGTCGAGACAAAGGTTAGCCTTTCTTTCGTGAAACGACGGAAATCTGCTATAGAAAGCAAGATCGTTAGCTTAAAGTATCAGTTTTGGAGCCGTTTTGAACGTTTTCAAGCTCAGATACGATTTTCTTTTTGAACGGGCTGAAAATTACCGTTCATTGCTCAAGCAAGGGTAACTCGTAGGCTTTACAAGCTCTCGGAAATGTGATTGTAATTATGTCTGCACAGCTGTCAAAGTCAGAGTAAGCGGCAAACAATTCAACAAGAATAATCAACATTTCATCTTCTGGAAATTCAAAAGAAAAGTTCGCGTCTGGCCAAGGTACAATACCGGAGTTAACCATTGCTCTTTGGGAGGAAAAAGCGAAAAAAAAGGTTTCAAGGGGGCAGCCCTACACAGCGTTGGTGCTTTACGAAGCTGGATTTCTTAGCAGCACTGGTGTGTTCTACCCGTATGTGAACTAAGGTAGGTCATTCTGATGTAGCTTCACATACACATGTCTTCCTACCAAAGCGGATACCCATTATCGTGATTATTCATTAATCGTGGGTCGTGGGTCTGGATCATTGGCAAAACCAGTGCTATTCACCTGCGCGACATGTACCTACCGCGCTCCGCGGCTAACCAACTGTCACCGTGCGCACGTCCGCGTTTCGGCGCCGCGGCATCGCATGCGGCTAGCGCGCGACGTCGCGTTGGAGTTATGCCCAGAAGCTTTGCGTTTCTGTAGCGCTTTTCAAATTGAGCGCAATGTCAACTGAAGCACATATCCGTAATCAGCACCGAGCCCTTCTCCCGATGAGCTGCAAAGCGCTTTGCGAGCAAGGGGGCAGACATAACTCCAACACCGCGCGAACCTCCCTGGCGTCGCGCGCGGTGTACAACGAAATTGGACGAGTCGTCGCGGTCCGACTGTTTCCGACAGGGACGGCTAGTGGCGTAGAACGCGCAGTCGTTGGGCGAAAGCACAGGCTGAAGAAACTGGGAGGGACCTGATGCAATACATTAATACAACCGAGGTTCCGAGTTCCGAGGTATTGCTCAATTTTCTATGCGTCCGTTAGAGCTAAGAAGGATAGCAAGCACAGAACTCTCAATCATATATTGAGTCAAAAGTGATGCGAGAACAGTTTGGTCACCATGTAGGACAGTCCTACACAGCGTTGGTGCTGTACTAAACAGGATTTTTTGGCAGCTCTGATGTGTTCTCCCTACGTGAACTTCACATGCACATGTCTTCTTACCAAAGGGAATACCCATTATCGTCGTTATTTATTGATCGTGGGTCTTGGGTCTTGGTCACTGGCAAAATTCCGTGTTCCGCGGCTAACCATGTGTCACCGAGTGTGTCAACGTCCGCGTTTCGGCGCCGCGGCATCGCATGCGACTAGCGCTCGACGTTGCGTTGTAGTTACGTCCTGGAGCTTTGCGAGCGCCTGAAAAATAGTTCAGTGACTTAATTTCTGCCTGACACGGCTGACCCCTTCCCTCGCGGGAGATAATTATACACACAGCTCCTAAGTAGCTAATGAGGAAGAGATTCGGCTTAAAAAAGCCTGTTTTCCCCCTTATATGTATATAGTACCCCATAGTTCTCTGGATTCCTTAGTTTTTTTTGCGGTCACAAAGATGTAAATTTTTAAAGGATCCGATAATTTAATTGGCAATAGTTTCAAAGATGTGTTCACTTTGGAGGATTGTATTTTTGGAATATCACGTCTATGTGTGCTGGCACTCATTTGCATCGCTAAACATTGAAGTTGAATTCAAGCTGCGAAAGTGGAACCTTTCGGGTTCCAATCGTTAGTAACTATACGCTGCAAAGTAGTCTACATGACACTTTCTCGCAGTTTTTCCGTGATTAAAGTAACCGCAGAATCATTTCTTTGGAGAAGGAAACATAGGCATTTGGAGGTCTATGAAACTCCTTATACTCTTCCATGTGTGGGATTTTGATTAGGGTAGAGGACATTTTAGCCACTCAGCTATGCAACAAACTCACTCCAAATCAGAAAAAAGTGCCGTTTAAAAAATTGCTCAAGATGGAAAAGCAGCCTACGAATGCATTCACTAGTTAATTCTGACTTGAAGGGTGGTTCGATTTCAAATTTTTGGTTCGTTTGAACCTCTTTATTATGAGTCAAACGTCCAATTGTTTTGGTCAGAACGCAGATTAGATCCGGAGTCAGTCCCCTCGTCTGCCCTTGTAGCCCTCGCGCCATCTGAGGACGCCGTAAATGGGGGGCAGACATAACTCCAACGCCGCGCGAACCACCCATGGTGTCGTGCACGGTGCGCGACGAAATTGGACGAGTTATAGCACAGGGACACTCTTCAAGGACTTCCGACAGGGACGTCTAGGATTCGTGTTAGGGCGTCAAAGGGTGTGCCGGCGACGTTGACCGCGCAGAAGAAGGCAAGAGACATGAGATGAGAATGAAACAAGTCTGATGTTTTCTGGTAAGGAAGTGGGAGTGGTTGTTAACAAAGTGCGGACGGAATGAGAATCTAGATGAAATGAGTGAAGGGGACGGTCAAGGATCTGGTGAGGGAAATTCGAAACAAGAACTGAGGCGGGACTACCAACAAGAAGTTTCGGAAGCAAATGTTTGTAAGTTTCTATTGAGGGGAGATGAACGCACCAATCCGTAGCTTTTCTCTTAATTCTAACTTTGCGCTGCACTTGACCGTCACCAGCTCACTTGTCATAGTTCACGTGTTATGCCATTGCCAAGCACCCCTTTAGCAGAAATAACGTGAAATAAAACTGTGCTGAATTATTCAACAGCACTGGCAGCTATCTTCTGAAAAGATGGTAACCGAGACAGCGCAATTTATCCTTTGCAAGGAACATGGCCAACTGTGGTCCTGACGAGCAATAAACATCAAAAAACTAGGCGAGGAGCTTAAGCAGTGGTAAAATCTCGTGCTCCGCGGCCAACCGCGCATCATCGAAAGGACATGTGCGTTTCAGCGCCGCGACGTCGCATGCGGCTAGCGCGTGACGCCACGTTGGAGTTACGTCCTGGAGCCGCCGAAAATCGCCTAACACGATTCTTCACACTGCCGATGCCGCGGCGTGATATTGATCCTACCAAACGACGCTGAAGTAGAATACGCGGTGCACACCAGATGAATTTTAGATAACTACGCCCTTTCCCTTCCATTTAACATACCCGCACTTTCTATCGCGTATTTAAGCTTTCATATTGGTAGGATGCGTGGCGCATCCCAGAATTTTCCATACCTTAACATTCTTATCCTTTTTATTTCTTTTTTAGCATATTTTAAAAAATACTCTGTGCATTCCTATTTGTTTTATTTACATTTCAAGTTCAATTTTTTTAGATAGATTGAAATTTCTACTTCTAGCCTTTTACGTTGTATTTTTGGGCGCATGGTGGTGCGCACTGAGGTGCTAAGCAATGCGGAGGTAGAGTCGTTGGCGCATCCCAGAAAGCTTCAAGTTCTTACACCGACCGTCGACCTTCCCGTCAATCACCTACCAGAATTTCATCCAACTTTTAATTTCTTATTTGGGTGCCACCTAGGCTGTTGCGTGCATTCAATTCCACGCTCTTGGTTCGGGTTTGCGCCGAGGTTAACCAAGCCGTCTTCAATCCCTCCGGAGGCGGAAAATAAAAAATATTAGTTTTGTTGGAAAGTTTTTAGACTAATTGCGTGGTAAGATTCACAACAACGTATCTTTGCCAGCTGACGTTTTAAGGGGACCGGACTTAAGAGCTTTGTGTCTCATGTACTGTGTTTGTAACTGGCAGCACCTTGTGCGACATGTCGTCTCCTGGTCCCAGTGGCGCTTTCGCAATGAACGAGAAGATGATGCTCTACCGACCAGCTCTCCTTCTACAGTCTCGCTTCGGTCAATCCGCGAACGAGGCTCGTCGCTCTCTACAGGAGACAATGAAGGTGCAAGCTCCGTCTCGGGCAACGTGCTTCAATTGGTACCGCAAGTTCGACAACGGTGACGAATTGCTCGAGGATTCCTGACGCACAGGTCGACCACATACGCAGAACAGATAGCTCGTAGTCGCCACCTGCGGTGCTCGACCTGATCTTTCTGTACGCGAACTGTCAAACCTCACAAATTTTCCTAAGTCCACAGTACACGATATCCTTCGGTCTTCAGGTAAAGTCGCGAAGTAGCCTCGAATCGTGCCACCTGCTTTGACGTCTCAGGACAACGGAAGCGTGTTGATATCTACACTTCTCTCCTCAACGGTCGCCATACATTTGCTTGGATCGACTCGATCGTCACGATGGATGAAAAGTATTGCGTCTACGACAATTTGGTGCGTCGTGAGCACTGGGTGGACTTCGATGAGTTGCCTCAACCACAGCCGAAACGTCTTGATCACGACAAAAAGGAGTTGCTTTCTTTCTAGCGGGACATCGATGGCGCAGTATTCTGGGAATTGTTTCATACCGGTTCCATGGTAGACTCGAACGTGTTCTGCGCTCAGCTGGAGAAAATGAGCAAAATCCTACGTAATCGCAATCCCACAAGAGGAAAAATTCTTCTTCTCATGGATAACGCTAGACCTCACACAGCAAAGAATACGCAGAAGAAATTGGAGGAACTCGGGATTGAACTGGTACTCCATCCACCGTACTCATCTGATCTTGCACCTAGTGACTACCATGTTTTCCGGTCGCTGCAGTCTTTCTTAGCGGGAAAAAAATTCGCAAATCAGGAGGAAGTCAAAAGTGGTTCCAACATATTCTTGCTGTCCAAGTCTCCGGAGTTCTTCGCTGGTGGTATTCGCTCTCTATCCGAAAGACGGCAATATGTGATAGATCATAATGGTGAATATTTTGTTGAATGATAGAGATTGTTAATAAAGTTATTAACTATACAATGTTCTCCGACATTAGCCTAAAAACTTTTCGGACAACCTAATAAAAAGTACCATATTAGTCTGGAAGGATGGAACACTGACTTGTTTATCGCTTTGCCACAAGGCATTATTGTAGGCCAGATTGCATTCATATCGCCTTCCCGTAGAATGCGTGGCGCATACCAAAAGAGGTTGAGAGCGTTGTCCTTTAGACTTTGTCCTTTACCCCACATGTCTCAGCACCTTCAAACCTGTTGTATTAATAGGGATATAAGGTGAAAGTTAATCCCTTCGGTGGATGAGCCACGTATTCCGCTTCTACGGAATATGGCAGGAGCAATTTGACGGAATGATTGAACTCTTTCTATACAGTGACTTGCATGGACAACCGCCATGTTTTATCCTTCCCAAACAACTCAGACAGCAATTCGCCGTCTTCGGAGAAATTGAAAGCTTGGATGGCTTAGGGGAACCAAATCAAGAGTCCTGAATTGGGGTACATCGGATAGCCTGCATGTCCTCGGTCTGCTATACCACTCCCACATATGTAGTAGTTAAAGTGAGTATTATATTAGTAGTTTTTATGGACGTAATATGGAGTCAGGCAACGGTTGGCCAGCTTATAACGACGAGGTTTAATGCGAGTTCCGCACGATTTTGAATCCCAAACGGACACGTAGTATACGGAGACGCCCGTACACAAAGCCTTTTCAGGCTAGCTACTGCCTCCTATGCTTCTCTTCCGCTGATCACAAGTTTATTTGGGTTGACGCACACGAACTGCCCCTCCTCCACTGGCTCTGACAAGGAATGGTCTTAAGTGTCTAAACGGGGAGAGCGAGTCATATAGGGAGAATCCCCACCCCGTAGCCTCTATAAAAATGTGTTTATTTTTTGCCAAGACTTTAAACCCAAGGAGTAGGAGAACCTTCAAGTTACGATGGAATACGGCGCATCACGAGTTTGAGAGTCTTGTGCGCTCGCGATGCCTCTTGCAGGCAAACGGCCATGAGCGCAGCGGAAGTGACGTTGCTTCATGCGAGGAAGGTCTAGGGTTCGGTTCTTTCACGTTGATGCATCTTTGCACTACAACTGACTGGTTGAGAATTGGGCGATTCCGACGCCTATGCCATTTTTAGACTTTTTTTGCCTAATTTTCCAGCTGAATGCTGTAGTATTCAGCATCATCATCATCATTTTCAATAGCGTTTGTCCCGCTTGATGGCGGGGTCCGCTCTTCTGGTCTGGTGACGCCACTTCTCCCGATCAAACGCTTGGTCGGGATGGACACCAGCTAACTTCAAGTCCATATGCAACGTATCTAGCCAACGTTGTTTCGGGCGTCCTCTGGGCCGTTTTCCAGGGACTTCAAGGTTCAGGCCAATCTTACACACGGTATCGTCGTTAGCGCGAAGGACGTGACCATACCATCGTAGACGTGCCTCGCGCAACTTGCCAGCTATCGAGGCGACACCGAACCTTTGTGCTATTCAGCATAATGATGTACAAATGCTCAAAATCAGTGATGGACAGGTACGAAGTGCATGAAGCAGTACTGGTAACAATACGGGCAGCGCATAAATCTACAGGCTCCTCACAGATCGTTTCTCAACATGACCAATGACCTCGGGAAAAACCATCCGGCTTATCAAAAGAGACGAGGATGTGACGTCGGAGATGATTAACATTAGAAACGAGGTCTGTGGATCCCGCTTAACCTAAACGGCATCGACACACTTTTCCCCTCATCTCTTCCCGTCACCTGGGGTCTGCTGAAGGTTTTCTAAAATCTAACGCCAACAATATCCGCCGATGCTCGAGTGGTGATCCACCTGCTCACGCTGAAGTGTGGCCCACTTTTAGACAAACACCGGTCAGTAGAAAACAACTCGCAAGAAAGTTGCTCTCCACCGCAAAGATCTGGAAGAATGCGCAGAAAACGTCTGAAGTTGGCACGGGCGTAAGAACCCTTCAAATCTCGACCAATCAGCTAATATGCAAAAAACGAATCAGCATAGAAGAATCGAACCCCGATCTCCCTCACATGAAGCAACGTCACTATCCACTGCGCTTCGAGCCGTTTTACGGCTGAGTCATCGCAGGCGTACAACACCTCCAAACTCGTAATGCGCCGTGTTCCACTGTAACTTCAAGGTCTCCCTACTCCTTAGGTTTAACGACTTGGCAAAAAATGAACACATTTTTATACTAATTGAGGGTGGGGATTCCTCCTATATGACTTGCTCTCCCCGTTGAGACCTAAGCTTCAGATCCTACCCTTGTCAGAGGAAGAGTATAAGGCTGCTCGCTCCGAACTTCCCAGAAGGATCCCACCAACGTGGTTGTACGCATAGATGAACATTTGACATCATAATGAAATGTCCAAGCTCTTCCATTTGTCGATGACACGGCAACTGCGAATGTGACCCTTAGATGTCGGAAAACTCAGAAAGCTACGAGTGCTTTCGCTTTTCGGATTAAGCCGTGAGCATCGTGGTTTTGCTCCTCGTATTCGTTATGATGGCGACGAGTTTTTTCTGAGTGCAGCTGCCTACGGATGAGTCACGCCTTAGGAGGGGAATATCGCCTTCGCTTAACGTCGCTCTCCCCACCCCTTTCCAGAGCATATCAGATCAGTCAGTGGCACTATCATCACCGCATATCGTCGCATCCTCGCCCCTCCGAAGCACCGGGCTTCCACCGTCCTCCGTTAGCCGTAGAGCTGGCTCGGGACTGCCTACGGTAACCGTAGAGCCCATCGCCATTGGAGATGGCTTTCTTCGATTACCGTGACCAGTTCCGCTGCCGACATTCTCACCCAAATCCCGTTCCGAAGATCCCTCTATGCATGCAGGTGAGTACCTTCAGCATTCCAAGTGTCTTCTATACGAGAGGGTAAGAGTAGGGGAACAATACTACATAAATGTTTGGATGAGCGAAGCACATCAACCTATATAAAGGATAAAGGACGGCGTTACTCATTCGTCTTTGGGATGCGCCACGCATTCTACTTCTACGAGATGTCGTGGAGGCGTGTTGAATGCGTATTTGGCCATACAATGACTTGCGGTGGCCAGTCGATGTACAAGTAAGTGCTTTATCCTTCCCAGACCAATCTGGTACCAATTCACCGACCCCGGAGGGATGGAATGCTTGGTTGGCCTGGGCGGGAAATCCGAACCAGGAACCTGGTATCGGGTGCAGGCGACAGCCGGCGCCTCCTCCGACTGCGCTACATGCGCCCCAACCTATATAATGAGCCTGAAATGGACGAATCCAAGAACTTTTGACCCTTTATAAATATGATTATCTCATACATTGAGACCCAGCGAATTGGCCATCACAAAACATACCACTTTTTTGGAAACAAGACAAGGAGCTACTGCTAAACTACCCGAAGAGAAAACCGAGAATAAGGAGCAGTTCATTTGCTGGAGCTGCACAAAAAGTTTCGGTTCTGATCAAGGTTACTATCCAGAGAAGCATCAAGTAAAGACAAACCGCTGGGTAGTGGAAGTTGTTCCGAAATTCAAAAAAGTGAAACTCCAGACCTAACCAT
This sequence comes from Heligmosomoides polygyrus polygyrus, assembly GCA_947396885.1. Classification (NCBI taxonomy): domain Eukaryota; kingdom Metazoa; phylum Nematoda; class Chromadorea; order Rhabditida; family Heligmosomidae; genus Heligmosomoides; species Heligmosomoides polygyrus. The sequence continues at coordinate 4,957,255 of OX377206.1, read as the reverse complement.
GGAAAAGCTGTAAAGGATAAAAGATAAAGGACGGCGTTTTTCAATCCCCTTTGAAGGCGTTCTTCTTCTACGGGATGTCGTGGGGCCAATGTGAACGCGTATTTGGCCTGTACCATGAATTACGGTGGCTAGACGATATATAAGTCAATGATCTGTCCTTCTCAGACGAGCCTGGCACCGTTGCTCCGACCATGGAGGGATGGAAGGCTTGCTTGGCCTGGGCGGGAAATCCGAACCAGGAACCTGGTATCGGGTGCAGGCGACAGCCAGCGCCTCCTCCGACTGCCCTACACGCGCGCCCCATTCAGCCGCAGAATTCAAAATAGGTGCGGAAAGGGTCACTTTTACGCGACAAATAGACACACTACAATATTTTTGCTTTAAAGTTTTGGTTTAATTACCCAAGTTTGAGGTAAACGGTGTCGAACAACTGGTGTATGTGCGTACCGAAGGATATATTCTGAACCACCGACTCTAGCAGTCTAGCTTAAATGCAGCCTGAAGAGCAGTACATTCTCCAAGAAGCGAATAGTGTTGAACAATTTGAACCGTCGTCAAAAAACGCGACATCTAGCACCATTATTCATAGTTACATTCGGCAAGACATACGTATAGGCGCTGGGTAACAAAGGGGATAACTCGTTGCCCTGAGGTACACCACCAGATGCAGGTTAAACAAAGGAATCTCAGAGTCGCTGTGTAGGTCGGGCCAGTTCTTTTTCGTCGGGTCGTGATCAACTTTTATTCTCCACAATCGGTGATCAACTTCCAGCACCACAGCACTGGAGAAGGCGTGGAGTGCAACCTCTGATGGCGATTCAGAAGCCAAAGTGGCGGCAGTAGTGGAGCAGCTGATTGCGATCAAGACGACATCTGAATTTCACAAAACTGCAGAAAGCCAGCTGTTTAATATTCGAAATCACTTGCTTGTCCTTCTGTGCCTACCAGGTCTGTTACAAAACTGTTTATTACGGCCGACGACATCTCCACTAAAGCACTTTCTTCAACACCTGAAAGATGTTCGAAATTCCCTCGTCCGTGAAGGTTTTTGTGTCAGAAACGTCACATCCTCCTTGGTAGGTGTCACCCAGTCCCAAAGAAGCCGGACAGGGAAACACAACTTAAACTGGCCGATATTCCGCCAGCGCAGAAAGACAAACTTAACTGGCCACCATGGAGCAAGTGAGAAGCACTGGGGCGGTCAAATATAATAAAGGATTAAGGACGGCGTTATTCAATCCCCTTTGGGATGCGCCACGCATTCTACTTCTACGGAATCATGGAGGCGAGTTGAAGGCGCATTTGGCCGTACAATGACTTGCGGTGGCCAGCCGATATACAATTCAGCGCTTCATCTTTCCCAGACAGGTCTGGTACCAATTCACCGACCCCGGAGGTATGGAAGGCTTGGTTGGCCTGGGCGGGAAATCCGATCCAGGAACCTGATATCGGGTGCAGGCGACAGCCGGCGCCTCCTCCGACTGCGCTCCACGCCCCCCCGTGATCAAATATACAGAAAGAAAATACCCTTTTTTCAAGAACATCGAAGTTGGAGGCCACTAAAAGTCTGGAATCAGTTGTGTTGGTATATGTCGCGAAGACGAGCAGCATTGGGAGATGCGAGCGCCCCATCCAATCATACTGCATTGAATGGGCATGCCAACGAGAGAGGGCGTGTACAGTCGGTATCCTGATTGGCTGGCACGTGTCTTGTTTGCGCTCTGTTTGGTTATTATTGACTGGCGCGTTCCCATCTACCAATGCTGCTCACCTTCGCGACTTGTGCCGTTGTGTTTGCTAATGGCTAAGAATCAAGGGCTGTAGAAGCAGATCACGTCCCTGTAATACAAGGCTATGAAGGAAATGACAGAGATGTGCTCGAAAAAATACTGATGGAATCTAGGATTCGAGGTGCACCTAACCTGCTGGTTATTAGGTGGAAAAATAATCTCGGTTTTCGTACTTGCTATGTTTGGAGATTAATATTTGAATAAAATCGTTAACGAATGCAGTTATGCCACCTATAGTTAGAAAGCACATTTTTCAGGCTATCGTGTAAAGTTCTTGTCGTATCTCTAACACACTTTCTTCGGGAATTTATTTAATTTTTTTCACGAAGTGCGGCATTAAAAAAATCACACTGATGAAACAAAGTAAAGAATGCCATCAGTATGCAACGCAATTTTCGGTACGGTCTAGTGTCTTGCAGCAATTCAGAAGCCTGAATACAAGAGGACTGCTGTTGCGAACAAACATAATAAGGCTAACAGTATTATGTCAAACTATTTGAATAGGAATTTAACACGTTGACGACCGTGTGGCCTAATGTCAGGCCACACCCTTTCGGCCGCGTGGAACCGTGTGACATGATGTCAGGCCACAGCCTTGTAATTTATTTTTCTGGTTGGATTAAGATCTTTCCAAGGAACTTTTTTGTGTTATGTGCACCTCATCTTTATACACTGCTGTAAAAAGCGTAATCCCCAAAAACAATTCTCGGTTACTGATTTATTGAGCTTTAATAATCGATAATAATCGATCGGCCTAACGCAATCGAACACATCATCATGAAAGTCGGGCTCCGTCGCAAAGTTCCACCAAGTAGTGGCTCATCATCGTCAGCTGGTAGTGCAAGGATATCGGCCTCAGCATCAACGTCGTCCTGGACCACCTCGTCATCCTCATCATCGCTTTCCACCAAGAGACGAATTTTGCGGTCGCGTTAGACCGTGCGACATCATGTCATGCCATGCTGTCCGCGTTGCAAAAAATCGATTGGCCCACGCGCCAGACACGCGAAAAAGGCGCCGTCGTCAACGTGTTAAGCAAATAATTTCATTGTGATATTGGTGCAGAGATCGGTTTGGCAATTAGTATAGCTATGACGTGATTCCGATAGAGTGAAGAAATCGCTTTCGAGCAGCCTAGGGCCTGTTCATACTTCGCGACAGCAGTGACAAGAGCGACGAGAGCGCAGCGCGCGTGGCGTACGCAGCGCGCGGAAGCATGAACAGGCGACAGCAGCGACTGGAGCGACGGCGCCGGCGCTCGAATATGAGCACTCTTCGGCGACGCGCGCTCGGTTTTAATCGATATGCATGTTTTGCACGGCCGATGAGTCGCTCTTGTCGCGAAGTATGAACAGGCCTTTAGGCCTTGTTCAGTGTGCGCGCGACTCGCGACGCGATGCCATGTATGGTGGTCGAATTGATCAATTCACTGATAAAGCCTCGAGCCGTTTTTAGAGCCTCCGAAGACGACGAGACGGTCGAAACGTCAGGCCAATAAAATTCCACCTAACAACCTCGTGGCACAGCAGTACTTCTTCTTCTTCTTCTTCTTCTTCTTCAGCGTTTGTCCCGCTTCGTGGCGGGGTCCGCTATTCTGGTGTCATGACGCCACCTTTCCCGATCCAGCGCTAGATCGGGGTGGACACCAGCTACTTTCAAGTCCGTATGTAACGTATCAGCCCAGCGCTGCTTCGGGCGCCCTCTAGGCCGCTTTCCTATTACCTCGAAGTTAAGGCCTATCTTGCGGACGCTGTCTTCTTCTCCACGCAGAACGTGGCCGTACCATCGTAAGCGAGCTTCGCGCATCTTGTCAGTTATCGGCGCGACACCAAACTTCTGCCGAATAGCATCGTTTCGGATGCGGTCCATGCGCGTAACTCCTGCCGTCCAGCGCAGCATCTTCGTCTCCATGACGCTGAGGCGCGTTTCAACTTCCTTAGTCGCTGGCTAACACTCAGCGCCGTACACTGCTACCGGCCGGACGACTGCTCTGTAGATCTTCGACTTAAAGCGCTCTGGTGTCTTCTTGTCGCAGAGCACGCCAGTCAACGAGCGCCACTTGGACCAAGCTGCACTCACGCGTGAATTCACTTCAGTCATCAGTTTGCCGTCAGACGCCACTGCTGATCCCAGGTACTTAAAGACCGCAGTGCGTGGAAGCTCGATGCCGTTAACCTTGATGGAGCTGGACTCGGTAACGTCCGTCGTTAAATGCTCGGTCTTCTTCACGTTCAATCTGAGTCCAAACCGCTCCAAGCGATCACACCAAGCTTGCACCTCTCGCTCGAGTTCTCCTTTATCTTCGCTAGTGAGCATCACGTCATCGGCATAAAGCAACGTCCAAGGGACGGGCTTCTGAAGATCTCGTGTGATGGCATCCATGACGACAACAAAGAGGAGTGGGGAAAGCGCAGAACCCTGGTGTACCCCGACAGAGATGGGGAACTCCATCGAGGTTCCAGCTGCAGCTTGAACTGGACTCTTTGGACAAGAGTAGAGAATTCGCACCTACTCTATGAGCTCTTCGGGAACTCCATGATGTCGCAAGGCGTACCATATCACTTCACGCGGTACGCGGTCAAAGGCCTTCTCCATGTCGAGAAAGGCGATATGCACTGGCTTCTGTTTCTCGCGATGCTTCTCTATCAGGAGGCGGACGGCATGTATGGCATCAACGGTGCCACGGCCAGCCACGAAGCCGCACTGATTGCTGGAAAGCTGGACGATGTCCCGAATTCGTCCATCGACAACTCGCTCAAAGATCTTCATGCTGTGCGAAAGCAAGCGAATCGGACGGTAATTGGAGCAGTCTGCAGGACTGCCCTTCTTCTTCCAAATTGGAATCGTCGTACTTTGACGCCAACACTCAGGCACTTTTTTCTCCGCCACAACCACAGCAGTACTATAAACAGAAAATAGTGTTTTTCGATCCATCGAGAAATATGAGTAAGAAGCACTGAAAGTTTGCTATGATTCACGCAGGACACTTGAGGCACTTTAGATCGCAGCGAAGAATCTACAGCTAGAACGTAAGGAAGAACGCATGACCTGATGCATATGCTTGAAGGTCCAGCGGAATCCATAATCAAGATTAATTGAGTATGATCGGATTTGGTCGCCACCTTTAGGCAGAGTACTCTGAAGGATAAAGCGGTGTTCTGGAGAAGATGTTGTCTTTGATTTTTTCAATAGCTAAGTCGTAGCAGAATTGATGGCAGAATTAAACAACTATCGGCGGCTTATTTTCACCAAGAGTTTGGAGCTGTGTATACTGTCCTTTGCCTGAGGACGAGGCTGTGACCACCAAGGTGTTTAGTAGGGAGGGGCAAGAGATGGTTGCTCAGACCCCTTATTCAGTGTAACGCCCTGTGCGCGTGTAGCGCAGTCGGAGGAGGCGCGACTATCGCGTGCACCCAATACCAGGTTCCTGGTTCGGATTTCCCGCCCAGGCCAACGAAGCCCTCCATCCCTTCGGGGTCGCTGAATTGATACCAGACTTGTCTTGGAAGGATAGAGCGCTGACTTGTTCATCGACTGACCACCGCAAGTCCGGTGTTGTATGGCCAAATACGCATTCATGTGGCCTCCAGGACATCCCGTAGAAGTAGAAGACGCGCTGGCGCATCCCAGAAGAGATTGAGTAACGCCATCCTTTATCCTTTATATACTGTGCTATTTTGGTCTGAAATACGGGTCTGCTGGCGTGATTGTACTGCTTACGTCAAGCTCTGTGGTAAAATATCATGATATCATAGAAATCCTCCGGGTGTCCTTGGTAACAGACTTGTCAGGATATCGTTTTAGGGGGCCTCACTTAGCTCGCCTTCATCACAGACCTTGAACAAATCGGCTTTTAAAGAGTATAAGCCGGCCGTGAAGGACTTTCAAGGAATTTAGCGCCATCCATCCGCTTAGCCCTTGCTCGCACCTTATAATTCAGATCAAGACTATAAGCTGACAGTCCATCAAGTGAAAAGAGAGCTGCAAGCGCCCCCCTTCTGCGCTGAGTGAATCCTGAGAGTTAATGCAAAGTCTCGTCGCGAGCAGAAGAAACGATTTGCAGAGTTCGGCTTGGACAGTTATTTTCATCTCTTAGCAATTTAACTGGCAGAACATTCAAATAGACGACTTTCGAATGGTTTCGATAGATCTGAAAAGTTGTGTAGAGGACATCTTGCTTAATTATTTAACTAACTTAGCGATCGATTGCCGGGAATGCGCAGCGGTTTATAAGAACTGGAACCATGTGCTGCTGCATGAGTAACAAAAAGTGATTGGCTTACTTCATCAGCTTTACCTTAGTAAATTTTTATTCCCTCAGCAAACATTTGGGCGCGTGTAGCGCAGTTGAAAGAGGTGAAGTCCGTCGCGTGCACCCGATTCCAGGTTCCTGGTTCGGATTTCCCGTCCAGGCCAACCAAGCCTTCCATTCCTGAGCGGTCGGTGAACTGGTACCGTACTTGTCCGGGAAGGATAAAGCGCTGATTTGCTCATCGGCTGGCCACCGCAATACATTGTGTGGCCAAATACTCATTCAGATCGCCTCCACGACATCTCGCAGAAGCAGAATGCGTGGCTCATTTTTGAACTCCAGATTCTAGATTTATTTAAGGTGGAGATGCATCACGGATCTTCTCAATGAAAAAAAAAAGCCAACGCAAAAACCAAGACAATGATGTGAGCTAGAGCAAAAACTCGTAGCTATGAAGTGAGATCAAACATTCACTAAAACTGAAATCAAAAGAAATGTAGTCTACCTAGTCATATATTCGGAAGAAAACGAAATGAAACAAAAAGACGAAAACTAATTATCTGTGCGTTAACAACACAATGCGCATTCTTGAGAAAAGACATGAACGACCTCGGATGTAATGGCAACTTAAGTAGGATGGGGCGTAACAAAATGGTATAGTAAACCTACCAGCAAGAATATTATAGTTCACTGCCTTTCTTCGTACCCTAACCATTTTTCGTGCCTTAACTACAAAAAGCAGTGATGTGCTTCTTCAGGCCTACAAATCATACATCAGACCATTGCTTGAATACGGAACGGCTATTTTCAACCCATACAAATCATACAAATGTAAAGTAATTCAAAAACTTGAAAGAGTTCAGAACGGTTTCACCAGGAAACTTATGATCAGGGCAGTGGGTTTTCTCTATGACTGCATCCCGCCCGCCAACGAAAGGAATCTAAACTTTGGTCTCCGATCCTTGGCTTGGAGAAGAAAAAAGTTTGACCTCCTTCTGTTACACAGCATAATTCATGGCCGGACATGCCTTCGCATAAATCAGTTTTGTACTACGAGGTCCTCTATAACAAGAGGAGGTACATCGAAAATTGTCGTGCTCAAGGCTAAAAAATTGTAGGGTACACTTCTTTACCAACAGGGCACTTCCATCGTATCTTAGTCTTAGCAGAAAAGGAGCAATTCCAGTGAGTATAAACGCATTCAAGAAAGTAGACAAAATTCTGGAACCATGACGGCATTCTCGTTTTCCTGTTCTCCTTCACTCCACCTTCCTTGTTTCTTTTCACTTAGTTGTTTTATGCCTTCTACTTCGTTTTATCCTTTACTGTAAATGTTATCTTAGTTTCCGGTTTATGTTCGTGGAGTTGCACAGTCCGCAGTTTTATTCTTACTTTATTCCTGAGTTGTTAGTTGTTCCACATGGTGTGTCCATGTAATAAACAAAGAAACCACATGAAGCGAGCTGTAGTGAAAACATGTTCCGAACCGCAGCTCTTGTCTGGTTGCGCCGTCTGTCCAGATGGCAGGGAGGGGACTGCACCGTATGGCTCCAGGACGTAACTCCAACGCGACGTCGCTCGCTAGCCGCATGCGACTTGCGGCTGAAACCCGGACGTGCGCTCGGTTAACCGCGGAGCAAGAAATTTTGCCAGTGTTAAAGCAGCAATTGAACTATAGCGAGTGTGTTGAAGAAAGGTGACGGTCAAGTGTGGAACAAAGACAGAATTAACGGAACAGCTATGAATTAGTGCGCCCTTGATCTGATCTTGGAATCCTAGCGAAAGTATCACGTCTCAGCAATCCCTGAAAACTTCAAACGCTTGACAACAAGGACAACTGTTCAAGGAAGATTGTTAAAAAATTTCGCGAACTTAGGAGCACTTGCTTCCGAAACTTCTGCTTAATAATCCCGGCCCAGCTCTGGTGTCGCATTTTCCTCACCAGGTCCTTGGCCGTTTCCTTCACTCATTTGAAATAGATTGGGTCTCATTCCATCCACACTTTGTTAACAAACGCTCCCACTTCAAGAAGGAATTTTCAAGAAGATCGTGAACTTACGAGTAATAGGCAGTACTCGTAAGTTCACATGCGATGGACATGTATGGAGATATAACGGCCAACTTCACTCGAAAGGAGTCGGACCGCGACAACTCGTCCAATTTCGTCGCGCACCACGCGCGACGCCAGGGAGGGTTCGCGCGGCGTTGGAGATATGTTTGCCCCCGGCATCGTATCAGGTGTGGTATACCTCACTACCTGCCAGAGCTGTGGCGAGGAATATATCGGTGAGACGGCGCGACCTCTACATGTTACTTCAAGGAGCACCTTGACGGCAAGGCCAAGTCCAGGACGTCCACTGCAATGGGTCAGTACAGAGTCCACGGGCATACGGTGGTGGACTTTGAGGTCAGGGTCAAGCTGCTGCTGGCAGTCGAAGCCACATCTACGAATAAGCTTAAATTTCGTAGGCTTTCAAAAGTAAATTGGGGTTATTTGTTCTGATCGTCTTGAAGAGATTGTAGGTTCTAAACATCGCTTTATTTGCCAGTGCTTTACAATGTGGAGCGAAGTCTGCATTTTTGGTTAGCAGAAAACCAAGATCTCGCACATGACCTACTAAAAACAGAGTTACTGAACTACTGACAGATAAGGAAAGCGGAGGTTGGAACTCTAAAAAGGCTGAAAGGCTACTACATAGAGTGCGACGCTTAAATCCGGACAAATTTGTATTCAATTTTCCCGCCATACCATAATTCCGCCAGAGTTTGTGATTTGCGCCCTTGAAAGCCAGAAGCTCCTAGTAAACAGTCATAACCTCACAAGGAGGGGGGGGGGGGGAAGACAGTGAGATCGCTCCGGAGATTCTGAACAAGGTTTTGTCTGGTGTTCTAGGGCATCGGACGAGAGTCACAGAACTGTGTTTCGTATTTTCTCAATGCCCTTGTGGGTGGAAAATGGCAAAAAACGACAACGTTTCAGCACGGGCTGATAAGGCCCTGTTCATACTTCGAGCGACAAGAGCGGTAAGAGCGACAAGACCGACTGCAGCGACGTACGTTGTGTGGTGTATGTAAATATTAGTTTGTCCCATAAGTCCCCGCCGTTTTTTCAGCGATTCATTGCGGATTCCGTCAGCGGTCTCCTGCACAGCGCTATACAGCATTCGAAAGAGAATGATTCGCTCTGTCAGATCAAATATTGCGTTTCTTTTTTATCCTGAATTTTGTCAATTTTTAGGTCGTTAAAAAATGAACATCAGAAACCAGCGAGTGACGGTTGCTGCCGTTTACGTCATCCCGTCATCAGTCATCACACGGACATATTCAACGATTTTTGCACAGAATAGTAACTGGTGATGAAAAATAGTGTTTGTACGGTCAGCCAGGGTTCTAGTGCCTTAGCCGCACTAGAACCCTGGTTGAAAGCAAAGAGAAGAAGGTGCCAAAAGTGCTCATCCTTGTCGACCTGCCACTGCTCCATTTTGATGACCTGAAAATTAGCAAAGATTTAAATGGCCGAACAACAAATTATACATTCTGCTAGAACAAGAAATGCACTTTCGAGTGTCATATCACTCGTCATATAAGACGGAGCAAGACAGACTGAACAAGGAGAAGAAGTTGTTGGTGAAGATGATTTTTCTCTTTTTGGAATTTTGTTGATATTCGACAGAAATCAGCATGAGCCGATAAACGCTACACGAATTCTTATAGAGCAAGACATTCTCTTTCGAACGATATATAACACCGAGCAAAAAAGTCCTACCACAGAGCAGGAGTTTCGGTAAAAGTTCGGACGGAAAAGTCGGACGTCCCAATTTGACGACCTACAAATCAATAAGGAACGAATGTGCAAATAGGTACAACACGCATTCTTGTAGCACAGAGCATTGGCTTTTAAATGCTATAAAAAACTGCTCAAAAAATTACAAGCCTAAGCGGAGAGAACAAGTGCGCAAATGGCTACTTTTTCACTTTTCACTTTAACGACCTAAAAATTGACAAAGTTCAGGATAAAAAAGAAACGCAATACAAGCTCTGATAGAGCGAGTCATTCTCTTCTGAATGCTATATAGCGCTGTGCAGGAGACCGCCAGCGGAATCCGCGATGAATCGTTGAAAAAAAACGGCGGGGACTTATGGGACAACCTAATAGTTACGTACTCCACACTTCGTCAGCGACGAACGTAGTGTGGAGTACGTAATTATTTACGTGCACCACACTACGTGTGTATCAGTCGCTCCTGTCGCTCCAGTCACTCTTATTGCCTGAAGTGTGAACACGTCTCAAGGCAAAAATGACGCCTGGAATGGCCTTGTCGTGCTCAGACATTGACCACCAAAAGGCCTTCAACTGTAGTTGCATCGTTGTAATCTGAGAGTTTCCAGAGTTTCATGAAGGAAGCTAGAGGGTATATTCAAGTGATTCATTTGCAGCGATTGCCGCAGCGACTGGATGGCCGAGTGGGTAGCGATGCGGACTTGCGCAAGGGGTCGAGGGTTCAATTTCAAGGGTTAGGTGGTGTATTTCTAGGTGTAGCCTTCACATTTTCGCATCGTCAATGAAATGAAAGAATTTTTAAAGAAAAATGAAAAAGGAATCGAAGATTCTCTTCTTTATCCTCGAAGTCTCCCTCCTCCGCGACAACGCGAGACCCCGCATGGTGAAGTTAACTCGCTATTTCCTAGAGAAGACTGGCTGTACGGCAGTGTCTCATCCTCCCTACAGTCCTGTCTGCCCACCGCCAGACTTCTTCAGAAAAGCAGCATCTGCGTGAGAAAAAGTTCGATAATTACGACGCACGTGTAGCGCAGCCGGAGCAGGTGCCGGCTGTCGCGTGCACCCGAGACACCAGGTTCCTGGTTCGGATTTCCCGCCCAGGCCAACCAAGCCATCCACCCCTCCGGGGTCGGCGAATTGGTACAAGACTTGTATGGTAAGGGTAGAACGCTGCCTTGTTCATCTGTTGGCCACCGCAAGTCATTGTATGGATAAATACGCATTCAACTCGACTTCAAGATATCCCGCGAAATATAATACATGGCGCATCCCAAAAGGGACTAAGTAATACAGTCTTTTACCCTTAGACCCCGTTTATACTTCGACGCCAAGCGACGCGACGCCACGTATTGTGGCCACATTGATCGAGCGACGCGATCGATCAATTTGGCCACAATGCGTGGCGTCGCGTCGCTCGGCGTAGGAAGTATAGACGGGGCCTTATTCTTTAATTGCGACCACCAAAAAATTAGATTCCCCATTTTTTTTTTGGCTCTCAGCCTGGCTTATTTCTGGAGCTAAGACTTTGAAACGTTGCCTAAGAAATAGCTTACTATTGTGGACACTAACGGCGAGTACATTGCCGATGGATGACTTGTTTTGTTAAAGAAAAACAAAACTTTAAAATCATGTTCTTTTATGGACAAAATGATGCACCAACCTAATACAAAATCTGTATGTACTTCTTGGCTTTAAGAATCTCCACGGTCACTTCATTGACATTCCTCGTCTGCTCACTTTCTGAGCTGTTAACATAGGAAGGGTATAGTCGTTATTCCGCCATAATCAGCGATTCTTCCTGCTCTTTAGAAGCCTTACAGACTGTACCCAAAATCGTCCCCTACAGCTGTCTATGTATGAAACCAAACTGTGAGATCCTGTAAGCTTTATACGCTGCCCGTATTGTGCCCAGTGCTGCTTCCTGCACGTTGCACCTGTATATCACTGGTGTTGAACATTTATACATCACCATGTTGAATACCACAGTGTAGAGCTGGAAAAATGTGAAGAGAACGAGTGAAAATGGTATAGACGTCAGAATCCCCCAAATCTCAACCAATCAGTCAAAACGCAAAAATGCTGCGCGCAGAGGAACCAAACCCGCGACCTCCCTCACGTGAGTCAGACCTCTACCCACCTGCGCTCCGAGCCACTGGCTGCACAGGCATCGCGGGCGTACATACAAGACCCACGAACGCGTGCTGCGCCCTATCTCATTGTGACCCCCTACTCCTTGGGTTTAACGACTTGGCAGAAAATGAACACATTTTCAAGCCAATTGAGGGATGAGGATTCTCCCTATATGACTCTCTCCCCCTTTCAGACATACGCTTCAGACCCTTTCCTTGTCATTGAACATGCTCGTGTGCTTCGAAAAGAGCAGAGAGGGCAAGCCGTTCTTCGCAATCTCTTTCGTAAGCTCAGTTAAGCTCCTGTACCTAGGTTTTTCTTCGTTCTTAGGCCTGAGAACCTCAGCGGCAAAGTGCACTGTGCGTTGAGGTTTCTTTGGTCATTTGCGAGGGCACGATCTAAAACGTCATCGATACCGAAACCCTTGGAAGACACTTGAGCTGCTTCTTTCTAATAAAAAGGGAGAAACACTACTGCAGGCACTGATGCAATAGATCTTCGTTCTTTGTTTCCTAGTTTTTTTGCAGAATATTAGGCTGTCGCAAAATTAGTCGCCGAAACAGATCGCTAACTTCAAACCGCTAAGACTTCTATAACTCAGCTAAAATACGACATTATTAATCGAAGTAAGAACTACCGGAATCCATCTGTTTCTGCCAATGAAAGGTAATAATTCTAATTCTTCACAATAAAACTGAGATCACAGGAATTAACGATTCAAGGAGGGCCCTTTAACATCGCCAAATTAGTGAAATGCTTTTGAAGCAAAAAAGAATCAAGAGCTCGGAGTAAGTGATAGCTAGTTGGGGAGAGGTCGCGAGGATATGGTGGGTAAGGGAGAACTTCGATACCCAAATGGGTCAATTTACGCCAAGTGATTTGTGAGGTGTGTAGCCTTGCGTTCTCCTGCAGCAGGAGCGGCCCTCCTCTTTTCACCACTGCCGGCCACAATTTTTGCAACTTCTCATACATTTCGTCTAAATCACAGCAGTAAGACTCTGCCGGGATTGCCTGACCAGGTTGCAAAAAGCTGTAATGGAGTACTCCTTTACAACACCACCACAAAGTAAGCATAACTTTTTCAGGTTGAAGTCGGATTTAGCAAAGGATGTTGACGGAGCATCCTTACCTACCCAGACAGATACCCGCTTCCTGTTGTCGCAAAAAGGACCCATTTTTCTCCACAGTCATAATACGGCTTACAAAAGGCTCATTTTCAAAGCGAACTGGCAGATTGGAGCAAGTGTCGAAACGTGCCAGACGCTGCTCATCGGGCACCTCATGAGGTACCCACTTCGACGCCTTCTTCACCCCGCCGATTCTCGCCAATTGTCCTGCTACCCTACTCTGGTGTACGCCAAGGTCTTCTGCTATCGTACATGTATTCATTCTGGATTTGCCTCTTTGAATTAAGCAATTCAATAGTAAATTCAATTAATTCAGTAAGTTAGTAATTAAGTCAAAGTAATTCAAATTTGTGTTCACTTATTAGGTGGGTGAACTAAACCTTCAAAGAAGGTTACGCTAAAACTGTTCTTTGAACAGAAATTTATTCTAAGCTTTTTGGAGTCTTTAGTTTAATATATTAGACTGTCGCGAAATTGATCGCCGAAACGGACCGCTTACCTCAATCTGCTACAACTCAGCTTAAATAAACACAACTTTATTAATCGAAGTAAAAAAACCACCAGAATCCATATATTTTTGCCAACGAGCAGGTAATGAACCTTAAAGAGAACTAGCAAGTTGGAGCAGGTGTCGAAACGTGCCAGACGCTGCTCATCGGTTAGCTCGTGAGGCACCCACTTCGACGTCTTCTTCACCTCGCCGATTCTCCTCCAAATGTCCTGCTACCGTACTATGATGTACCCAACAGTCCTCTGCTAACGGACGTATATTCGTCTCCGAATTTTCTTCGTCGGCTCTCCTCAAGACTTCATCGTCAAGCGACGACCTGCGCCCGCAGCCCGGTTTCCCTTCGAGATCAAAATCGCCAGAAACAAATTTTTCGAAGAAGAGCACCACCGTTCTTTTGCAATGACAGTCCGCCCCAAAACGCTGCTAAGGTTACGGAATACCTCTGCCGCAGAATGTCCCAATTTGAATTCGCAAAGCATGATGACTCGATAGTCGCTTCAGTTCATGATCTTAAAGGGCCCTGGAACAGGTCGGCTAGAAAAATTAGGGCGACATCCACATATCTTTTTGAAACAGCAGGAAAAAACCTATCGAAAGGTATGTGCGACTTTCCCTGAAACGGAATGATTTAGGGTTTAAAATCTTAGTTATTTATACACCAGCCATCTGTGCCGCCTCTCGGCAGCACCGACGGCTTCTTGACGGCTTCGCCGTGGCAATAATTTCTCATTATCAATTGTAGCTGCCACCTATGTCATGGTTTCCTCAGAAAGGACATTTTAACTACGTCGATTAGGGCAAGTTAGAAAAAGTCGAAAAATGGACGACATCCACAAAAACGCTTACTTGCCCAATATCGATTGATGGCGATGATAGTTCAAAAACGGACTTCAGATACATGTTCAGCGACCTCGATTACCCCACGGCTGAAGTTTCGTGCCGACATCCACAAAAAATCGATAATATCGATCGATATCGATTGGTCGACTCCAGATTCGTGTTCGGCGACCTTGACTACCCCACGGCTTAAATTTCGCGCCGCTTGAACGACATCCACAAAAATCGATAATATCGATCGACATCGATTGGTCCAGTTCAGATTCGTGTTCAGCGACCTCGATTACCCCCACGGCTGAAGTTTCGTGCCTCTTGAAGGACATCCACAAAAAATCGATAATATCGGTCGATATCGATTGCGTTCCCTGCTGTCAACGCCTCCCGTCGATGGTCGTCTAAATGCCCATCGCCGACGTGTTTGGCTACTGAGTGCCCCCATTCCAGTTACGACGAAAATATATACACACACACACACACACACACACACACACACACACACACACACACACACACACACACACACACACACACACACACACACACACACACACACACACACACACACGCACACACACACACACACACACACACACACACACACACACACACACGCATACACACACACACGCACGCATACACACACACGCATACACACACATACACACACACACAACTTTCAACATTCAGGCAGAACTGTGGACCTCTGATGATACATAGAGAACGTCACCCCGACTCACGTTATTAATGCCGACACTTAATAATCTCTGGTGTCGGTATCAATTCGAACGATCGGGAACTCCATAGACCACATGGATAAGTCCACTACTTCGGCAGAAACAATCTAGTCTTGCCGTGTTGTTACTGTCTCCGAGGTGAACTTCCCTCGATGATTTGGGATTCGCGCCTTTCTGGCCGACAGGCGGTGCCAGTAATCGATGATCTGCACGGTGATCGTCTTCATCACACCCGGACATCGCCATCGCCTTTATGATTTTGTTTGTTCATAACTACAGCCTCCTACTTTCTCTCCTAGTACTTGTAGTTCTCAATCGAAGAAGCGCATGCGGTTTCGTTCCAGCTTCACATGATAGGGTTCAACTTCTTTCTTCTGAGGGCTAACGATTCTGACCTTAACATGGTACGTTGAAGTTACATGTATTACTGCAAGGGAGTTGATCATAAACAAATCTAACAGGCCTTATCATTATTTGACGCGTGAAATTATTTTGCACCCTTTCCAAGGTTTGTGCAATCCCAAGGGGGGGGGGCACTCCATAGTCAGTTGTAAGTAGTATATCAACTGAAGCACATACAACATAACAGTAATAGTGCTTCCTGATCCCCTCCACTGAAAGCAGCCTGTACCGTAGTTGAAAGATTCAAACAGACTTAGTTATCCTACTATATATAAAAGAGTAAGCGGTTGTGTCTGTCCTTCCGTCTGTCCGTCCGTCCTTCCGTCGGTCTATCTGGCCTTTCATAGACGTCGAGTGACAGGCGTCCGGGTTGAGACGAGGTGTGACCCACGTCGTGTCGCGTACGTCAGAAGACCGATGTCACCGATGTCGCGCAAAGGACGATCGGTTTGAAAAGACGTGTTACCGACGTCGCTCGACAGGCGTCCGAGTTCAGGAGTTGTGTCACCCATGTCGCGCAGTCGGTGTCTAGATTCAGAAGAGGTGTCACCGATGTTGCGGAATGGATGCTTGGATTAAGAAGGGGTCTCATCGATATCGTGCAAGGGGTGTCCCGGTTCAGACGACATGCCACCGATGGGTGACCAGTGAAGGGGAATCAGTAATGGGGGACCAGCAAAGGAGGGTCCAGTAATGGGGGGGGGGGGTAGTGGTGAAGGAGGGCCAATGAAGAGGGGACCAGTAAAGGGGACCACTGCAGGTCCAGTAATGGGGGTGGGGGAGTGGAAAGAAGGAGGACCAGTGAAGAGGGGACCAGTAAAGGGGACCACTGCAGGTCCAGTAATGGGGGGGGGGGGAGTAGAAAGAAGGATCAGTGAAGAGGGGACCACTAAGAGGGACCACTGCTAGGGAGGGTCCGGTGAGGGTGGAACGGTAACGGGGGGAGGAGGAACGGGGATCAGTAAAAGGGACCAGCAAAGGGGAGACCAGTAATGGGGGCGGGGAGTGGAACCAGTAGCGGGGGGAGGGGAGTGGTGAAGGAGGCCCTATGAAGAGGGGGCCAGTATAAGGGGGGGGGGGAGAGAGAGAGAGAGACGGTAAGGGGGACCAGTGAAGATGGGACCACCGAAGGAGGGGGTCCGGTGAAGGGGACCAGTAAAGGCGGACCATGATTTTTATCAGTATCGTCCAACGGGTATCAGGCTTCAGAAGATGTGCTGCTGACGTCGTTACACGTGCTTTGGGGCTCAGCATATGTATCACAAACGATATCAACATGTGTCCGGATTCAGAAAACGTGACCCAGACGTCGTGCAACGTGCGTCCATATCCAGAAGTCGTTCCACAGATCATACTTTGCACAGCATTCGTGAGAAGACTTTTTAAAGGCTTCGTTAAGTGTGCGCGTACTTGACTCTCACTACGCCTTTATTTATTTATTTATTTATTCCACTCCGGCACAAGTGTAAGGGGTATTGACGGGGTTGAGAGTGAGGGTGAGGAGAATAGTTAAAGTTATCGGAGGAACATGATTGCTGTCGGACAGTTAACGGTATCGAGCGGTCTACCGACACGTATTGGTTTCATTTATGTTTCCGCAGATTAAGCACTCACATTCCTCAGGACTTAGTAGGACATGTACTTCGGAGAATGAAATGAAAGTAAGAGCGCCTGGAGAAGAAAAGAACACGGTCGGGGTTTGGGGCAAAGCCCCCAACCAGACGTTTGGCGGCCGCGAGGCCGCTGAACATCTGGTAAAAAATATAAACGCTCCAGGGGCAAATCCCTGTTTGAATTCCCGCGCCAACGAACGCGCGCGCGTCGACTGCTTCACCGTGGCGCGATACGTAGAGGTGACGCGGGGACCTCTGGGGAGTATTTCTTTGTTTTCTATTGTGCTTGTTCTTGTTTTAATGTTGTTTTTTTTACTTTTGGTGCTTCACAGGGGACTCCGGGGTTGGGGGTAGGGGGTGGACACGCCGAGAGGACGAGGGATAGAAGGCAAGTCCTGTCATAAGGTGCCCCCCCCCCCCCCTCTTTGGGATTGCATCCTTTCTAAGGTTTTGACGCTAGCTTCTTTCGAAGGATTGAAAACTGCAGTTCCATATTCTAAGGACGGTCTAACATAAACTTTGTGCGCCTGCAAAAAACGGAGGTTCATTCCTAGTGGAGAGTCCACAAAAAATGTTGTGCATTATGAGTATGGCTTTTTGTGCTACTCTTTTAAAATGGACATCAAAACATAGATCACTTCCTATCAGAAATCCAAGGTCAGCAATTTCCTCCACTTGCTGAAGTTTATAATCTCCAACTGTGTACTTTAAGACAATAATTGATTGAACAAGATGTGGAACTTCTGACAAGGATAGGTTCCCAACTCAAGGTTATCTTTTACGATGCTATTTTGACAAGGCGGAGTCCAGAGCAATTAGTTTTTGCTGAGCGCTCTTTTAAAGACCTAAAAAAGAGGTGTGAAGGCGTGTGCGCAACAATCTTCAACCCCCATGACATCCCACGAGATCTGCTTCGGTGGCGCAGTCGGTAGGACAGCCGCTTCATAGGAGCACACCGCCGGGCTTTTGAGTTCGAGTCCGCGTACTGCCAGTGTTTTTGCACATATTAGTTTGTTGTTATTACGCTTTTTCTTAATCACAGGAGACAATTTTAGACCATCAAGGCTTACAACAAACCAGTTATTTGTGCCTTCATATGTGCTATTTATTGGCCAATATAAAAATATTGGCAGCACCCGGACTCGAACTCAAAAGCCCGCTGGTGCGCTCCTATGAGGTGGCACTCCTACCGACTGCGCCACCGAGACACACTTCGTGGAGTGTCACAGGGGGTCGGTGATTGTCGCGCACACGTTTTCACACCGCTCTTTCCACCTCTTTTTAAGAAAGCGTTTAGCAAAAACTAATTTTGAGGCCGGATTCATCAACGACTAACCCGCGGGTATAGGGGTAGAGATACCACGAAGAAGTCTGCGTCTATGACTCTTTCCTTATCTCTATCGGACTCTTATCTTATCCCACCCCTTATACCCCGCATACCCACGGGTTTAATTGTTGATGAATCCGGCTCCTGGACTCCGCCCACACGCCCTACATCCTGTTAAAATATCCTCGCAAAAGCTCACCGTGAGCTGGGAACTTTTCTTGTGAGTTTTTCGTCCATATCGGGAAATTCCATTTCAATAACCATTTGCTTACAACAGCTTTTTGCAATTTTTCTTTACCCGACGCAGAGCTCACAGAGGCATGCAGCTAAGAATCATCAGCAAAAGTGATACACGTAATTCCGTTATCCGTCACGATTTCAGGTATTTCGCAGGTGTAAATGTGGAAAAATTAGTGATAAAACTCCGCCTTGAAGTACCTTACTTAAAAATGATCTAGCCTGTGAAAACGTTGAGCTGAGTGGGCTAAAAATGACTTTATCCAGGCTATGATCGTGGGGTGAATCCCTACTTCCGTTAGCTTTACTTGGAATTTTAATGAGACGCTCTATCAAAAGCCTTGGCAATATCGACGTGAACCACATCTACACGTCATCCGTCATCAAGGAATGTTGCGCAGTCCATTTAGTGACTCGATCATGCCCGCTAGAGTCGACTCATTTCTTTGAAGACCATCTCGACAATCTGAGAAGATGCCGTTGTTGTTCAGATTCGTACTGATTCGTACAATTCCTTTCTGAAGAATCTTTCCAAAGTCTATAGCAAAAATAGATGGCCTGCAATTACTATTCCGTTTGCATTCCCTTGGGGCGCGTGTGGCGCAGTCGGAGGAGGAGCCGACTGTCGCCTGCACCCGAAACCAGCGTGCTGGTTCGGATTTCCCGCCCAGGCTAACCAAGCCTTCTATCCCTCCGGGGTCGGTGAATTGGTACCAGACTTGTCTGGGAAGGATGAAGCACTGACGTGTTCATCGGCTGGCCACCGCAAGTCATTGTATGGCCAAATACGAATTCAACACGCCTCCACGACATCCCGTAGAAGTAGAATGCGTGGCGCATCGCAAAGAGGATTGAATAACGCCGTCCTTTACCCTTTATCCTTGTATTCCTCAGAAGTCGCATAATCGCATAAACAAATTAAAAAAATAAGTCGCATGGCCCTGCGCGTCAGAGTGCCCTTGCTGCGAATTAGAGTGCCGCTTTCCCACGCGCTAAGAACAACAAAGCATACCCTGTCGACAAAGTGCTAGGGAATTTGCGAAATAAATTAGGCGCCAGCTAGTCTTGTTTGTAAGAAGAGTTTCCCTACCTTCACTATTGTGAAGCTTCTTTTCGGCTTTGCTTAGCGATCTAGCACCACCCTCAGTACTTGTGACTGCCGTGATATCTCGTCGTTTTTCTGCGTCCGAGCTGTTTGTCGACAAAGGTCGTCTCTATTTTTCGCCGTTCACTTGCACTCTTCCCAGACGAAGCCAGAGATCAGTGGGTTGTCGTTTAACCTCGCGAGTTTCCGAAAGACTCTGAAAATGATAGCCTCCAAACTGGCTGTGAGCTTTTGCGATTCAATGTTTACAGGATGTAGGGTCCCGTGTATTGGAAGTCCAAAACCAAGTTACTTTTTTTCTTCGGAATGCTCTTTTGTGGTAAAAAAGAGCGTGTGGACGCGTGAGCGCAAAGTTCATGACGCCCTGCTGCCACCCAGCCCGTTGTGATCGGTTGGCGTAGTGGTAGTGTTGTAGCTTCATAGGTGCATGGATGTGGGTTCGATTCCCCTCTGTACTGGTGTTCTTGCATATTGCGATTTATCGTCAGTGAGACCATTTATCCCCATTTTCAACACATTTTTGAACAAAAAACGGCAACAAATGTCGTTTACGTTCACCGAGCTCATTGAAAGTGGAAAGGTGAGAATGTTTAAGTTCAAGGTTAAGCAAGTAAAAAACTGATGCTAGATTCGTGATCAGCACCCAAATAACCCCAACGCACAAAGCTTGGGCGATATTGGTGCTTCTGCCCTCATCACCCTCACTTACTCACACCTTCTCTAACCTGTCATAAGAAAACGGGAAATCCAGAAACCGATGTCAGCTTCATGATAAGCACTCCAAGTAGCACCTGTAAGCGAAGTATGAATAACTGTTTTTTTTTCGACCTCGCTAATACAGTGCAAGGGCCCTTGTGATTTTCGAACAGTCAAGCTTTTTCAAGATGAGAAGGTTTTGTAGATAGCAAATTCTATTATATTCTTTACATGGATGAAGTTAAAAACGTACTAACCACCTGGTAAAAATAGCTAATGATCTACTACCTTCTTCGACAATGATGGAGGATTGCAAAAAAACATGTAAGCGAAATACACTGCTCACAAACTGAACATCTATGCTTCTCTCTACCACCCGTTCAAAAAAGGACGTAGTAGCACCGATATTTTACTTTCTGGGTAGTTCTCCACCGCTTAACGTGTTCAATTGGTTTCCACGTCGAATGGCTTCACATCTCAATGAACGGCCTAGTTTGACCATGAAGAACGAGGTGCAAAGCTCGCTCTAAGCTCAGGCTCGAGGGAGGGTGATGAGGTCAGAAGCACCAATATCGCCTAAACTTTGTGCATGGAAGCCATTTTGGATGTTGATCACGAATCTGGCATCAGTTTTTGACTTGCTTAACCTGGAAGTCAAAAAATCCCACCTTTTCACTTTCAAAGAGCTCGATGAACATAAGCGACATTTGTTGCCATGTTTTTGTTCAAAAATGTGTTGGAAATGAAGATAAAGGGTCCCGCTGATAAGTCGCAAAATGCAAAAACACCAAGGGGATCGAACTCACGACTATGCTCCTGTGAAGCTACAACACTACCACTACGCCAACCGACCACATTCGGTGGGGACGACAGGGCGTCATGAACTTCGCGCTCATGCGTCCACACGCTTTTTCGAACACAGAACAGCATTCCGCAAAAAGTAACTTCTCCCCACACGGGACCCTACATCCTTTAAAAAGTGCATCGCAAAAGCTCAGAGCCAGTTTGGAGGCCCTCCTTGTGAGATCTCTGCGCACCCCATCTGGTGACTTTCACCTTCTAGCAATACTTCGGCTTCGAGATGCTGAAAGAAGCACCGTCGGTGTGCTGTGTGGTAATGCTCGTTGCTTAGAAATTCGCTGCTGCACGAGTGGTGATCCACCTGTTAACGCTGAAGTGTAACCCACCGTTAAACAAAGAGCCTTCAAAGGAAGAAATCAAGATGACCGAACGGATGGCCAGCTCACTACTAGAGGGCTTCGAAGCACGTCAACTTGAAGTTGACGAGTACGAACAGCTGGAAGTAGGAGTAGGAGGACCTTGAAGTAGCAGTGGAATCGGCGCTTCAGGAGTTCGGGGGTCTTGTACGCCTGCGATCCTTTTGCCGTCAAGCGGCTCAAAGCGCAGTGGATAGTGTGTTGCTTCATGCGAGGTCGGGGTTCGATTCTTCTATGCTGACTCGTTTTTTGCATATCAACTGATTAGTCGAGATTTGAGGGGTTCTTACGTCTTTGCCATTTTCAGACGTTTTCTGCACATTTTTCCAGATCTTTGCTGTGGAGAGCAACTTTATTGCGAGTTGTTTTCTACTGACCGGTGTTTTAACCAAAAGGCAATGAGAAAGCTGTTCAACATAATGGTGTATAAACGTTCAATATCAGTGATACGAAGGAACAAAGTGCATGAAAAAGAAGCACGGGTCACAATACGGAGAGCGCATAACCCCTGCAGGTTCTTCACATTTTGCTTCCCTATATGGACCGATGACATCGGCTCCATAGACGAAATCCAATTGAAGACGTACCCTTTCCTCCGAAACAAGAGTTCCACTCAAAAACGTTGTCCACTGCTGTCCACTGCTCCCCACATCTATCAGTACCACTTGTGGATCCCAATCTTTCACCCCGTTCGTCTTCGTCAACGTCAGGTTGACGTGCTTCGAAGTCATTGAGTATGCTGGCCATCTGTTCGGCCAGCTTGATTTCTTCCCTCGAAGGCTTCTTGTCTAAAGGTGGGCCACAGTTCAGCGTGAGCAGGTGAATCACCACTCGAGCGACATTGTCGGTGTTAGGTATTAGAAAACCTTCAGCAGACCTCTGACAGGCAAAAGTGTGGGAAGGACTGTATCGATGGCCAATTAGGTCAATTTGCTGAATCCTCGGACCACGTTTCACATTTTAGCCACCTCCGAAGTCACATCCTGGTCTCTTTTGAAAATCCGAGCAGGATGGTTTTTCCCGAGGTCATTGGTTCAAAGAGGGAAACGAACTGTGAGGAGCCTGTAGTTTGTATCTATGTTTCAGTGGTATTAAACCAAATGCGAATAAAACGTCTGAAAATGGTATAGACGTCAGAATCCCCTCAATCTCAACCAGTCATTTGAAATGCAAAAACGCAGCAGAGCAGAAGGATCGAACCCTCGATCTCTTTCGCATGAAGCAACTGCACTATGCACTGCTCTCCGAGCCGCTTGCCAGCAGAGGCATCGAGTACGTACAAGACCCCCGAACTCATTGAACTCAACACCGGTTCCATTGTAACTTCAAGGTCCTCCTACTCCTTGGGTTTAACGACTTGGCAAAAAAGAGACACATTTTTATACTAATTGAGAGGTCATGCGTCTACTGATGACGAGTCCAACTGGGACTATTGCGATGACGAGGGGGAAGAAAACTTGATCGCGGTAGTTTTCCTGGCTATCTAATCAGAAACGTGTCATAATTCAGAACAAAAGGTCATTTTGAAAATAAATCATGATTTGCAAAAACCAGGCAGCAATGGGGACCGAACCAGCGACGCCCCACCTGACGAGCGTGAGCGCTACCCCTGCGCCACCGCCACAGCTAGCGGACTCTCTTACGGAGCCCTGATGACTCATCACTCTCGCGCCCGGTGTGTCGCACAGCCAGCCTGTGGTAAGGCCCCCGATTTCGGCAGGCCATAATTCGCTCAGGAATTTCATTTTGCAATTTTGACACACATATTCGTAATCAGCATTCCGAGCTCTTTCTAATGATCCTGGTCTGATCTTGAAGTTCCATGGGAGTTCGAAACCCTTCCCTTGTTAGTAATTTAGGCCAAGCGGGAACCGCAAACGTTTTTTTTTTTCGCATAAGTTCAGCTTCTGAAGGCATCTAGGAGGTTTCTTGAGGTCAACTCTGCGTGCAGAAGGTCATCTGGCCGCGGATCCACTTCGTGTCGCACGTGACCGTTCAGGCAAGAAACGGTTCGTTGCTGTGTAAACTGATCGCGGAGCACGTCTCCGATCTCCTATTCCTTCGCCTATCGTTCAGCTCTTGGGGGTCCATTCGTCCAGCTTTTTTCACACATTACACTCCTAAGTAAACGACTAGAGACCGCCTTTGGTGAATGATCGACTCCTCACCTCGTCTTCAGTGATGTTTCGTAAATCAGCTGTCACTGTGTGCTCCCGGCGATCCCTGTCAGTATTCGCTCGTCGTTCAAGACCGACTTCTTCTCGAAAGCTGTCGCTTCTGCATCAAACCGCCTAGGCTGTTCATTCTCTGAAGCTTCTCTTTCCGTAGGCAATAATGACGTTTTCCAGTTGCTGTCGCGGTATTAGGACTAATTTGGAGCACGAAGAAACGGCGCGAATCTACTTTTTGCTGATTTGCTGGCATGTTCTCAGCTACTGCGTCAAACTGAATTGTACTTTTCTTCAACAATATTCAACGGAGCTTTGGCGAAATGCGCTTTCAAATTACTCGCCATTTTTGTATGAGCCAAGAAGTGGCGAAATTCGGGCTTCTGTATGGGACCTGATGTATGGAATGTGTATGTAGGGCGGAGTGGCGTTCTACCCCCCGCCCTTTAAACAGAGGCGTGGCGAATGTCTGCGTCTCCACTGTCTCGTAAGGCAGCCACTGGACTCTCGAGGAAGCCCAGGGGTTGGGGGGGGGGGGGTGGGCCGGCCAGGGGGTCGTGGGGTTAGAACGCTCGACCCCTGTATGTAGGCGTATGAACAATTGAAGTTATTAGATTTGATAAGCCGACTTGAGCCGTTTGATATTTTTTCGGCTCTGTTGTATTAGGATGTCCCATAAGTCCCTGCCGTTTTTTTTTTCAACGATTCATTGCGGATTTCGTCGGCGGTCTCTTGCAGAGCGCTATATAGCCTTCGAAAGGGGATGATTTGCTCTATCAGAGCACTTATTGAATTTCTTTTTTCATCCTGAATTTTGTCAATTTTTAGGTCGTTGAAGTGAAAAGTGAAAAAGCGAAAAGTAGCCACTTGCGCAGTTGCTTCCCTCGCCTAGGTTTGAAATTTTTTACGCAGTTTTTCATAGCATTTGGAAGACAAAGTTCTGTACTACAAGAATACGTGTTGGTCCTATTTGCTCATTTGTCCTTTATTGATTTCTAGGTCATCAAATTGGGACGTCCGACTTTTCCGTCCGAATTTTTTCCGACAGCTCGGTTCTGTGGTTGGACTTTTTTGCTTGGTGTTATATGTCGTTTGGAAGAGGATTTCTTGCTCGATAAGAATTTGTGTCGCGCATGCTGATTTCTGTCGAATATCAACAACTGAACAAGGAAAAGGAGTTGCTGGTGAGGATGATTTTTCTTTATTTGGAATTTTGTTGATATTCGACGGACGGCACAAATTCTTATTAAGCAAAACATCCTCTTCCGAACGACATATAATAAGGATAAAGGAGGCGTTATTCAATCCCTTTGGGGATGCGCCAGCGCATTCTACTTCTACGGGATGTCGTGGAGGCGACATGAATGCGTATTTGGCCATACAATGACTTGCGGTGGCCAGCCGATGAACAAGTCAGCGCTCTATCCTTCCCAGACAGGTCTGGTACCAATTCACCGACCCCGGAGGGATGGAAGGCTTGGTTGGCCTGGGCGGGAAATCCGAACCAGGAACCTGGTATCGGGTGCACGCGACAGTCGCGCCTCCTCCGACTGCGCTACACGCGCCCCGACATATAATACCGAGCGAAAAAGTCCGGTTACAGGGCAGGAGCTGTCAGTAAAAATTCGGACGGAAAGTCGGACGTCCCAATTTGATGACCTAAAAATCAATAAAGGACAAGTGAGAAAATAGGGCCAACACATATTGTTGTAGTACAGCACGTTGTCTTCCAAGTGCTATAAAAAACTGCGCAAAAAATTTCAAACCTAAGCGGAGAGAACAAGTGCGCAATTGGCTACTTTTTCACTTTTCACTTCAACGACCTAAAAATTGACAAAATTCATGATGAAAAAAGAAATGCAATACACGTTCTGATAGTGCAAATCATTCTCTTTCGAAAGCTATGCAGCGCTATGCAAGAGACCACCGGCGAAATCCGCAATGAACCGTTGAAAAAAAAACGGCGGGGACTTATGGGACAACATAATACTTTCACGACTCCAGGGGTCGAGGAGAGGTCGAGAATTTGCTTAGGAATTCGCCTAAAATTCGCCTAGGGGGGGGGGGAGGGTTGTGGTGTTAGTGACGAATCTTACGTCTGTTTTACGTTTTACGACGGAGTACGGTAGGTTACAGTAGGTGCGGGTGACTAAGGTCATGGTCACCGATTTCGCTCCAACCTATGAACTTGGCAGAAATACGGATGTCAGATTCGTGATCAGCACCCCAAATACCCCCCCCCCCCCCTCTCTGGCGAAGTTTGGGCGAAAGAAATTCGTCGCCTTCTCCTCGGCCCCTGGAGTCGTGATAGTAGAATAGTGTCATTTTTCTTATTTATTTATTTAGCAAACAAAGAGAATTGCTCAATAATATTATTACCACTATAAGTCACAACAGTTTCCCATCTAATGGATAGGCCAGCGATTCCTTTCTCTCAGAACTTGGGGAGACTGGATGTCAAAGAAATCGCTGACCACTCTTTCAGCATCTTCATATTTTTTGATAAATTTTTAGATACAAAGCAAATAAATAAAATAAAAATTTATTTTCATCTTCTTAAAAAGAATCTGCTTTAATCTAAAACACGCTCATTTTGATTTGGACAATCGTAGCTCAGACAGAGAACGGTTGTTGGTGACGCAAAAAGGACATCACACCCGTTTCATAACAAATGCATTGCCTACAATTACTGTTGTTTATGCAACCAATTACAGTTATTAACACTGCCACTAGAATAGGAGGAATAACAGTATGGATTTACACGTGAATATGCATCATGACCAGTGATATTCGCAACTTTATACTAAGCAGGGAACGGTCTCAGGCATAGGCCCGAACGGGGGAAATGGATAGTACTGCGAGAATCTCCACCCATCATACAGCAGAAAAACATGTTTCCTCTTTGCTTAGTCCTTTTGGTCTAAGACCAAGAGAGCTACGGGCCCTCGAAGGTGGGGTACAATATCGCACCCTCCGCGCGTTTCCACCTGCATATCTGCGCGCGCTCACATATGGGAGGTGGCTCAGCAGGGTGTGACGCAGCTTCACAGGTGCTAGGTCAGATGTTCGACTCCCGTGCTACGCACTATTTTTGCATTTTTTTCATGATCGCTGCCTTCTTTGCCTCTAAATTGTGAAAAGTGTCAGATTCGTGATCAACAACCCAGATAACCCCTATAGAGAAAGTCTGGACGAAAACGTTAACTATGACCTTACCATTGCTCATCCATACCTACTGCAACTTCCCGTACTACAACGTAGTACCAAAAACCGATGTCAGATTCGTGATCAGCACCTCAAAGAGCCCTCCTCCCTGAACGAGGTTTGGGCGAAAAAGTTTTTTCGTCCTCTTCTCGACATTTGGAGTCGTGAAATTATAACACTGCCTTAGTGACGGTTTAAAGGAGCTTTTTTCCTACACTTCTCCTACACATTTATTTTACTCTAAATAGTCAAATAAGGGTTTATCTTGAGCTGTGCTTCACCCACTTCTCTCACTTTTTGTATTATACAACGTTGTGTTTCTCAGCGAATGGTAAACAGTGACCTGACAACAGGTACGGGTTACAGCAGGCACGGATGACTAGGGCTGTCGAGGTCATAATCACCGATTTTGCCCAAACTTCTCCTAGAGGGGTTATTTGGGGTGCTGATCACGAATCTGACATTCTTTTTTTGAAATTTCGGCTGATTACGGTAGGTCACAGCAGGTACGGGTGACTAAGGCTATCGAGGTCATAGGGTATTAATCACGAATCTGACCCTTTCGACAATTTGGAGTGAAATAAACGTGTAGGAGATGTGTAGAAAGCAAACTGGTAAAGGAGGCAGCGGTTATGAAAAAATGCAAAAATAGTGCATAGCACGGGAGTCGAACATCTCGTCTAGCACCTTTGAAGCAGCCT
The DNA here is from genome assembly GCA_947396885.1 of Heligmosomoides polygyrus polygyrus. Classification (NCBI taxonomy): domain Eukaryota; kingdom Metazoa; phylum Nematoda; class Chromadorea; order Rhabditida; family Heligmosomidae; genus Heligmosomoides; species Heligmosomoides polygyrus. Next base: position 4,929,423 of record OX377206.1, on the reverse strand, counting down.
CGCACCCTGCTGAGCCACTGACTCGCTTGTCGCAGAGCCTTTTTCCGCGTCCCACACAACAGCGCGCGCACGCGCTGACGGTGCGATACTGTACCCCCATCTTCGAGGGCCCGTACCTCTTTTTATTCAAGGACTCAGCAAAAACGAAGCATGTTTATTTACTATATGAAGGTTGGAGAATTTACTATCGTATCCATTTAAGTACTATCCATTTCCCCGTCCAGACCTACGCCTGGGACCCCTCTCTGATAAGTAAATTTTCAAATAATTTTTTAGATCTTTTTAAATGGTGTTTATTTATTCGAAAAGCTGAAAATAACTCGACAAATAAGTAATTATTGAGTCAATTCTGATTATTATTAGTAGAAAAAGCATTTTGAAATTTAGCTGTACTGCACTACAGGTCAGGTGACTCATGCTATTAGGTTGTCCCATAAGTCCTTGCAGTTTTTTTCAACGATTCACTGCAGACTTCGCCGGCGGTCTCTTGCATAGCGCTGCACAGCTTTCGAAAGAGAATGATTTGATCTATCAGAGCATGTATTGCATTTCTTTTTTCATCATGAATTTTGCCAGTTTTTAGGTCGTTGAAGTGAAAAGTGAAAAAATTAAAAGGTAGCCATTTGCGCACTTGTTCTCTCCGCTTAGGTTTGTAATTTTTTGCGCAGTTTTTTTCGAGCATTTGGGAGACAATGTTCTGTACTACAAGAATATGTGTTAGTGCTATTTCCTCATTTGTCCTTTATTGATTTTTAGGCCATTAAATTGGGAATTCCGACTTTTCCGTCCGAATTTTTACCAAAACTACGGTTCTGTAGTTGGATTTTTTTGCTTGATGTTATATGTCGTTTGGAAGAGGATGTCTTGCTCAGTAAGAATTTGTGTCGCGTTTATTGGCTCACGCTGAAGGGAGTTGTTGGTGAAGACGATTTTTCTCTTTTTGGCATTTTGTTGATATTCAATAGAAATCAATAAACGCGACACATATTCTTATAGAGCAAGACATTCTCTTTCGAATGACATATAACGCCAACCCAAAAAAAAGTCCAACCACAGAGCAGGAGCTGTCGGCAAAAATAACCACCCTCCTTCGGACGTCCCAATTTGATACCTAAAAATCAATAAAGGACAAATGAGCAAATAGCACTAACACACATTCTTGTACTACAGAAACTGTCTTCCAAATGCTATCAAAAACTGCGCAAAAAATTACAAACCTAAGCGGAGAGAACAAGTGCGCAAATGGCTACATTCTCACTTTTCACTTTTCACTTCAACGACCTAAAAATTGACAAAATTCATGATGAAAAAAGAAATGCAATACATGCTCTGATAGGGCAAATCATTCTCTTTCAAAAGCTATGCAGCGCTATGCAAGAGACCGCCGGCGAAATCTGCAGTGAATCGTTGAAAAAAAAAACGGCGGGACTTACGGTTTACGATTTACGATTTACGAAATTTCAAATTTCATTTACGCACATGCCTGTTGGCCACGTATACAACGACTTGCGGTGACCAGCAGATAGACAAGTCAGTGCTTTATCCTTCCCAGACAAGTCTGGTACCAACTCACCGACCCCGGAGGGATGGAAGGCTTGGTTGGCTTGGGCGGCAAATCCGAACCAGGGACCTGGTATGTCGGGTGCATCCGACAGCCGGCACCTCCTCCGTCTGCGCCACAAGTGTCTAATAAACAACATCTATGAAATTATAGCATCTCCTTACTTCACTTCTGAGCCAGTGGGTATATGTTATAGTAAACAAGTGCTCCGTCACGCCTATCGGCGTGCCTCGCACTTGAGCCCAAGCCGCTTTCGGCTCTTCTTCTGTAATTTGATTAGTATCGATCGATGGTGATCCACACTTCAAAAACGAACTTCATAATCATGTTAAGCGACCTTGATTACCCCCAGGCCTGAAGTTGGCGACGTGTTTGGCACGTCTACGGCTCGCCATGCACGGTCGCCGGCGTGTTCAGCTCGTCTACTGAGTGGCCAGGCATGTTTAGTAACGTGTTCTGCTCGTCTACTGAGTCGCCAGGCACGTAGAAGGCGTTAGGGTATTTTCCGCTATTTTCTGGCCTTAATTTGTGCCCGTAATTTCCTCTATTTTATGACTCATCGTCGATCGATAGTGTGACTCATCGCTTGGCGGATTATTATATAGTATTATAAGGTTCAACTGATAGAAGGTGGCGAAACGAACCGTTGAATTTTATTCTAATTTTTCATAATTTTTTCTTCGTATTATTCAAGTGCATTTATTATAGGACGATGAGGCCCGATGAGTGCTGTAAAGCACCGCGAATAGGTCCGAAGACGTTCGGCAGCCACATCGAGCCTGCGCAGATGAGGTCAGCGCGTAAACGCAGACGCACGGACGGACCACCCCGCGTGACTGAAGCGGAGGAAACGGGGCCGACGTATTGATCAGTGCTTCTAATGTACCCGTAGGTAGTGCCGCAGACACACGCACACACACCCACCGCTACACTCTGGCGACGCACGTGGTGGTGTGTCTTCTGTTCGGCTCGTCGAAGCCTGAAGTCGTACTCTGGCCTTCGTCCCTTGTCACGTAGCTCTCGGTCGGCCGACTCTTCTGATCCGCGATCACTCCGCACCCGTGCCCTCCTGACTGACTGACCCCGTCAGCTCGTCGTCGTTACTGACTCGGCAGGCGACTCGGCCGTAATTGATGTGCGAGATTTGACGCCGACATTCCTCGACCGGCCGTCGGTCATCGGTGCTTCTGACTGACTAGTCGCCTGCCTCCGTTTTGCCTCAACGGCTTCTCAAACTCGTTGACTCGTCGCGGTGCTGTTTTCAAGCAGAATCCAATAGCCTACACCGCCCGCAAAATGTACTTCTCTCCGGCGCGTTCAAATGTTTTGTCTGCCTCAGAACCTCGTCGCTATACAGCTCGTAAAACATGACCAATTTCACGCCTTGCTGAAGGCGTTTTCGCATTTCTCCACCATTGTACAGTTTCTTTGGCGATGAGAAGAATTATTCTTCCATTCTGCGGAGCAGTCGTCTTCTCATCTGTGGTCTGCCGACTGTTTGTCCGCTTCATATCACGAGTTTAGTGTCATTCTTTGAGAGAAGAGAATCGCGAGTAGCTTCTTTTCCATCATTTTTTGCTCGAAAATTCCTCGTGATTAGTGAACACTCGCTCTCATATTCACCTATACATCATGTTTTCTATTGCTTTAAGCTTTAAGAACATGTTGAATTGTGTTGAAACTGATACAAAATCAGTTGTTCATAAAAGATTTCAGGAAAAGCTGGCTTTTTAAAAGTAACAAAAACAATTTCCTTCATGAATAGCATGAAATGAACTGCTTTTTCTCAAATCGATTTAGTGGGTCATTTACTGAAAAACTGCTATATATTCCATTAATTTCTCTGTTGTTACAGAGATGTTTTGTTGCGATCAAAACTCTGGCACCAGGTGGGACTCGAACCCGCACCTTTTGCTTTCCGGGCAGCGATGCTACGTCTTGCACCACTGGCGCTGTTTGACAGCACGTAACATTCCCGCGATATCCTCGAGACGTATCAGCGCATCAAATTATCGTCTATTCTTTTTAAACTAATTTGTCTTACATTTCTCAAATCTTCTTTCTGTTCAAGAAAGTTTCTTTTTAGCTGTAGTTGAATGTCTTTGGCAAGGAATTGAGAAATGATGCAGAAAGTTTGTTCCAAGTTTTGTGAACACGAACCGAAAAAGATACGTGAAACTTTTTGAGGGCTGTTTTGCATTTCACAGAGACCACGATTTTTTTTTTGCAGATACAAGTATTGATCCAAACGAAAGAAAACCAATAAAAACCATATCAATTTGTCAAAAATTTAAGCACATTTTTGCATAAATAAAAGGTTTTTTACGAGAAATCTTCAATTTGCTTCCGTTTTAACTCTTTCTAGTTTCCAAAATATTGACACTGAATCGCTTGAAGTAGTAGAAGTTCTATTTATATTTAGTTTTAGTGGTTCGCTCACTGTTCACTGAAAAAGTAGATTTGAGGGGCTTTTTACTTATAATAGGTACATTTAAAGAACCGTTAATAATTGACGTGAGCAGTTCGTTCCGTGTTTGCATATGTCGAACCAAAGGTTTGTATTTTCTGTTAAGTTTCATACTCTATAATAACGCGGTAATCGCTGAGTCATACTATCGATCGGCGCCGCAGAAATTAGTCATAAAATGGGGGGGGGGAAATACGGCACGAAAATAGTGAAAAATACCCAGACGCCTTCTCCCCGCCTGGAAGCTTCAACCCTGGGGTAATCGCTGTTGCTGAGCACGAATCTGGTTCATTTTTGAAGTAACGATCACAATCAACCGATATTGATACAATCATCGAATTTTTGTGAATATCGTTCAAGCGGTCCGAAACGTTAGCCCTGGGAGTGGTAGAGGTCGATGAACACGAATCTGAAGTTCGTTTTTAAAGTTTCGATCGCCATCAATCGATACTGATTAAATTATGGGGCGCGAAAATAGCGGAGAATACCCAGGCAAGTGCGGGGTACGCCGATAGGCGTGACGGAGCACTTGTATTGAATATTTGAAAAGCTCCGGAATTCCGTCATAAATCTTACGATGTACTGATGTTTTGTTGAGCATATCTTCCGGTACTTATTGGGAATTGGGCCCGTAAACGACGTAAAACGCTCTGTGCTTTTAGGAGTACAAACAAACTGAGCAGGGCAAGCAACTCCAGGATATGTGGGCAATTTTGACGTAGATATGTGAAATGGACCACATCCTGGAGTTCTTCTGACGCCCACTAGCCCGCTTTCTCTAAAGGAACCGATTTTTATGCGAAATAATATACATTTCTCACCATAATAGCTTTTACCGCCGTTTTGGAACTTTTCCCCCATATTCACTCGAAGTTTCAAGAACTTCAAGGCCTTTCAGCATGCGCTACACCTGGCCACCTTTTATTAAATGAGCGTCGTCTTTCAGAGCGAGATTATTTTAAAATCAATTTTGTCGACATTGTCTTTCGAATTGAAGACCCCTTCACTACAAAAGAGAACTGATAAGCTTGCCGGTATCCTAGAAACTCACTAGATACAAAGGCTTGTAGGTTTTACTATCTTAAGGTGTAGCCTTTGAAATTCACCACGTCAGATTTTTATTTATTATATCATACCATATAATGAAGTGCTAAGAGTTATCGATCGGCGCCGTGCAGAAATTGGTCATGAAATGGGGGAAAATAAAGGAAAATAGCGAACTATACCCAGACGTCTTCTACATGTCTGTGTATTCGAAGGACCTGTTGAACACGTCGTCCAGCGTGCTTGGCGATTCAGAAGGCACGAACACGTCGTCCAACGTGACTGGGACAGGGTCAAGCGTGGAGTTCGATTTTTGCCGAAAATTTACGACCCCCCCCCCCTTTCCGAAGCAGATTTCATACGACTTACTCACCTTGTTATATTATATTATATTATTTATATTATTTATTTTTGTTTTTTTTCTGCTATACTGGACTAATAGCGGTACCAGTGCGTTAGCCCGAAAAGTACCGAGTAGATGGTTCAAGTGTTATCACAAAATCTCGTGACTTTTCATTGGGATGAAACGCTTCAGTAGATATATAACAGTTAGAAACAATAAAAAACACAGTAGTACTAAAAAATTTGTAAAATGAAAAAGTCAAAAAAGTAAAAAAAACAGTAAAATAAGAAAGTCTTCGCACGAGCATTGAAGAACCGTGTGACTATACTTCTTTTAACGTCGCTTTCACTCACTTGGCTTAGCAGAAGCTACGAAGAATCTATCCTAGTCGGAGGGGGGGGGGGTAGATCCGGGCTAGCTCTTTGAAGTGAACATTGGCAAGGCTACAGCTGTTCTCTAGAATCAGAATGTGCTTAGGAAAGGGGAATCCTCTACATATAGCCTCCGCTTTGTGGAGATGTGCATAACTACAAAATCCATATTAAGCGAGATGACCAATTTAGTGGTCCGACCGACTACTGTCGTGATGGGTCATATCGGTCATATCGATTGGTAGATCGATTTCGTTATAAAATGTTGAACAATTTTGCATATGATGGGTCATATCGATTGGTAGATCAATTTTGCTATAAAAATCTTCAAAGGTTTTGCATATGGTGAGTCATATCGATTGGTGGATCAATTTTTTCTGCTATAAAAATGTTCAAAGATTTTGCATATAATGAGTCATATCGGTTGGTAGATCGATTTTGTTGTAAAAAATGTTCAACGATTTTGCATATGATGGGTCATATCGATTGGTAGATCAGTTTCTGCTATAAAAATGGTCAAAGATTTTGCATATGATGAGTCATATCGATCGGTAGATCGATTTTGTTGTAAAAATGTTCAACGATTTTGCATAAACCTTCCAACGTTCAACAACATTGGTATGAGCATCATTCCTGGTGCTGGACGATGCCGCCTATGAATACATTACAGCCTGCATACATATGTTATGGTGCATAGACGATTGCAAACTTAACGAAAGCTACGACTGACCAAGGATAACAAATTAGGAGCATTCCTAGTGGAGAGGAGCAACGTTCAAAAGTGAATTGAAAACACGTATGTTGGGGTTACCCTGGAGTAGCAAACTGCAGAGCAATGCTCATTAATAAGTCAATTCAGCGAGTTTTCTTTTGTATTATCGCTATACTTTTGATTCTATCGCTGTTGCTGAACAAAGAAAATGGATGCCCCGCCTACCCCTCCCGACTAGGACAGATACTAAGGTAGGAAACACCCCTGCAGTAGCAGCAGAGTGCTTTCTGATCGTTAGCTTGAAATTATATAATGTTGTGCTTAAACTTTGCCTTAGTATGAATTTGTTTCTATTTCTGTCGCCGTTGCGATAGACATCTAGTGTGACCCCTTCTTCCCGTGATGCCGTCTCGTGAGAAATCGATAATATTGATCGAGTGCCATATGTTTATGCCATTTTCACGTCGAATTGGACATAATTGTAAGCTATCCTAAGACTTTTGAAATCATAGCGAACTCTTCCAAATTGAAGTCAGCTTCTTCTATATTGAACTAGCGACACTACAGAACTAGCGACTCTCCAAAATGGTCAGAATAATTTTTTGTTCAAAAAAATTTTGTATAACATTCTTTGATGTCTTAGTTCACCAACCTAATAAGTGAGCACATTATCTGAAATTTTATAAAATTTTTTATTTTTTAAGGAACAATAATAGTTTAAAGCTAGTTTTAAAGAGCAGGAAAGCCGCCATTTTTAGTGCCAAAAAAAGATTGCGCCACGCCCTCTTCCAAGAAGTTGCGATTTTTATTCTATTTATAGCAGTGTTTCTGTTTGCATGGAGTTTGACGCCTGTTAACGATACAACAAAAACAACTGCAAAGAATATACATAATCTCACTTTGATGGTTCATGTAAGTGGAATTTATACTATCGATCCCATAAACGTTGCGGCGAACTTTTTGTGTGCATGGTGCGATCTGATTTTGTTTAGTGCGCTATGTGCTTTCTTCTTTGCTGTACTTTAAGACAAATTTGAATTTATTGTTTTTTCTTTTAAAAAATAAAAATTTTATAAAATTATTGCACTTATTGCTGTAGATAAGCTAAAAAATTTCAAAGAATATTGTACCAAATTTTCCTCGAACAAAAAAAGTTTGCACGTCGGTGGCTCGTTTTGAGAGGTTTGATAGCAGACGTTGACACAAGCACAATACACACACACCACTTAATTGATCCTTTTATATATACAGCGAGATATGATCAACTTCCAGTCAGAGTCAACGACGTAGGTCACTGATGATGCAGTGTTTGATCTCACGCCCCGCCCCCGCCGATCATCGCGGCGGCGGCGGCGTCATTTCAAGGCGTGCTGTTCGTCATGCGTCGGCGTGCGAGCCAAACACGTTCCGCTCGACAATAGTCGCACGAAACAGCTGATTTTGTACTTTCTCGTTTTTGCATCATCCGATGTGGCGGCGATCGCCGCTTCATCTTCTGCTGTCATTAGTCGTCCATCTCCTTGTGCTTCGTGCTTCGACTTCCTTCTCGAGTCTTCTCCAGAAGCATCTCTTCCAAGTGGCCCTAAATTTTGTTGAATTTAGTCGATGATATCCCTGAACTATACATCATGAATGGTACATGTCCGAAGCTGCCGCGAAACAGGGCCACGACCTTCGTTGTCGATTCCATTCCGAAAGGTGCGTTCTTAATATTGTTTTGCAAAAGCAACAACAAAATATATTCACGTTCATAGCGGCGGCTCTTTGGTCATCTCTAAGCTTCTATTTTTTAAAGTTCTTCATATTTGTCGTTGAGTTTTATTGGCACTATTGTACCTTCACAACTCCACGGGTCGATGAGAGGTCGAAAAATTTTGGCACTAGTTAAAAGTTCCGACTCCACCGACAAGACTTCGGCCGAAAAAATTTTTTTCGCTGAAACTTCGTCTAGGGGGGTTATTTGAGGTGCTGATCACGAATCTGATATCCGTTTTTCACGATTCGGTCGGGGACCACCCATACCGATAACGTGGGTGGTCCAGGCAGGGTCACCGATTTCGCTGAAGCTTCGTCTAGGGGGGTTATTTGGCGTGCCGAACACAAATCTGACATCCGTTTTTCGTTTTACGCTGGAGTACGGTAGGTTACGGTAGGTACAGGTAACTAAGGCTGCCGAGGTCATAGCCACCAATTTTGCCCCAACTTCGTCTAGGGGGGTTATTTGGGGTGCTGATCACGAATATGACGTCCTTTTCTCGTTTTACGCTGGAGTACGGTAGGTTACGGAAGGTACGGGTGACTAAGGTAATGGTCACCGATTTCGCCCAAACTCCGGCGTAAAACACAAAACGGATGTCAGATTCATGATCGGCACCCCAAATAACCCCCCTAGGCGAAGTTTGGGTAAAATCGATGATTATGACCTCGGCAGCCTTAGTTACCTTTAGCTACCGTAATCGGCCGCAATTTCAAAAACGGCATTCATGCTCAGCACCCCAAATAACCCCCCTAGACGAAGTTTCAGCGAAATTTTTTTTTTCGACCGAAGTCTTGTCGGTGGAGTCGGAACTTTTAACTAGTGCCAAATTTTTTTTCGCACAAACTCCGGCTAGGGGGGGGGGGTTCCTTGGGGTGCTGATCACGAATCTGAGATCCGTTTTCAAAATTACGGCCGATTACGGCAGGCTACGGTAGGTGCGGGTGTCTAAGGCTGCCAAGGTCATGATAATCGATTTCGTCCAAACTTCGGCTAGGGGGGTTATTTGGGGTGCTGATCACGAATATGACGTCCTTTTCTCGTTTTACGCTGGAGTACGGTAGGTCACGAAGACGAAGTTTGGGCGAAATCGGTGATCGTGACCTTGGCAGCCTTAGTCACCCGCACCTACCGTAACTCACCGTACTCCAGCCTAGAACGAAAAACGGATGTCATATTCGTGATCAGCACCCCGAATACCCCCCCCCCCCCCCTTAGCCGAAGTTTGGGCTAAATCGGTGATCATGACCTCGACAGCCGTAGTCACCCGTATTTACCGTAACCTACCGTAATCGGCCGCAATTTCAAAAACTGATGTCACATTCGTGATCAGCACCCCAAATAATCCCCCTACCGGAAGTTTGGGCGAAAAATTTTTTTTCGACCTCTCCTCGACCCGTGGAGTTGTGAAAGTACAATGGTGCCTTTACTTTTATTTTTGACACATCTCTGAATTTTGGTTTTTGATTCCAATTTGTGTTTGAACTGTGATTTTTCTCATTTCTTCATTTAGTGTACAAGTCTGATTTCGAACGTCATTTAGTTGATGAAATTCCCATATGGTCTCATTATTTAATTGTGGCAAATAGAATTGACAACATATGTTGACGAAACGTGGAGTCACGTGTACTCATGTGGTGAAATATTTAAGCCGCTAATAATTGTTTGTTCAATGTAACAATTTCATGTTTTCCACAGTTGCGAAGGGGATAATTATTCCATTTAGTTTTTCTATGTTTACAGAAGCATACCTTTTAACAAGGTATGCTTCCATTAAATATGATGGCGTAGCCGCGTTGATATATGCTCGAAAAAAATTGCGGCACATATTCTCCATTTATTTTTATGTTTCTAACAACGTATGTTGTTGGCGCATTTGGATTAGGCGCCGGCGATCGCTTATCGGAAGTCATTGCATTACAGGACAAATTCGCTTTCAAATCGCCTCTACGACATCCTGTCGAAGTATAATGCGTGGCGCATCCCAAAAAAAATGGGGACTGATCGGGAATAGATTAGCGTCGTCCTTTATCCTTTTATCTTTTATTATGAAAATCTCTTGCATTTTATGACTTTCTCTCTGCATGCTTTGGTATATGTAATAGTTTTCTGTTTTCTTTACCTTGCTCTTACCTTTCTCTTTCTTCTTTCCATAGATTTATTTACATTATTTAATCTTCTTTAACGAGAGAGAGAGGGAGAATTTAGAAACTGAGTGATATTGTGGGCTTCATCCATCACTCGAATTTCAAGGACTTTATTAGTATTCTTCTTTCTTCAACGCACTGAAGTTCAGTTTCTTCTAATTTGAAGAGGGTATTATTTTGTTGCAAGTTTGAAAGTGGTGAATTCATCAGAATACGGTAGTGAGCAAAGGAGAAGCAATTTTCCCGGTTTCAAATGCTCTCTCAACGAGTTTTTTGGATGACTCATATCGTTTCTGACCGATGGGTTGGACATAAATGACCCTAAGGGATCGCTTAGTGTGCACGCGACGCGAGACGCAATGTTAAGGCCCGTTTAGGCCCCGTCTATACTTTTACGCCGAGCGACGCGACGCCACGTCGTATTGTAGTCACATTAATCGAGCGACGCGTTCGATCAATTTGGCCCCTACACATGACGTCGCGTCGTTCGGCATCAGAAGTATAAACGGACCCTTAGGCCCCGTTTATACTTCATCGCGGCGCGACGCGATGGCCACGCAATGAGGCCAAATCGATCGATCGCGTCGCACAATCAATAGGGCCACTATACGTGGCGTCGCGTCGCGCCGCGACGAAGTATAAACGGGGTCTTACGGTAAGCTCGTATATCGATTCATCGCGTCGCGCGATGGATATGGGAGCCTACCATAACATCGTCGCGCGTCGCGTGCACACTAAACGATCCCCTGACCGTCTCCCGTCAGTGCCAGTCAATGACTGAGTGATGGGTCACCTTCTTTATATTGTTTTCCGACGCAAAACGCGGAGCACGTTATGGAAGGACTAAAAACGCCTGGAAACCAGAACCCCGAACACAGAAACGGACGTTCCGCACATCCCAGATTTCCATTCAATGCCACGTTCCCTCTATGTAGATGAATTGCTGTTGAAATTCAATGCAGAGGGGAAGCACCGAACGAGACTTACACAATTTCGAATTCGAATTTAAAATGAATCAAGTTTTCTAGGTCAAAGCAGCATACGTGGCGGAATCATTACGATGTTGACTAGCGCAAACCTTCATCACGTTATGGAGTCGGAGTTTTCCCTAAGGATTTGGTCTCTCTCGAGTTTCCCACAAAATCTGCAGGAAAATCTCGCTTTACATCTTTACCTTTATGGGCTTCTCTATCAGGAGTTCGCGGGCCTTGTCCCTTGCTTATTAGAGCATATTAAAAAAAGTAGGGTCTATGTTATGTTTCGACGACGTTGTTATCGGCGAAGTATAACATAGGCCTAAGGCCCGTTTATACTTTGTCGCCGAGCGACGCGACGCGACGCATTGTGGCCATATTGATTAAGCGACGCGATCGATCAATTTGGCCTTTGTATATGGCATTGCATCGCTCGGCGTCGGAAGTATAAACGGGGTCCAAGGGGTAAGAATAAAGGATAAAGGACGGCGTTGCTCAATCCCTTTTGGAATGCGCCGCGCACTCTACTTCTATGGGATGTCGTGGAGGTGATTTTAATGCGTACCGCTTTATATATCTGGCCATACAATGACTTGCGATGACTAACCGAAACCGATGAACATTCCGGCGCCCCATTTTTCCCAGAAAAGTCTGCTACTAATTCACCAACCCGGGAGGGATGGAAGGTTGGTCTGGGCGGGAAGTTTGAAATAGTTAACCTGGTATCGGCTGCACGCGACAGCCGGCACTGTACCTCTTCCGACTGCGCTACACGCGCCCACATAAAAAAATTTGAAATCAATTTCACGCAATTTTTAAGCTAATTTTTTCCATATGGCTAAGTGTTGGGCTTGTGCACTAGTTTGTTGAAACAACCGCTCACGACGTGGCCTTGGAACGGGACAAGGACGATAATTCGAGGAGAAATCTGTGCTACTTAGTGATAAATCAAGCTGAAGCCGTTGGACGAACCACACCCCGTCGTCCACACAGTTTCAGTCCGTCTCCCTTTCCGTGGCGCGATATCAGACACGTGCATCGCCAGTTGACGGCGATCCCTGTCGAAGCATCGTTGGCCTTCGGTCGACCAGCACGCTGCGGGTGTCCGATCTCGTTTCTCGCAACCATCACGTGTAGGTGACCGAGGCAAAAACTGGTTTCGGGGTTGTTTTCCTCGTGGAATCCCGTCACCCTCATAGTGTCACTGTGCTCTGCATTCACCTGTAGATAGGGTGGGGTGTTTTCCTTCGTTGTTGCTAAAATTGGCGTCGAAAATGGAGGCAGATTGCATCTTCTAAAAAAACGACGGCCATTCAAGTTAAAATATGTAGCGCAGTGGATAAAGGATGGCTTTCAAACGTCTTTTTGTGGGATGCGCCACGCGTTCTGTTTCTACGGGATGTGGATGCAACTAGGAGGCCTGTTTGCAATAGTTGCTCTCGAATGACCTATTTGAATAGGTATGCGAATTACTAGGTTGCCCCATAAGTCCATGCAGTTTTTTCAACGATTCACTGCAGATTTCGCCGGCGGTCTCTTGCAAAGCTCTGCACAGCTTTCGAAAGAGAACGATTTGCTCTATCAGAACATGTATTGCATTTCTTTTTCCACCATGAATTTTGCTAATTTTTAGGTCGTTGAAGTGAAAAGTGAAAAAGTGAAAAAGTAGCCATTTGCGCACTTGTTCTCTCCGCTTAGGTTTGTAATTTTTTGCGCAGTTTTTTCGAGCATTTGGGAGACAATGTTCTGTACTACAAGAATACGTGTTAGTGCTATTTGCTCATTTGTCCTTTATTGATTTTTAGGCGATCAAATTGGGAATTCCGACTTTTCCGTCCGAATTTTTACCAAAACTCCGGTTTTGTGGTTGGACTTTTTTGCTTGGTGTCATATGTCGTTTGGAAGAGGATGTCTTGCTCAATAAGAATTTGTGTCGCGTTTATTGGCTCACGCTGATTTCTGTCGAATATCAACAACACTGAAGAAGGAGAAGGAGTTGTTGGAGAAGACGATTTTTCTCTTTTTTTTTTGGCATTTTGTTGATATTCAATAGAAATCAATAAACGCGACACATATTCTTATAGAGCAAGACATTCCCTTTCGAATGACATATAACACCAACCCAAAAAGTCCAACCACGAGCAGGAGCTGTCGGCAAAAATAACCATCCTCCTTCGGACGTCCCAATTTGACGACCTAAAAATCAATAAAGGACAAATGAGCAAATAGCGCTAACCCACATTCTTGTAGTACAGAACATTGTCTTCTAAATGCTATTAAAAATTGCGCAAAAAATTACAAACCTAAGCGGAGAGAACAAGTGCGCAAATCGCTACTTTTTCACTTTTTCACTTTTCACTTCAACGACCTAAAAATTGACAAAATTCATGATGAAAAAGAAATGCAATAGATGCTCTGATAGAGCAAATCGTTCTCTTTCGAAACTATGCAGCGCTATGCAAGAGACCGCCGGCGAAATCTGCAGTTAATCGTTGAAAAAACTGCAAGGACTTATGGGACAACCTAATATTTTTATTCGAGTTTGAATATTGGATTTCAAGTATTCAAAAAATCACGTTTTTCGAATGTACCCGAATTCGAATATTCATAAAAACCACACTTCACGTGTATATTCGAATTCGAGTACTCGAAAATTGCGGGGATTCGAAACCATTCGAATACTCGAAAATTTTGCGAGAGCACAACTATACTCTTTGCCATAAAAAAGGCAGTATCTTGTCCTTCTCATCCACGACTGGTGCCAACTCACCGACCGCGGAAGGGGTGAAAGGCTTGACCGTCTCAAACGGAAAACCCAAACCAAGGACCTCGATTTGTGTACAGACAACAGTCTGCTCCTCTTCCGACTGTGCTTCACGAGCCGTTGAGTGTAGGTGACCGAGGGAAGAAGAACTGGTTTCTGGGCTGTTTTCCACGTGGGATACCATCACCATCATAGTGACATTCTGACCAGCATTCACCTGTAGATTGACAGGAATGTTTTCCTTTGTTGTTGCTAAAATTCGCCTCGAAAATAGAAGCAAATAGTAGTGTTGTGAAAAAAGTGACTATTACAGTTAGAGGATAGAGGAGGCGTAAGTCAGTCTTCTTGTGGGATACGCCACGTATTCTACATATTTCTACCGGATGTGGTGGAGGCAACTAGAATACGTATTTGTCTGTGTTGATCACCCAAGGAAAAAAACCAGTGCTGTAGCATTGCCAGACAAGTCTCGTTTCAATTCACCAACCCCGAAGGGATGGAAGGCTTGGCCGTCCCAAACGTGAAACCCGAACCAAGAACCTCGACTCGGGTGTGGACGGCAGCTCGCGCCTCCTCCGACTGCGCTACCATGCACCCGATTCGACGTTCAATAACCTGTCAGAAGTTAGGAGTCTAGAGACTTTCCGTGTTGTGGGCAGGTGGAAACGAATGGTTCTGAATGAGAGTGGTGGTGAGGCCTTTGAGTAATGCGTGTTTGTTTCAGACAGCTGCTTCTGGTGGCTTCTTTCATTATCAGTTAGATTATCCGGAGGGAAGCTAGGCAGCAAAGTTGTTTCAATGAATTGAGGGCGCTACTGCAGCAAATTTACGCAGGGATTTTCGTTTACAATAACATAACCAAAGTTCCTTCTGTTTTTTTGTGATCATATTTCACCGTTGATTAATCCCGGGATTTTTGGTACGAGTCCTCAAAACCTTTAGACCGACGTGTGATTTCGATTGCTTAAAATTTCATACAAAACTTGTGGCAAAAACTTGTTGACTGTTGGGTAAAGCTGTGAGGGATGGGTAATCCTGATATTCATAGCTGGCCACTGCTTGTCATTGACAAAAAACGCATTAAAATCACCTCCACGAGATCCCGTACAGGAAGAATGCGTAGCGCATCCCAAAAGGGATTGAGAAACGTTGTCCTTTATCCTTTATCTCTATATTATACAGGGTGAACCAAAATAACGTGGACAAGATTTTTTCGTCATGATTATAAAACAACCAACAATTCGAGAAAACGACAAACAAATTACAACAATAGAAACATTAAGGTACATTATATTCAAGTGGAAGACAAGTTTCTGATTCCGTTCTCGCTCAACGGAACGAATATCTCCGAATGCTCCAGCTACGTGTATCTGGGTCGCGAAGTCAACATGGCCAACGACCTACCGCCAGAGCTGGGCAGGAGGAAACGAGCGGCTTGGGGAGCTTTCAAGAGCGTCGAAGAAGTCGCGAAGAAGACGAAGAACGTCCAACTCCGTGCCCACCTATTCGACTCTACCGTTCTTCCTGCCCTAACATACGCCTCAGAGATCTGGGCTATACGAAAGCAGGATGAACACGCGATCAGCGTCGCGCAGCGTGGAATCGAGAGGACGATGCTCGGAGTGACACGACTCACGCAAGTGAGAGAAGGCCTCCGGAGTTCCGAGCTTCGCCGACGTTCGAAGATCAGAGACGCTGTCGCGTGGGCCAAGTTGTCGAAAATTAGGTTGGCCGGCCACGTAATGCGCTTCGCAGACACCCGCTGGACGAGAGCCGTCACCGATTGGATTCCGCGGGATGTCAAGAGAACACCAGGACGCCCACCAACGCGTTGGTCGGACTTCTTCGTGAAAGCCCTGAACGACCGCTATGACGCTCTTCGTGTCCCACGAGCGAGGAGGATCCATTAGACCACTCTGGCACGCGATAGGGACGAATGGAGACGCTGCTGGCGCCCGCTCGAGCAAGTCGAAGATCAATGGGACGACAGGTGATACAGATGATATTCAAATGGTTTCGAAGTGACCTCCCTTGGAGTGAATGCAGAGGGCCAAACGTTTCGCGAAGTTTTCGGCGATCGTCCGCAGATCATCAGGAGACAATCGTTCCCATTCTTGGCGCAAGGATTCCTTCAGGGACTCGAGACTGCGGTGGCGTTTGAAGCCGACCCTAGCCTCTAAAATGCCCCACACGCTGTAGTCCATCGGATTCAAATGCGGAGAATACGGCAGCCATTCCGAAGGCGTGATGAAGTCGGGGAAATTGGTTTTGCACCACGTCTGCGTACTTTTCGCCCTATGTGCGGGAACAGAGTCCTGCTGGAACGTCCACTGGGCATCGCCGAAGTGCTGCTGGGCCCAAGGAAGAAATACGGGCTCGAGAATGTCTCGCTGGTACACATCTTAGTCGATTTTCACACTTTTATCCACGAAAACCGGGCGAGTCTTGCCGCTTGCGCAAATTTCGCCCCAAACCATGACCGATTGTGGGTTCTGGCGGTGCTGGACGATGGAAGAGGTGCTTGGAGCCTCTGCGGACCAGATTCTATCACTTTGGCGATTGTGCGCCTGCTCCACGGTGAACAGGTTCTCATCCGTGGACAGAATCCGTTCACACCCACGCCAAGTTCCTTTTTGGCCATTCGCAGCCCGGAACTTAAGCAGACGCCAATGTCGCGGGCGATGCTTCTCATGGAGACCTTGGATTTCGATACACCCGCTTTTTGATGATTCTTTGGATCCTGGTCGTGTTGACAGTCCATTTTCCTCTTCGTCCTGGACGATCACCTTCATGTCCAAGCTCCTTGAAGCGAACAACAGTCTTGGAGACCGTCGATCGGGCGACATGGAGCAAGCGAACAATGGCGCATTGCCGTGTTCCTTGACGATGCAGCTCCAAAATTGCGGCGCGCTGATCTGACATCGGTTAAATTACGCTCGACGATCCGAATTCGAACTCGAGCGACTATATCTGGTAGAAAGAGGTGCGCCGAAAAAGATAGCGTTATTGCCATCGCGCTGCGGATCGATATTTTTGCGCGGGAAAACCCCAAACCTTGTCCACGTTATTTTGGTTCACCCTGTAATTCTACATACAATCTACATTGAAAGCTTTCGTGAAAGTCGATATGCCCAACAGGCATTAACTTGAAGTTATCTTTCTAGTTCGAGGCTAGAAAAATTCGGCTCATTTAGTTGCGAGATGTTGAAAACGGCGTCTATGCAACGAAACTGGTTCCTCCTGAATTATTCACAGCAGGTGGTGTTGTACGGAGGATAATTCTGTCCACTCATCTGAAGGTGGAATTCCATGTCTGTCTCGTCCCTGGACGCCTGAAAAAAAAGGTGGCCGATGAATCACTTCTGGCTGTATAGGCGCATGGTCGTAATATTGTGCTAAAAATGCAACGATTAGAATGCAATGGCGTCAAAATGCCGAAAACGGTTTCTCCGCTTAATAGCGACGGGATGGCGCTTATATCGAAGCTAATTTTCCATGGCATTTCGGATCGAAGCAATTATGAAAGGGGAAGGAATATTGGTACCGAACGGAGTTTGTTATTTCATTTTAGTGCCCATTCTTAGAAAGATACTTATTTATTTATTCTGTGCATGGAGAACCATGCAAACAAAACAACACGAAGGGTCATAAGACAAAATCATTGTAAGCAGGAAAAAAAAACGAAGCAGACAGCAAGAATCAGCCTAAGAGGGAGGAAAACTACTAACTAATGAAGGGTTTCGAACGCCCATGGAACATCAAGTTGAGACCAGGACCATTAGAAAGTGCTTGGAATGCTGGTTGTGAATGTGGGTGTCAAAATTGCAGAATGAAACTCTTTAGCGAGTTATGACCTGTTGAAGTTGGGTGGGCTAACCACAGGCTGGTACGAAAGAGCTGGCGCGAGATCGATGAATCATGGGGTCTCCGTAAGAATAGGCTACCAGCAGCTGCGGTGGCGCGGAGGTAGTGCGTCTGCTTGTCACCTGTGAAGTCGTTGGTTCGGTCCCCATCGTGCCGACTTTTGCACATCCATGATTTACCTTCGAAATGACTTCCTGTTCCAAATTGTGACACGTTTAGATTAAATAGACGGGAAAACTATCATACACGTTTGTAAAAGTGCTTGAAGGCAAAAAATTGCTATGGTGACGTTTTTATTCGCAATAGTCCCAAACGGACTCGTCATCAACAGACACATCTGACCTCAAATTTTCATCCGTTTCCACATCTACTGCGGCTGGAGCACCGTTCGTAGAATAGCTGCAATCCTTCTAGCCACCTTTTTCTCTTTACGAGTTGGTGCATCGTTGTCGTCTGGCACCTCAAATTCAGCGAGAAGAAGAAACACCACATTTGCTGGTGAAAAGGACGTGATGTTACAGTGAGTGAAAAAAAGAGAAAAGAAAGAAAGATAGAGAAAGATCAAGATCAGAAAGAAGGATCAAAAAGATCGCCGACATTTTGGGTTTCCACATCAATCAGAGTGCAGTAGATGGACGATCAACGACAATTTTGGTCTTCCTCACCATACATACATTATTCTACTTACCTTTTTTGCTTCACACATTTTTTTGCTTTGTTCCATGAATGCTAAGGTTGTTAGAAACACCTCCAGTTGTTTAATACAGGATTTGGACTCTATTTGTGCAAAATAGTCAATAAACATCTCACCATAGCAGTTTTTGCCTTCAAACATTTTTACAAAGGTGAATGATAGTTTTCACGGCTATTTAATCTAACACGTATCATAGCTTACAATAAAAGGTTATTTCGAAGATAAATAATGATGTGCAAGAGAATCGGCAGCAATCGGGACCGAACCAAAGACGTCACTCGTGGCGAGCGGCAGCACTACCATTGCGCCATCGCCACAGCTGGTGGGCTACTCTTACGCAGCCCCTATGACTCGTCGCTCTTGCGCCAGTTCTTTATCACGGCTAGCATGTGGTCAGGCCACCGAACTTCGGCAGGTCATAACTCGCTCAAGAGTTGTATTTTGCAATTTTGACACCCACATTCATAATCAGCATTCCAAGCTCTTTCTAATGACGCTAGCCTCAATGCTTTTAAAGTGTTGCCTTAAAAAGTTTGGTACGATGCGTTTCTTAAATAATTTCAAAAATTCACAGCTTTGCTCTGGGAAACTGATATTCCGTTGATTTTTGCGAAATAAAAATAAGAAAACAAGGTGATCTAATATGCTAGTTTGGCTAGTCGATTTTTGTTGAAGCTGAGGGCGGAATTTTTTCGTTTGTCGGCTGTCTTTGCCCGCAACATACAGTTGGGTAGACGAGTGAAAACTACATCCTACTTGTGCCTTAGAAATCCCGCTGTTAGTGGTTGGAGATGGAAATAAGGGTTTTCACTTCTGATAATAAGCTGCAAAATAGGTAGTTAATGTAGCTGATGAGATTTTGAATTTTTAGTATAAGATTCTGTTTTGGTACAAATACTATTATATGGTACATAAATATGAGACGAATCCTTTGTCCACATATGAACTAGTGCACCTACAACGTCTTAATGTAATAGTTTTAAATAAATGGAGAAGAAGAAGAAGAAGAAGAAGAAGAAGAAAATAAGATTTATTAGCCACAGTGTGATGCATTGAAATTTTTTTCCAAAACATTATTTGATAAATAGGCTATTCTAACGAAAATTGTCTCACGTCGAAATATTTGTTATATTACTTGATTTTGTCTTGATTTGATTTTCTGATTTACTTTTTCTTGATTGATTTTCTTGATCAGCTTTTTCTGAAGTTCTTATGTGTTAGCGTCCAACAAATCGCCTGTAAGTCCTAGTTTATAGTTGCGCCGCTGCGCGGCTCGGCTCTGATGGTCGAAATAGATATCGACCGGGCGGCGCGAAAATCGATATCCATGGCGATCGCGGTGCCGCGCCTCGTGGCGGCGCAAGAAAAAAAAAGTAAACTAGGGCTAACGGAAAGCAGTTTTTACTGGTTCACAATTCACTAAAAATTCAGCAGTAAATCAGAAGAAACCAGAGTGCTTGTGCAAAATTGCCAACATGCAGTTGAATATCTTCGGAGGATATTGAATGATTGTTAGAGGTACTTAAAAAATCTATATTGCAGCTTATCAGCAGGTCACGTCGCGCCATAGTGGAGTTCTTAGCGTATCGTTCTACCATTGGTCTGTAGTGAAAGTGCTAAATAAATATTAAAATTACGAATAAATCTCTTATTATGTAGTAGGACGAAAAATAGATATAGAAAAGAAGAAAATAAATAACAATAAGATAATGAATCACCTTTTCAAAATGATGAATCTTCTTTCAGCCATTTTCGATCTACAACACACGATCGTATTCTCGAAGCAAACGGCTCCAGCTGATGGAATTCGAGCGATTCGACGAGAAGGTCGGAATGCAATCGGGTCGGTGAACATAGCACTCTTAATTCTCCTTCATTTTGTCGTTTCTCTCTTTTTGATTGTATTCCTTGAACTTTTTACCTTTCTGTTATTTTTCGCATTTGTTGGAAAATTTTCAACATATTTGAATGCTTATTGCTGTTTCTTTTTGATGTGTGATGTGGTAAACGACGGAATGCTTCCACTATCGACTCACCTTGACTTACTTGGTTTGATCATTACATACCAAGGGAAAACTGTAATTCGCCGGTTTGATCATGTAGAACAGCTCTTGTCGTTAATGTGACCTACATGGGACGCACCAGCCAATCAGCACCAACCTTCTTACGGCGGTCAATCAGGTCATTAATCCATCTGGGTGGCACTCCATTCGGTAGTAGCTGATTGGTCTGGTGCGTCTTACTCCCTATGCAGGCCAAATTGACGACTAGTTCCGAATCGCTTACCCAGCTTGAAGAAGCCATTCGCTCTGAGGGAGTGTTTAGTGTGCACGCTGCGCGCGCTACGTAATGATAAGCTCCCATATCGATCGTGCGACGTGATTAATCGATGTGGAGGCTTATCATGACACGTCGTGTCGCGTACACGCTAAACGATCACTTTTAGTACCATGTAACAAAAAGCTTCTTAAGATGGTCGGTGATGTTACCAGAAGGTTTCTTAAGGTAGATAGTCTGATTTGAAGCCCGCTGACCGTTAATTAGGCCCGACAAAATTGACGAAATCAGACCAGGTCGACGCCTAATTGCCAGAGAGCGCATGGGGTGTTTTTGTCCGAAACCTGGACGCATCGGTCAGAAGATGATGTCAGGCGGCTTTTTCCAGTAACACGTGGCTCTAGTAACCAGATGACGTCAGCGGATGTGAGTGATGTCTAGGTGGCCGTTTGTCAGCCGCCGCCGTTCAAAGAACCCTCATACATCACCAGCTTGGCGTTGGACAGCTGCCAACGGATGGTGTTGTTGATAGCGAAGCACTGGAAGCTGGCCGACTGGCTGGCTGGCTGGCTGGCTGTGTCAGTGTAACTCTTCCTCGGCGTGATAGACGTATCGAAATCTTTCATGGTTGCTGCTTGAAATATTTGCTGGAATCCGCTGTGCTCTTTAGCTGAGCTTCGAACTGCTGAATCCGATATTCTATGTGCTACCAATTTTGCCAAAAAGATGAAAAATTGAACTAGTGGAAGCATATTTTTGAACAAACTTCTTGTTTGTTCAAAAAACGTCAAAAAGTCCTCTCAGGTTTACACAAAGTGCTCAGATAGCGTTTCCTCTTCTCGATTCCAGGATTATTGAAATTCCTTTTTTTTCAAAAAACGTTTCATGCTTTCTTCGACATTAGCTTCAGCTTGCTCTTTCCTAGAATTTATTCACATTCCTATTCAAGGCCTTTCATACCATTCTTTGACTGCTGGCTTCCGCTTCAATCGCTCCTTCATTGCATAAACTAACGTTGTTTATGGCAGAGAAAGAGAACACCACATGCAAAACACCCATTCAAATTGCCTCCATTCCTATCTTTTAGAAGAAGACGAGTGCATGGCGCATCTCAAGCAGGAATCGCTTATCCTTCTTCCTTCATTCTTTACGCCAGCAAAAACTGTATATTCTTTGTTATGGTGTGCTGGTCAGTTTTATGTTCGGAAAAAAAGCATCAATATTTTCATAATAGATGTTGAAGGCATGGCTCAACAACTGAGCTGTGGTGTTTCTAACTTTTTGATGAAGTAAAATAATTGCCACAGGACTTCAACTTTCATGAGTTTCATCCCTGTATTTATCGCAACAAGGACGCGTGTAGCGCAGTTGGAGGAGGTGCCGGCTGTCGCGTGCACCCGATAACAGGTTTCTGGTTCGAATTTGTTGCTCGGCCCGACCTGCCTTCCATCGCTCCAGGGCCGGAGAATTGGAACCAGACTTGTATAAGAAAAATGAGGCTCTGACTTGTTCATGGGCTGGCCACCGAAAGTGATTGTATGACCAAATACGCATTCAAATCAGCTCCACGACATCCGTAGAAGTAGAATACGTGGCGCATCTCGAAAAGAGTGGAGCAACGATGTCCTTTATCTCATTTTATTCTAGTTGTCGTATGAACGTCGAATTTGAAAAGCGTCTCTGACCTTGAGAAAAACCTGATCTACTTTAACGACGTCGCTGAGAACCTATGCCGTGTTTGAAGCGTAGAAGGCACAAGTTCATGTCAGACTTCAGCAAGGTGAACAGCTCTGCTATCCCTGCATGCCTATCTACTCGTTGAAGTTGATGACGCTTCACAGAATAGTCTTCTGAAGTAGTCGTATAAGTCAAGACCGCTTCTTCTAACATGTTGCCATAAGATTTCAAAAGGCTGCTGAAGTGCACGGCGCAGTCTGACAAGCTCGAGTGCCACCGTAGTTTTGCACTGGAATTGTCTCATAATGAGAAGGTAGGAATCCCCAAATTTTGGCCGGATCGAGTAGGCTCTAATCCCAGAATTCCAGCAGGAAGGCAACAAAGTGGATCCTGTTGTTAACGCCAACGCTTTGATTGGCTGACGCCTCCCTTGCGGCGTCGCTCCTGCCTGGTCGGGCAAAAGCCCAACAAGTACCTATCTAATCTAAGAACTTTTATTGTTAAGAATTGCTTCCCGAGGCCAGTGTGGAGAACAGTTTGACGTTGAAAGTGGGATTGAACTGACTGGAGTGCACATGGCGTATCGCAACAGAGATGCAGAGCGCGAGCATTTTCTCTTTATTTGCTCAGATCACCCTTCCTTTCATTCCGCCAATGTTTCGATTTCTGTTCGGCCTATCGTTGTTTGAGCTCCGTCCTTGTAATAGGTGAATTTAAGTAACATTCTGTCGTCAATTATGCTTGAAAACCATCACCTTTTGTTCTATTTTTTTTGACCGAATCCATTATGGTTACTTTTATAATTTTATGTTTTTGTTATTCGTGTAAAAATTGCCTTTGATCAAATTTTAAAAAATCAAATTGTGATATTATTTCTTAGCAACATATGTAGGGCGATGGATCTTTGAGACCCTGGCCCGAGCGGAATGACAGAAAACATGGTGTTAAACTTTGCATGTAGTCTACATTCATCGTCCTACTCGAGAATTTTCAGTGCTGCCTGGCTCTTAAATTTTTTCGTATTGTCCGAATAATTTTCATATTTTTTTATTTAATTTTTTTTAAAGAAACCATTTTTTATTAGTTTTCCGCTTATCAGTTGTCATCGCGTATTTATTTTAAAAAAATATTTTAACGATCGCCTGAGATTGATTTGTTTGGCGGTGAGCTTTTGGATGCAATTTTTACAGGATGTAGGGTCGCGTGTGTGGAGTCCAAAACCGTAGTTATTTTTTTTCGGAATGCTCTTCTGTGGTCGGAAAAACGCGTGCGGAAGCGTAAGCGCGAAGTTCATCACGCCCTGCTGCCATCCACCGAATGTGGCCGACTGACGCAGTGGCTAGCAATGTAGCCTTTCCGCCGCACCGAGTCGATTTTACGGTTCGACCTCTGGTGTCGCCATAGCTTTTGCACACATCGGGTCGTTATTTTTATGTGCTGGAGTCTTGAATTACCTCTGAATGGATCGTATTTGCACTGTATTATACCAACAACGGTACCGTAAATGCACACAAACACATACACTTCACAGGATATTTCATGAATTTGGTTCGATACTGGTAAATACTTAACACTTACTAAAAGTATTAATAGTGTACAAATTGACGACTCCTGTGATCACGCAAGTGCATAATAATAACCCGATTGGTGCAAAAACTTTGGCGACACCGGGGGTCGAACCGTAAAACCCACTCGGTGCGGTCAAGAGGCGACATCACTATCCACTGCGCCAGCAGAACACGTTCAGTTTGGTGGATCCAGGGCGTGATGAGCTTCGCCCTCAAGCTTCCGCACGACTTTTTTCGATCACAGACGAGCATTCCGAAAAAAATTGACTACGGTTTTGGAATCCCCACACGGGGCCCTACATTCTGTAAAAATTGCATCGCAGAAGCTCACCGCCACTTTGGAGGCTCTCCTTGTGAGACAGCCGATCCTGTTTATCAAGGGCTATTTTCGCTTTTTCTCATTCAGTTCAGTTTTTCAGTTTTTCTTCTTTTTCAAATTTTTCCAAATAATGAGATTAAGGGCAATTTGTGACGGGCTTAAAAACAGTTGGCGTCTCAACATCAATCACATGAATGAAGAAACAGTGAAAATGGATAGAGGTCCATAGTCGCAAAGAAAACATCTGAAACCGGTTCGCGTCCCTTTTCACTTGTTCCACCACGTCGTATCGCGTAAAATGGTGTCCTTGTATTTGTCGCTGAAATTGGACATACCTATCTGCGCTCGTATTTCACGCATTCGTTTTACGAGGTGAGCTGATTTCTCTTCTGCAAACACATTTTCTCCTATTTTAATTGAATTTTTTTTAATTATTTCAATTTTTCTACTATTTTGATTGAAAGCATATTTTGCCCAAAATTGCCTATTTTGCCTGATTTGGCAGTCGTGCTTCACTGTGCCTACAATAAACCGAATAACAATTTCACGAAACCGCAAACGGAGCCGCATTGGGTGTTGTGTAAAATGTCGCCAGTTCTGACACAGCGTTTAACATTTAATATTGTCGATCGATATTTTTCAACAAAATGCAAACGACTCTGTTTAAATGAATTCGCATGGATGACGTGCACGGGGGTAAAGGTTCGTCTTTCACGGAGCGTTTAGTGTGCATGCGATGCGGGACGCCATGTAATGATAAGCTGCCATATCGATCGCGTGATGCGAAGGATCGATATAGGCGCTTATCACTGCATCGCGTCGCGCCTCGCGCGCAGATTAAACGTTCCCTTATAGGTCAGGGTAAATTGGTACCAAACTGCTTTCGGAAAGAAAGAAAAAATTCACTTGTCCATCGACTGGCCACCCATAGCTCGTTGTAGAGGTCAAATGGCTTAATCAACCGTCATCTCGTTGACCGCAGAATTGATCGAGCGGACGTAAGCAACGCCTCCATTGGTCAGTGTCGCGTGCCAGAGTGATCCATTGGGTTATCCTCGCACGCGACAGAAAGCGACATACTTTTCGGCTAGGGATTTCACGAACCAGCGCGTTGATGGGCGCCCTGGTGTTTTTTGACGTTCCAGGAGGTCCAGTCATTAACGGCTGTCGTCTAATGGGTGTCATTGCACGGGCTAAATACGCATTCAAAGCATCAGTTCTAGATTGTCAGTCGTTCGTCTGTTTTCATTTTTCAATTTCCATTAGATTTTAGAATTTAGGAATTCCGTTGGATACATTGCAATAGTAGTTGTCTTTTCAGAACTGATTGCTAGGCTGATTTAAGTCATTTACTTCAAACCTCAAATGTCTGGTACAGAGCTTGTGAACTGTTACAACGACGTTCTGCTGCGATTAAATTGATTTTTATTCTTTGATCGCATCAAAATATCGTTATAACGGCTGCTTACTGTTCATGCAGTACTGCTTCTCATAGATCTAACAAGGAAAGATTCCCGACTTATGGTGAGCTTTTGCGTTGCTATTTTGACACGATTTAGGACCATGTGAGCGGAGTCCAGAATTACAGTTAGTTTTGCTGAACGCTTTTTTAAAGACTTAAGAAAAAAGTGTGAAGGCGTGTGCGCAACAATCTTCAACCCCCATGACATCCCACGAGATCTGCTTCGGTGGCGCAGTCGGTAGGAGTGCCGCCTCATAGGAGCACACCGGCAGTCTTTCGAGTTCGAGTCCGCGTGCTGCCAATATTTTTGCGAAAATTAGTTTGTTGTTATTATGTTTTGTCATGACCACAGGAGTCAATTTTTGGCCATCAATGCTTACAATAAACCAAGGCTGTAAATTTTGGCCTTCATATGTGCTAGTTTTTCAACTATTCGTATCCGCACCACCACCGTATCATCACCAGTGATACCATATCTGCACACAAATACGCATACCTTACGGTTGAATATTATGAACCCGAGGCATTGGTGGTGTTGACTCATGTGGTCATGGGAAAGCGCAATAACAACAAACTAATACCATATGTGCAAAAACATTGGCAGAACGCGGACTCAAACTCAGAAGGCCGCCGATGTGCCCCTATGAGGCGGCACCCCTACCGACTGTTCCACCGAGGCATACCTCGTGGGGTCTCATAAGGGTGGGAGATTGCTGTGTACACGTTTTTTTCCGGTAAAAAACAACAACATTCAGCAAAAGCTAATTCTGGACTCCGCCCACATGGCCCTTCTCCCTGTCAAAATATCATTTCAAAAGCTCAACATATCTTAATATGTACTTGGCAATACTCTTTCATTTATCTACAACGATCCCGGACCGAAAATTACCATTTCAAAATTCCGCACCGCCATTCCGTTTTCCGCCTTTCGGAAGGTTGCCGGGTTTAACTCTGAGGTGGTTTTCTAGGTGGATTTTGGGAATTGTTCAAGTTATCTACTGTATGTCTGCTCAACATTACAGTTGAATATTAAATGTCTAATTGAAGTACTATGTATATGAAAAATTGATCTGTTCTAGGAAACAATCACTTGCGGTGTGGCATGTTCCGGCCAAAAATTTCTATGAAAAGATCCTTTCTTTGGCTAGTTCACCACTGTAAAATAGTTCATTTTCAATTTTTTCTCCGCTCTGTAGCAGGAAAAATGAAATGCCCCCACTTCCTCATTAAGATTGTTTCGAAAAACTAACTCATGTTCCGTTTCTGTCCCACTGGATTTTAACGTCAATGCTGTAAATATTTCCTGTTTAATTAACCGACTTTGAAGAGCTGATTCATGTGCTTGTTTGCAACTGTAGTCGTCGGAATTCACGAGTGAAGCCATGAGTGAAGGAGCAGTTGCAGTTGTGTCTTCGTCAATTCTTCCGTTCCCCGGGTACTGATTAGATCGTTGTTTTGCTTTGCAGCGGCTCGTGCATTCAAACACGGCTTCTTCGTTGCCGATCGTGATGGGCGCCTGCTCTTCTCATTGCTACATAAGCTCCCCGAATTATTCCATAATTGCAAATTTTCATCAGTTTGCGTATTGCACTCTATCACGGCGGACCACCACGAAGTTTCTGAAAGTTCTTTTCTGGCACGATCGGCACGGAAATTTAACCGCAGTTATCCTAAAGAAACTACGAAGTCTCAGTGTTGGTAAAGGTTGAAGGTTGGAGATTGCTATTTGTTTTTCTTGACAGATGAACAATCAATTTTGAGATTACAATCCACATTTCTTGACGGAAGAATAGTCATTCGTTTTTCGTCTCATCGCGCTTTATGGCTTGGATCCCGGAAAGGACGTGATATAGCCGAGTCAAGATTTGGATGATTCATGACGATAAATTGCCTGAAAGGACAGAAGTTAAAGATGCGTTTGAGATGCTTAGCGCTATAGAGAGGAATATCGAAACTCTGGAAAGCATCCCAAAAGGGATTGAATAACACCGTTTGTTATCCTTATTATTGCTACTGAAATCGATATTGTTTTTTGCTCAAAAACGAGAGACAGGCTGGCAGTTTTTTTCAAGGAAAATGGCCCGAAAAAAGTCCACAATAATTGTGGGCCTATCCAATATAACCCTGTACAGGAGGATGGCAAAATGTATTGCGACAGTTCATTTGTCTTCCCGTCATTTGTTTTGCAGACGCACATTAGTGTAGCAGTTTTAACTTTCCATGAAATACTTCGCTATGAACGAATTTGCACAATTATCATACTCTATAATAACGCGCTAAGCGATTAGTCATACTATCGATCGGCGCCGCCGCTGAAATTATAAAATGGGGGGGGGGGAAATTACGACACGAAAATAGCGAAAATACCCAGACGTCTTCTCCCTGCCTGGGAACTTCGGCCCAGCGGCAATCGAGGTCGCTGAACATGAGTCTGAAGTTTGTTTTCAAAGTATCGATCGCCATCAATCGATATTGATCAAATTACGGTGCGGGAAAATAACGAAAAATACCCGGACGTCTTCTACCTGCATGGAGACTTCAGCCCTAGGGGTAGTCGAGGTCGCACAACACGAATCTGAAGTTCGTTTTTGCAGTATCGATCACCGTCAATCGATACTGATCAAACTACATGGCGCGAAAATAGCGGAATGTACCCAGACGTCTTCTACGTGCCACGGGATTCGGAAGACGTGCGGAATACGACGTATGACGTGCCTAGGACTGAGAACACGTGCCAAAGACGTCGCTCAACGTGTTTGGGGATTCAGGTAGACGTGCCGAAGACGTCGTCCAAAGTGCCTGTGGACTAGGAAGGTGTGCCGAAGACGTCGTCCGCTAAGGGTGGGTGATTGAGGAGGACCAGTACCAGTAATGGGGGACCGTTTCACTAGGGGAGGACCAGTAGTGAGGAACCAATAGATCGCCCTATCATACTATACACTGTACGTACTGCGAGCACTTGTTTGAATATAAAATTCAAAACGGCAACATTTTTCGATCCGACCTAAGAGTTTGGCGCCATATTTTTTGCTGCGTTTTCACTAAATTTTGAATCTATTCCAACTTGTCGTTATGAAAAACTTGCCCTGATGACGTGCTCCCCCTGGGAGAGTGTTTCGTTTCGAATCTTGGAGGCTCGTGACAGGTTAAAAACATGTTTTCTTCCTCCTTGATGCCACTTTCTGTTCAGTATTCGAATGAATCGCTCGACAATGTTCGCTATTCTGTCGCTAATGTTCGGCTCACCATTGACGTTCGTTTCGAGAACAATTTAATCTATGCTGTCCTTCCTTATGATTCACAACGTATAAAGGCTAGGTATTCCAAGCTTTGGTAGAGTGCGAACGCTGTTATTCCGTTTTCGATTCAAACGCTCTTATAGCAGTTGTTTTTCCTTTTTTAAACAGAAACTGCTTCCATGATCTACTTTTGAAGAACAATCGAAACCTGGAAGAAATCTTGTATGAACTTTCATGAGTCCCAATTGTTTATTTAACGTAAATCATGAGGAAAGGGCCGCTCGTGTAGAGGATATAAGTTGTTATAATGATGCTTAGTTGTAACCAAAGCCTTTGCGCCAGAAGGGTCTCGAACGCGCCCTCCCCATGTGTGATCGGCTAGCGTCCTGCCCGGAAAGCAGAGGATACGGATTCTAGTTCCGTCTGGTGCAGGAATTTTGATCGCAACTGTAATTCGTTCTAACAGCTTGTCAAGCAGAGTCTTCTATTCTTTTCTGTATCTCTGAGGATATGTACCAGCCATTGTAGGGGCCGGATTCGACAACGACTAACCCGTGGTTATAGGGGGTGGAGATACCCACGATGAAGCATGCGTCTCTTGCTCTCACCTTATCTCTACCTGATTCTTATTTTATCTCTACCTCTTATACTCCATATACTCACGGGTTTAATTGTTGATGAATCCTACTCTAGAAGTGATGGGAGTCTAGGTAAGTTAACCTATTTTGGAATGGGCCATGCCGTCTACATTTAGGCATTATTGCGCGGCGCTTTGATGACATTTGCGTTACATGTCGCGAATATGAGCAGCGTTGGTAGCTGGGAACGCATCAGTCAATAATAACCAAGCAGAGCACAGACAGAACACACGACAACTCTGGAGGAACGTGCAGAATACAGATTTTAGCTAAATTTTGGAATGTCAGATGCGGACTTACAAATTTTCAAAAAATCTCCAGAGTTTTTAATATTTTTCAAAAATCGAAAAACTACCTCCGGAAGTAGTCACAGCATGGAAACGTGCAGCTCGGATGTGGACTTACACATTTTCAAAAAATCTCCAGAGTTTTTAATATTTTTCAAAAATCGAAAAACTACCTCCGGAAGCAGAATCAAGGTGCCGACTATACACCCCTTCTCTCAATGGCACGCCCATTCAATGCGGTCTGATTGGATGGGGCGTTTACATCTCCCAATGCTGCCCGTCTTCGCGACATATGCCTTATAAGGGTAAGCAATTAGGCAAATAATAGCGTTTCATCCGTCTGGGGAAATTTTAATGCTAACTTACCTATCCAGATCGATAGAAAGCTTGGTTGGCCTATGCTGGACTCGATCTTGAAACTGATCCCTTTTTCCGTACACAAGGCTGACATCTTCTGCGTGCTGATGCTGCTCTTTACTCTTTGGTCAGCGTACATTCTTCTGTGTTTGCTTCTCTACCTGTTCAACAACTGCGAAAGTTTGGAAAAACGTGGCAGTCTTCGTTGTAATCAATCAGCTGAGGCATTCAGCCACTCCCTGTGGTCAGAACCAGCTACTCTAAGTCGCTCTCAGTTCTTGTGTTAGAGAAAGTCCATTTCTTGGCGAACTTGTTCAACTTTGTCTTAGAAACTACTGCTATTCCTTGATTTTTCATCAGCAAACCAAAAACAATAGCAGATGCTCAGAAAATCGATGGCGTTAGTTTTGTTCTTCGCCTGTCTCATCGCTATCTTTCCGATCCCTTCTTCATCTCTGTTTGCGTTACAGTTTCACCCACGATTCCACTGATGTCATTTTTTAGTAGCCCAAGCTTCAGAAGTGTCCCTCTTCTATATAAAGGATAAAGGACGGCT
The DNA here is from genome assembly GCA_947396885.1 of Heligmosomoides polygyrus polygyrus. Lineage (NCBI taxonomy): Eukaryota > Metazoa > Nematoda > Chromadorea > Rhabditida > Heligmosomidae > Heligmosomoides > Heligmosomoides polygyrus. The sequence continues at coordinate 4,898,346 of OX377206.1, read as the reverse complement.
TTACTCAATCCCTTTTGGGATGCGCCGCGCATTCTACTTCCACGGGATATCGCGGAGACGATTTGAATGCGTATTTGGCCATACAATGACTTGCGATGAACAAGTCAGCGCTTTATCCTTCCCAGACAAGCCTGGTACCAATTCACCGACCCCGGAGGGATGGAAGGCTTGGTTGGCCTGGGCGAGAAATCCGAACCAGGAGCCTGGTATCGGGTGCACGCGACAGTCGGCGCCTTCTCCGACTGCGCTACACGCGCCCTCTTCTATATAGTAGTTATATATACCATTTTGTCAAATTCAAGTCAAAAAAGTCAATGTCGAAAATTGTGAAATTGGACACTTCTATACAAGCCTAATGCTTTTGAAATCATCAACCGAAAAAATCTTTAAAATGAATACTGGCTCTTTCCATATTACGCTTGAGACTCTCCAGAAATGTAACAATATTTTTTTAAAGGAAAATCTTGATACGGCTTTATTTGGAGTTCTACTTCCTTATCCCAGGAAAACGTTTTTTGAGTTTTTTTTAAATTCGTATTTTTTTAGGAAAATAATGGTTCAAAGCTTATTTTAAAGAGCACGAAGGCGGTTATTTTTTGATGCCAAGAGAGAAAATTTCGCCACGCCCCTCGCCCAAAAACTTCTCAATTTTTATTTAATTGAAATTTCTGGTTCCATGGAGCTTCACACCTGTAAACGATACTATATACATATCCTCGCTTTGACGCTTAATGTAACGAGCGTTTACACCATCAATCAAATAAAAATCGCGGCGAGCTTTTCGTGTGCATGGAGCGATCTCTCTCTCTTAATGCACTAAATGGAAAAATTGCTGACTTGTATGCGCTTTAAAACGGAATTTTATCATCTATTTCTCTCAAAAGAATAACAATTTTTAATGAAGCGATTTCGATCTTCAATGCACTAAATGAATGCTGATTTGCTGGTCTTTCCTATTTTTTTTTCAAAAAATTAGAAATTTAATGAAATTCGTCATTCGCGCAGTTGAACTAAAATATTTGAAAGAAAGTGATACCAACTTTCCCTTGAACAAAAAACATTCTGACCATCTTGGAGAGTCTGTAGTTTAATCTGTGTAAGAGGCTCGTTTCCATTTAGAAGACGTTCACTTCAATTTCAGAAGCATCAAGTTTGTTTAGAAAAGTGTCCATTTTCACGGGGGCGTAGAGCGTAGTCGGAGGAGGCGCCGACTGTCGCCTGCATCCGATACCAGGTTCCTGGTTCGGATTTCCCGCCCAGGCCAACCAATCCTTCCATCTCTCCGGGGTCGGGGAAATGGTACCAGGCGTGTCCGGGAGGGATAACGCGCTGACTAGTTCATCGGCTGGCCACCGCAAGTCATTGTATGACCAAATACGCATTCAAATCGCCTCCACGATATCCCGTAGAAACAGAATGCGTGGCGCATCCCAAAGGGAATTGAATAACGCCGTCCTTTATCCTTTTTTTTAAATCCAATTTTACGTGAAAACGTGGTACATTTATCCAAAGTTTATCGGACTGCGAAAGGCAACCAACTGTTGCTTCTTCTTTTCTGAGTTTGAACAGGCCACTGTGAAAGAGCTAGCAGTGATGCTGTACAAAATGTTGACGCCAACACAAATACATTTTTTGTCAAGAGTAACTCGCCTACCATCATCAGGAATCTGATGGGATGATGCCAAAATCACTTGTTCTGCTATTACGTTCCTGGTGCATATAATTGTGATATCATTGTTTTAACACATTTGCTTAAGCCTCGAGCGACTGGTGTAGAGGCTATATGTTGTTACAGGATGTTTTGCTGCGATCAAATCTCTTGCACCAGACGAGACTCGAACCCGCATCTTCTGCTTTCCGGGCAGCGACGCTACGCCTTACACCACCGGCGCAGTTTGACCACCCGTAACATCCGCGACATCCTACGATATCGCGGATGTTATGTGCGGTCAAGCAGGTCAAACAACGTTTGTGAATTGAGAAACGAAAATAAATATCTATTATCGGAAACAATTATGTTTGAAAAGCAACGGAGAGAACTTTTTTGTAGGTCGAAACCTTGTTATGTAATACTTCAGTTTTTCGTTTTTCTTGTATTTGCGTGAAGAATGACCGCAGAGGAGAAAGCCTATGTTTCGATTAAATTATACTCGTGGGAATTGAGAATAGGAAACCGCGGAATGATCCAACTGAAGCCGAAGGCCCTGAGGTGCTTCCTATTGCGAAGTGAATGAAATGAAATGGAAATCGTTGGCAACGTTGGAAATTGTTATTCTGTTTCTTTCTTTTGTTCTTTTTCCAACGAAGATTTCATAAGTAAAACTGTGAAAAATGAACAACAGCATCAGTAGATCCATAGAGGAATTACATTTGAAATTCACATATGAGAATTAATATGATGTAAGAATAATTAAGAGAAATTTTTTGAATTTAAGAATAATTTTAAGAATTTGAGGAATGTTAAAAATTTAAGAATATGATGTGAGAATAACAATAATATTTATGAGAATTATTGATTTATTGATTTATTGATTATTGCAAATGTTTGTCACATGTAGTTACATATGAGAATTAATTACACGTCAAAGCAAAATGTCGAAATTATCGAGATGTTCACACGTCATGTTGCTCGTTCGTTGCCACTCCTGAAACTTTGCACCGATGATTTCTTCGCGTGCTCTTCAGCAGTGGCGTTGAGCTTCTTTTCTATGAAGTTTTCAAGCTACTTGGCTTTGTGTAATGTTATCGATGATGAACTAAACGAAGTGACAGCTCCAAATTTTCTGTTATCACTTCAGTAGTCAGCGTCGATTTGAGGAAAACAGGACATTTTTTCAAGACTTCAAAGAGCACCGATTTTCAGTCAATGAAATTAGCTGGTATTATTTAAAACAGATTTCTATATTCTATCAACAAGTATTATTTCTTATGAACATTGGCTTCGATTCACTTCCATTAACGCTAAAGTCAACTTCTGATGACCTACTGGAAACTAGTTCGACGTGAATTTTCTGACCATAGGATAAATGAATAGCATTCACTAGCCCGATGGGGATCGCATCCTATGGTGGATGACGCTAAAAGTCCTATTAGTACAGTAAGAAAATGCTCAAACCAGCGGAGCCCATCAATGATAACGTGCTCCGGCGCCAATAATGAGCACGCGCCGCGTCGCGGCTCGGAGTTCGTTTGACGGCAGAAACTGCTGGTCGATGTTGCGTACGTCTTGTGGCGTGGAGAAGTTGACCTTATTAGGGCTTGAAGTAAGCAATGCAATCCTAGTTGGGGGGGGGGTCACATCTTAACGTTATCACAACGAAAAGGAACCCAGTAGGTGAGCGCGGTAGCACAGCGACATAGACTACGCCACCACTTACCAGTTTCTGCACTCCGAATGCCTACTTGAAGGGAAAGAATCGTTTTTCTAGGTGAAGGCAAACTTCGAAACTAAGAGAAATGTGTGTGCATTTGCTGGAGCCAGTGATGAAGCTGACTTCAACGAATCTTTGTATCGTCAGCGGAATCATATTTATTTATTATTTATTAATTATGATTATACATTTATTTATTTATATTTTAGTATTTTATAATCGCGGAACTCTAGCTTTGGCACGTTGGCAGCAAAAATATGAAGACTCTAATAACCTTTGTTTATATGCATTCAATACGCATTCAAATCGCCTCGAGCACATCCCGTAGAAGTATAATGCGTGGCGCATCCGAAAAGCGATTGAGTAACGCCGTTCTTTATCCTCTATCCTTTAATACCCTTTGTTTGAGCTGACAAGCCAATCTGTGAGCAGAGATAATTTTAAAAAATGGATGTAATATTTTTGGCTGTAATACTGATGGCGACAGGATAGTCCTTCCTAAGATTGAATATTTTCAATGTACAGCCTACGGTAGGATAGTAAATTTCACTTTCTTAGCAGTTGTCCAGTCCAGTACTGGATTTAAAATTCAATCTAAATCTACGAATTAAATATATTTAAAAAATTTAATTCGTAGATTTAAATTTGGCTGAATGATAAAATTGTTCTGCATGAACTAATCCATTATATATCCATATACACATTGTATAACGGCGGTAGAATAGCGAACTCTAGTAAGAAAAAAAGGGAATAAGAAAAGAGAAGGTGGTCCTGTTATCTGTTCCTCGTCCAAAAACGAACAAACTCCGAGAAATCACTTTAATCTACATGGCATGTAGTTTTTACTTGAAAATGGCGAAACGTCTCCAGTTTTCATGAACACCAGTACAATTCAAGAGCCTCGTTGGAAGTTCATAACTTGAATTTAAGATTGGTGGAATGTTAAAATTGCTCTGAATGAACTGATCTGTGCCGGTCAGAAGGAGGTGCGCGTTCGAGCCCCGCCTGGTGCTAGAGTTTTGATCGCAATAAAACATCGTAATGGAAGCATTTCATATCCGTATCCTCATTTTGTGGATGTCGTCTAGACGATACGAAACTTTTGTCCTGGGGTAGTCGAGGTCGCTCAACACGCATCTGAAGTTCGTTTTTGTGCTATTTTCATCACGCAGTATTCGAGTATTTGGTAGTGTGCTTGTTATCTAATGGTTGTAGGCAATAAACATGTAAGCATCATCATACTCTATAACAACGCGCTAAGCGATGAGTCATACTATCGATCGGTGCCGCCGCAGAAATTAGTCATAAAATAGGGGGAAATTCGGGGGGAGAATAGGGGGAAAATTACGGCACTAACTTTAGCCCTGGGGTAATCGAGGTCGCTGAACACGAATATGTAGTTCGTTTTTTTAATTGTTCAATCGATATTGATCAAATTACGGTGCGGGAAAATAGCGGAAAATACCTAGACGTCTTTTACCTGCCTAGAAACTTCAACCCTAGGGGAAGTCGAGGTCGCTCAACATGCATCTGAAGTTCGTTTTTGTAGTATCGATCACCGTCAATCGATACTGATCAAACTACATGGCGCGAAAATAGCGGAATGTACCCAGACGTCTTCTACGTGCCACGGGATTCGGAAGACGTGCGGAATACGACGTATGACGTGCCTAGGACTGAGAACACGTGCCAAAGACGTCGCTCAACGTGTTTGGGGATTCAGGTAGACGTGCCGAAGACGTCGTCCAAAGTGCCTGTGGACTAGGAAGGTGTGCCGAAGACGTCGTCCGCTAAGGGTGGGTGATTGAGGAGGACCAGTACCAGTAATGGGGGACCGTTTCACTAGGGGAGGACCAGTAGTGAGGAACCAATAGATCGCCCTATCATACTATACACTGTACGTACTGCGAGCACTTGTTTGAATATAAAATTCAAAACGGCAACATTTTTCGATCCGACCTAAGAGTTTGGCGCCATATTTTTTGCTGCGTTTTCACTAAATTTTGAATCTATTCCAACTTGTCGTTATGAAAAACTTGCCCTGATGACGTGCTCCCCCTGGGAGAGTGTTTCGTTTCGAATCTTGGAGGCTCGTGACAGGTTAAAAACATGTTTTCTTCCTCCTTGATGCCACTTTCTGTTCAGTATTCGAATGAATCGCTCGACAATGTTCGCTATTCTGTCGCTAATGTTCGGCTCACCATTGACGTTCTTTTCGAGAACAATTTAATCGATGCTGTCCTTTCTTATGATTCACAACGTATAAAGGCTAGGTATTCCAAGCTTTGGTAGAGTGCGAACGCTGTTATTCCGTTTTCGATTCAAACGCTCTTATAGCAGTTGTTTTTCCTTTTTTAAACAGAAACTGCTTCCATGATCTACTTTTGAAGAACAATCGAAACCTGGAAGAAATCTTGTATGAACTTTCATGAGTCCCAATTGTTTATTTAACGTAAATCATGAGGAAAGGGCCGCTCGTGTAGAGGATATAAGTTGTTATAATGATGCTTAGTTGTAACCAAAGCCTTTGCGCCAGAAGGGTCTCGAACGCGCCCTCCCCATGTGTGATCGGCTAGCGTCCTGCCCGGAAAGCAGAGGATACGGATTCTAGTTCCGTCTGGTGCAGGAATTTTGATCGCAACTGTAATTCGTTCTAACAGCTTGTCAAGCAGAGTCTTCTATTCTTTTCTGTATCTCTGAGGATATGTACCAGCCATTGTAGGGGCCGGATTCGACAACGACTAACCCGTGGTTATAGGGGGTGGAGATACCCACGATGAAGCATGCGTCTCTTGCTCTCACCTTATCTCTACCTGATTCTTATTTTATCTCTACCTCTTATACTCCATATACTCACGGGTTTAATTGTTGATGAATCCTACTCTAGAAGTGATGGGAGTCTAGGTAAGTTAACCTATTTTGGAATGGGCCATGCCGTCTACATTTAGGCATTATTGCGCGGCGCTTTGATGACATTTGCGTTACATGTCGCGAATATGAGCAGCGTTGGTAGCTGGGAACGCATCAGTCAATAATAACCAAGCAAAGCACAGACAGAACACACGACAACTCTGGAGGAACGTGCAGAATACAGATTTTAGCTAAATTTTGGAATGTCAGATGCGGACTTACAAATTTTCAAAAAATCTCCAGAGTTTTTAATATTTTTCAAAAATCGAAAAACTACCTCCGGAAGTAGTCACAGCATGGAAACGTGCAGCTCGGATGTGGACTTACACATTTTCAAAAAATCTCCAGAGTTTTTAATATTTTTCAAAAATCGAAAAACTACCTCCGGAAGCAGAATCAAGGTGCCGACTATACACCCCTTCTCTCAATGGCACGCCCATTCAATGCGGTCTGATTGGATGGGGCGTTTACATCTCCCAATGCTGCCCGTCTTCGCGACATATGCCTTATAAGGGTAAGCAATTAGGCAAATAATAGCGTTTCATCCGTCTGGGGAAATTTTAATGCTAACTTACCTATCCAGATCGATAGAAAGCTTGGTTGGCCTATGCTGGACTCGATCTTGAAACTGATCCCTTTTTCCGTACACAAGGCTGACATCTTCTGCGTGCTGATGCTGCTCTTTACTCTTTGGTCAGCGTACATTCTTCTGTGTTTGCTTCTCTACCTGTTCAACAACTGCGAAAGTTTGGAAAAACGTGGCAGTCTTCGTTGTAATCAATCAGCTGAGGCATTCAGCCACTCCCTGTGGTCAGAACCAGCTACTCTAAGTCGCTCTCAGTTCTTGTGTTAGAGAAAGTCCATTTCTTGGCGAACTTGTTCAACTTTGTCTTAGAAACTACTGCTATTCCTTGATTTTTCATCAGCAAACCAAAAACAATAGCAGATGCTCAGAAAATCGATGGCGTTAGTTTTGTTCTTCGCCTGTCTCATCGCTATCTTTCCGATCCCTTCTTCATCTCTGTTTGCGTTACAGTTTCACCCACGATTCCACTGATGTCATTTTTTAGTAGCCCAAGCTTCAGAAGTGTCCCTCTTCTATATAAAGGATAAAGGACGGCTTTACTCAATCCCTTTTGGGATGCGCCGCGCATTCTACTTCCACGGGATATCGCGGAGACGATTTGAATGCGTATTTGGCCATACAATGACTTGCGATGAACAAGTCAGCGCTTTATCCTTCCCAGACAAGCCTGGTACCAATTCACCGACCCCGGAGGGATGGAAGGCTTGGTTGGCCTGGGCGAGAAATCCGAACCAGGAGCCTGGTATCGGGTGCACGCGACAGTCGGCGCCTTCTCCGACTGCGCTACACGCGCCCTCTTCTATATAGTAGTTATATATACCATTTTGTCAAATTCAAGTCAAAAAAGTCAATGTCGAAAATTGTGAAATTGGACACTTCTATACAAGCCTAATGCTTTTGAAATCATCAACCGAAAAAATCTTTAAAATGAATACTGGCTCTTTCCATATTACGCTTGAGACTCTCCAGAAATGTAACAATATTTTTTTAAAGGAAAATCTTGATACGGCTTTATTTGGAGTTCTACTTCCTTATCCCAGGAAAACGTTTTTTGAGTTTTTTTTAAATTCGTATTTTTTTAGGAAAATAATGGTTCAAAGCTTATTTTAAAGAGCACGAAGGCGGTTATTTTTTGATGCCAAGAGAGAAAATTTCGCCACGCCCCTCGCCCAAAAACTTCTCAATTTTTATTTAATTGAAATTTCTGGTTCCATGGAGCTTCACACCTGTAAACGATACTATATACATATCCTCGCTTTGACGCTTAATGTAACGAGCGTTTACACCATCAATCAAATAAAAATCGCGGCGAGCTTTTCGTGTGCATGGAGCGATCTCTCTCTCTTAATGCACTAAATGGAAAAATTGCTGACTTGTATGCGCTTTAAAACGGAATTTTATCATCTATTTCTCTCAAAAGAATAACAATTTTTAATGAAGCGATTTCGATCTTCAATGCACTAAATGAATGCTGATTTGCTGGTCTTTCCTATTTTTTTTTCAAAAAATTAGAAATTTAATGAAATTCGTCATTCGCGCAGTTGAACTAAAATATTTGAAAGAAAGTGATACCAACTTTCCCTTGAACAAAAAACATTCTGACCATCTTGGAGAGTCTGTAGTTTAATCTGTGTAAGAGGCTCGTTTCCATTTAGAAGACGTTCACTTCAATTTCAGAAGCATCAAGTTTGTTTAGAAAAGTGTCCATTTTCACGGGGGCGTAGAGCGTAGTCGGAGGAGGCGCCGACTGTCGCCTGCATCCGATACCAGGTTCCTGGTTCGGATTTCCCGCCCAGGCCAACCAATCCTTCCATCTCTCCGGGGTCGGGGAAATGGTACCAGGCGTGTCCGGGAGGGATAACGCGCTGACTAGTTCATCGGCTGGCCACCGCAAGTCATTGTATGACCAAATACGCATTCAAATCGCCTCCACGATATCCCGTAGAAACAGAATGCGTGGCGCATCCCAAAGGGAATTGAATAACGCCGTCCTTTATCCTTTTTTTTAAATCCAATTTTACGTGAAAACGTGGTACATTTATCCAAAGTTTATCGGACTGCGAAAGGCAACCAACTGTTGCTTCTTCTTTTCTGAGTTTGAACAGGCCACTGTGAAAGAGCTAGCAGTGATGCTGTACAAAATGTTGACGCCAACACAAATACATTTTTTGTCAAGAGTAACTCGCCTACCATCATCAGGAATCTGATGGGATGATGCCAAAATCACTTGTTCTGCTATTACGTTCCTGGTGCATATAATTGTGATATCATTGTTTTAACACATTTGCTTAAGCCTCGAGCGACTGGTGTAGAGGCTATATGTTGTTACAGGATGTTTTGCTGCGATCAAATCTCTTGCACCAGACGAGACTCGAACCCGCATCTTCTGCTTTCCGGGCAGCGACGCTACGCCTTACACCACCGGCGCAGTTTGACCACCCGTAACATCCGCGACATCCTACGATATCGCGGATGTTATGTGCGGTCAAGCAGGTCAAACAACGTTTGTGAATTGAGAAACGAAAATAAATATCTATTATCGGAAACAATTATGTTTGAAAAGCAACGGAGAGAACTTTTTTGTAGGTCGAAACCTTGTTATGTAATACTTCAGTTTTTCGTTTTTCTTGTATTTGCGTGAAGAATGACCGCAGAGGAGAAAGCCTATGTTTCGATTAAATTATACTCGTGGGAATTGAGAATAGGAAACCGCGGAATGATCCAACTGAAGCCGAAGGCCCTGAGGTGCTTCCTATTGCGAAGTGAATGAAATGAAATGGAAATCGTTGGCAACGTTGGAAATTGTTATTCTGTTTCTTTCTTTTGTTCTTTTTCCAACGAAGATTTCATAAGTAAAACTGTGAAAAATGAACAACAGCATCAGTAGATCCATAGAGGAATTACATTTGAAATTCACATATGAGAATTAATATGATGTAAGAATAATTAAGAGAAATTTTTTGAATTTAAGAATAATTTTAAGAATTTGAGGAATGTTAAAAATTTAAGAATATGATGTGAGAATAACAATAATATTTATGAGAATTATTGATTTATTGATTTATTGATTATTGCAAATGTTTGTCACATGTAGTTACATATGAGAATTAATTACACGTCAAAGCAAAATGTCGAAATTATCGAGATGTTCACACGTCATGTTGCTCGTTCGTTGCCACTCCTGAAACTTTGCACCGATGATTTCTTCGCGTGCTCTTCAGCAGTGGCGTTGAGCTTCTTTTCTATGAAGTTTTCAAGCTACTTGGCTTTGTGTAATGTTATCGATGATGAACTAAACGAAGTGACAGCTCCAAATTTTCTGTTATCACTTCAGTAGTCAGCGTCGATTTGAGGAAAACAGGACATTTTTTCAAGACTTCAAAGAGCACCGATTTTCAGTCAATGAAATTAGCTGGTATTATTTAAAACAGATTTCTATATTCTATCAACAAGTATTATTTCTTATGAACATTGGCTTCGATTCACTTCCATTAACGCTAAAGTCAACTTCTGATGACCTACTGGAAACTAGTTCGACGTGAATTTTCTGACCATAGGATAAATGAATAGCATTCACTAGCCCGATGGGGATCGCATCCTATGGTGGATGACGCTAAAAGTCCTATTAGTACAGTAAGAAAATGCTCAAACCAGCGGAGCCCATCAATGATAACGTGCTCCGGCGCCAATAATGAGCACGCGCCGCGTCGCGGCTCGGAGTTCGTTTGACGGCAGAAACTGCTGGTCGATGTTGCGTACGTCTTGTGGCGTGGAGAAGTTGACCTTATTAGGGCTTGAAGTAAGCAATGCAATCCTAGTTGGGGGGGGGTCACATCTTAACGTTATCACAACGAAAAGGAACCCAGTAGGTGAGCGCGGTAGCACAGCGACATAGACTACGCCACCACTTACCAGTTTCTGCACTCCGAATGCCTACTTGAAGGGAAAGAATCGTTTTTCTAGGTGAAGGCAAACTTCGAAACTAAGAGAAATGTGTGTGCATTTGCTGGAGCCAGTGATGAAGCTGACTTCAACGAATCTTTGTATCGTCAGCGGAATCATATTTATTTATTATTTATTAATTATGATTATACATTTATTTATTTATATTTTAGTATTTTATAATCGCGGAACTCTAGCTTTGGCACGTTGGCAGCAAAAATATGAAGACTCTAATAACCTTTGTTTATATGCATTCAATACGCATTCAAATCGCCTCGAGCACATCCCGTAGAAGTATAATGCGTGGCGCATCCGAAAAGCGATTGAGTAACGCCGTTCTTTATCCTCTATCCTTTAATACCCTTTGTTTGAGCTGACAAGCCAATCTGTGAGCAGAGATAATTTTAAAAAATGGATGTAATATTTTTGGCTGTAATACTGATGGCGACAGGATAGTCCTTCCTAAGATTGAATATTTTCAATGTACAGCCTACGGTAGGATAGTAAATTTCACTTTCTTAGCAGTTGTCCAGTCCAGTACTGGATTTAAAATTCAATCTAAATCTACGAATTAAATATATTTAAAAAATTTAATTCGTAGATTTAAATTTGGCTGAATGATAAAATTGTTCTGCATGAACTAATCCATTATATATCCATATACACATTGTATAACGGCGGTAGAATAGCGAACTCTAGTAAGAAAAAAAGGGAATAAGAAAAGAGAAGGTGGTCCTGTTATCTGTTCCTCGTCCAAAAACGAACAAACTCCGAGAAATCACTTTAATCTACATGGCATGTAGTTTTTACTTGAAAATGGCGAAACGTCTCCAGTTTTCATGAACACCAGTACAATTCAAGAGCCTCGTTGGAAGTTCATAACTTGAATTTAAGATTGGTGGAATGTTAAAATTGCTCTGAATGAACTGATCTGTGCCGGTCAGAAGGAGGTGCGCGTTCGAGCCCCGCCTGGTGCTAGAGTTTTGATCGCAATAAAACATCGTAATGGAAGCATTTCATATCCGTATCCTCATTTTGTGGATGTCGTCTAGACGATACGAAACTTTTGTCCTGGGGTAGTCGAGGTCGCTCAACACGCATCTGAAGTTCGTTTTTGTGCTATTTTCATCACGCAGTATTCGAGTATTTGGTAGTGTGCTTGTTATCTAATGGTTGTAGGCAATAAACATGTAAGCATCATCATACTCTATAACAACGCGCTAAGCGATGAGTCATACTATCGATCGGTGCCGCCGCAGAAATTAGTCATAAAATAGGGGGAAATTCGGGGGGAGAATAGGGGGAAAATTACGGCACTAACTTTAGCCCTGGGGTAATCGAGGTCGCTGAACACGAATATGTAGTTCGTTTTTTAATTATTGATCGCTGTCAATCGATATTGATCAAATTACGGTTCGGGAAAATAGCGGAAATTACCTAGACGTCTTTTACCTGCCTAGAAACTTCAACCCTAGGGGTAGTCGAGGTCGCTCAACATGCATCTGAAGTTCGTTTTTGTAGTATCGATCACCATCAATCGATACTGATCAAATTACGAGGCGCGAAAATAGCGGAAAATACCCATACGTCTTCTACGCGCCAGAGAGTTCGGAAGATGTGCGGAATACGTCGCATGACGTGCCTGGGACTCAGAAGACGTGCCAAGGACGTCGCTCGACGTGTTTGGGGATCAGGTAGACGTGCCGAAGACGTAGTCCGCTAAGGGAGAATTCACCGTCCTAATGTTAAGGTGACCCTTTCCAACCTATTCTGCGCCTTCATTTTGAATGTGGAGGCTGAAATCCTACATAATCTTTGGAGCAACGTAGTAATATCTTTGAAGACTGTGATGCGATAGCAGTGCATGTTTTGCCGAGTAGATTCATCAGAATTGTTGCTTCGAATCAGCTTAAGTGAGTTACGCGGCAACTCCCTTACCCGAGCTACGCATCCGATTGAATGTTTCGCAGTTGAAGCTATGATTCAGTATAATGATTGTGCTTCTAAGCCATTTGATTTCCGTTCTGAATTCTGTTTTCAACTGTTATGGTCCGCTTTTGAGTTTTAGTGAAAGAGAAAATCCTTGAAAAAATGAAAAAGAAAAAAGAAACATCAGTGAAATAACTGTGCTCAGAGCTGCAATCATGGGCATAGCAAATGGCTCCGAAATCATTTTCACCTCATGTTATGAAATTGAGTAGTTTCTACAGCTTTAAACGATCCCTTTCTAATGGCTTATAAAGTATGAAATAAATTCAATCTAATCAATAAGTGGAGCACGTGGCAGCGCAGTCGGTGAAGGCGCCGCGAATCAATATTCTTGGTTCAGGTCCCATCCAGATAAACCAAGCCTTGAGTCGATGAGTTGGTATTAGATTTGTCTGGGAAGGATAACGCTGTGCTAGTCCAAATACGCATTGAAGACGTCTTCACGGTTTTCCGCCGAAGAAGAATGTGTGGCGCATTCCAATAGGGGTTGAGCAACGCCATCCTTTTCCTTTTATTCTCATTTTTATTTCTTTCTTTAAACGTGTATAGCAACATGCGACATATCAAACAAAAAAAGCAGAACGTATTGTACCGAAGATCGATGAGTAGTTTAGTGAATGATGCGTATAGGATGCGTGATAGCTCAGAAGGAAGAGGTGCCGGCTGTCGCATACACTCTATTCTGTTCTTGGTTCGCGTTTTACGCCCAGTCCAACCAAACCTACCATCCATTCAGTAAATTGGTGCAAGTCTCCTCTGGAAACTTAAAGCATTGCGCTTTCCATCTAATGGCCACCACAAGTTATTGTATAAGCCAACCACGAATTCAGTTAGTCTCCACGATATCCAGTAGAGGCAGAATGCGTGGCGCATCCCAACAATAGATTGATCGTCGTTCTTTTCTATCCTTTATCGTGAGCTCTTTATGTCAAAGTAAAGAACAGGACAGAGCATATTTTCCTGAAAAAAAAGTAATTCAGACCTAGACCGTTGGACGAAAAAGGACGAGCACAGCTTTTCTGTTAAATAAATAAATTTTGGCCCCGCAGTCTCTTGTCGCAGGAGGGTAGACATAATGTATAATAGGATTAGGATTCAAAATTTGATTCGGCGTGAATGATGACATATTGATTGAGATTGTTATTTTCATCGGAACCTAGAAAATTCGAGAGTCTTTGAATAAGAGCACTCCCAGATTCCCTTCGATTCCACAGAAGCCCGTTCATGGGAAGAGAAGGTAGTTAATATAGCATTATACGAAATCTACTGCGTTGTGTTTTCGGCTTTTGAAGGGGTTCCTCTTGAATGACGTGATATTTTGGAGGGGTTGTCCATCAAATATAGTTTATTTTTAGTAGAATTTCAGTGCTTTTTCTGAGGAGCAGTTCCTAATTTTCATTAGGGTTTTTATGTCTTATAGAGTTTAATTGCACTGTCATCCTTCACATGTTGTGATTGTAAGGGTATCGTGAACAGAATTGAAAAAAATATTATGTCGATGTGTCCCTGGTCCGACGAAAATGAAAACGCCAAGGCAACGGTTGGTGTGAAGGCTTCTAGCAATGTTAACTATGCTATCATACTCTATAATAACGCGCTAAGCGATGATTCATTCTATCGATCGGCGCTGTCATAGAAATTAGTCATAAAATAGGGGGAAAATTAGGGCAAGAAAATAGCGAAAAATACCCAGACATCTTCTACCTGCCTGAAACTTCAGCCATAGGGCAATCGAGGTCGCGGAACACGAATCTGAGGTTCATTTTTGAAGTATGGATCGCCATCAATCGATATTGATCAAACTGTTGATTTTTTGTGGATGTCGTCTAGGCGGTCCGAAACCTTAGCCCTAGGGGCGGTTGAGGTCGCTCAACACGAATGTGAAGTTCGTTTTTGTGGTATCGATCACCGTCAATCGATACAAATTACGAGGCGCGATAATATTGGGAAATATCCAGACGTTTTCTACGTCCCAGAGGATTCAGAAGACGTGGAGGAGAATATGTCGCATGACGTGCCTGGGACTCAGAAGATGTGCCAAAGACGTCGCTCAACGTGTTTGGGGATTCAGGAGGGAGTTAAGACGTCCAATATGCCTGGGGATTCAGAAGGCGTGCCGAAAACGTCGTCCGCTAAGAGGGGATCATTGAGGGGGACCAGTAACAGTAATGGGGGACCATTTCACTAAGAGAGGACCAGTAGTGAGGAACCAATAGGTCGCTGTATCATACTATATACTGTGTGTACTGTGAGCCTTTTGTACTCCAAGGTAGGGAAAGAAGCTGTACAAGTAGAGCAGCTAGCTCGATGTGATTGGCTTAGTGATACTGCACCAGAAAACGCGAAGCGCGCAAGTGCGAGGCACTCTCCGATCTATCCAAAATGTGACCTGAACCAGTACTGTTCAGGAAATAGTGGTCTTGAACTGATCGGAAAGCCTGGGGCTGTGACGTCTTTCACAGTTTTTTTGGCGAAAAGACAAACGGCAGGCGATGTTTTCGCGAAAGGCAGTTAATTAGATTACATTGACCATGGTGTTCGTCACCGCATGGGCACCGTCTGCCTTCAGTCGTGTTTTTCAACTCCAGCATTAAGGAATGAGGTCGATTCATGATGTGTACGATGATACCATATTGTTTCGAGGCTGTTTCGCTGTTTTGTTTTTCGTTTCTTCTACGTTACAATCTTTTTCCTGCTTGAACAGTAATACTGTCCCACATCGTCAAGGGTTGATGACGTCTTGGTACCAGGCTGTCCAATAATTTCTGTCCGAAAATTTTCAAAATTCTATAATTTTCCTTAGAAGTGTTATAATATCAGGCAAGTGTAAAAACCTTCTAGAAGATTCTCCAGAGTTCCACGCCAGGGGTATATAAGGCGTAGTCCCCGCGTCTAGCTACCAGTACAAGCTAAAATGGACCAAGGTCGAATTCGTACGTTCATGTACTACGAGTGGCTGCTGGGCAACGACACAGGCTCCGCGGTCGCCAACATCTGCAGAGCGTGCAAGGAGGATGCAGTGTCCCAACGCACAGTCAGGCGCTGGTTCAATCGTTTCGAGAGCGGCGACACGAGCCTCGAGGACAGGGAGCTCAGCGGGAGGCCTTCTGGTGGGACGCCAAGGGCATGCTGTATTTCGAGCTGCTCCCGCAAGGCAGGACGGTCACCGCCTCCATCTACACCGATCAGCTCGAGAAACTAGCCGCCGCCATCCGAGAAAAGCGTCCCCGACGGGCCTCGGTCCACATGCTGCACGACTACGCGCGCCCCCACGTGGCGAAGGAGACCCAGCAGAAGTTGGCGACGCTCGGCTGGGAGACGGTTGCCCATCCGCCGTATTCCCCGGACCTCGCCCCCTCCGACTACCACTTGTTCCGCCCGCTGAAGCACCATTTGGCCGGAGGAAAATTCACCAACTACGACAACCTCAAATCCGACAGCGCGGACTTCTTCGAGTCGCAGCCCCCGGAGTTCTGGGCGAAGGGCATCGGCGACCTGCCCAATCGATGGGCCACTGTTGTGGATAACTGTGGTGATTATATTGTTGAACAGACTTGCTTTTCAAGAAAGTTGAAAAAAAAATTAAAAATGGTGAAATTTTCGGACAAGAATTATTGGACAGCCTGGTAGTTTCTAACTTTTTTCCTATGATTCTTCACTTTTGTTTCTGTTCTAAAATTTCTTCCTATGCGCCCAGAACTGGTGCTGCAGTTGAAGCCTGAAACCAGATTTAATACGGGCTCAATCATTTATTGAAGTTTGTAGGTATCTTGGATTTTCACAATCCGTCAGGGCAGTGTTACAATGTGCATGGCTCAATCTTTATATGTGGTAGATCACTAAGTTCAACTTTGACTTTGATATCATCTCTATCACTTGGTAGCGTAATCTAAGGAGGGGCCGGCTATCGATTGCACCCTGAATGAAGCTTTAGGTTCGGGTCCCGCCTTGACGAGGCAAGCATTTCATCCGGTGGGTTGGTAGCAAATTTGTCTGAGAAGGACAGAAAGCACCGGCTTCTCCATCGGCTGGCCACCGCAAGTCATCGTACGGCTAAATACGCATTCAAATGACCTCCATGATATTCCACAGAAGTAGAAGGCGTGGCGCATCCCAGAATGGATTAATTAACACCGCCATTCACCCGCTATGTTTTACTTTGGAATTTCCTTGAATATCATTCAACTTGTTAATCGGTGTAAGCCATTGCTCGAGATGACGCTGCTGAAGTCGTTAGTCAGACGTTGGTTGAATAAGACACTTTTCAGTGAGATATCTGTGGCGAAGTATTCGCCTGACGACCTACCCGACGACGACCAGAGCAGCGAGGAACGATCTTCATCATCGTATCACATGTACAAAACTGTATCCAGTGTAGCAATAGGTGAGTGAAGCCGATTCGGATCTATCCTACTGGGTGGGGGCAGTCCACTCTGACTCGTCGACAATGGCGAAAAGAATTGATTGCAGACATGTTCACAAAATTAATATCGTAAACGTTCCTACGAGAGAACCTTTCTTTCTAATTTCTTGCCGAAAGATGCCACCCCTTTCCCCCACCACTCTTTACATTTGTTCCGTTTTTCTAGCGTTGAAAAACTAGCACATACGAAGGCGCAGATAGGCAGCTTTGTTTTAAGCACTAGTGGTCCAAAATTGACTCTTGTGATCGTGAGAGAGCGTCGTGACAACAAACTGATATGCGCAAAAATGCAGGCAGTACGCGGACTCGAACTCAACAGCCTGCCGTTGTGCTCCTATGAGGCGGCACTCCTACCGATTGCGCCACCGAGGCAGATCTCGTGGAGTGTCATAGGGGCTGATGATTGTTGCGCACACGTTTTCACACCTCTTTTTTCGTTCTTTAAAAAAGCGTTCAGCAACACGGCCCTACATCCTGTCAAAATAGGTCAGATTTAGGATCTACCCTGAGGTGGCACTTTAGTTTACCGTATTCACTGTTATCGAGCTTAAGAGTTTTGTTTGTTTTGCTCTGGTTGGAGCCAGTGACGACCATTTTTTGGTTTTTAAAAAGTTTGTGTGAATCGGTTTTTTGCTAGAAATAAACATCGCTAAAAACGGCTCAAAAGGTTTTAGCTCATTTATTACGTTAGCGTTTCTCCTGAAATTCCAGATGAACCCGACCTTATCTACACGCATTTCCTCCAACTGTCACAATGCTACGAAACAATGGCCACCAACAACAAGATCGTCGTGTTCACCGATGACCTGTCAGTGCGGAAGGCCTTCTATGGTCTTGTCTATAATTGTGAGTTGATATGCAAGCAGTTTTTAGGCGGTTACGTGGCAGCCATTTCGCAAATCAATGTCTAATGAGATAACAGTGCCTTGAAACTTGGAAATTGAACCCTTGTGAGGTGTAAAAATAATGAAGCTCGGTTAATGTCAATCTATTTTGGGATAAGCCACGCATTCCTCACTTGAGGATTTCGTAGAGGTTATTTGAATCTCTGTCGCTCAGCCTATGGACTGAACGGGTGTGAGTTACTGGATAAAAGAGGATAAAGGACGGCGTTATTCAATCCCCTTTGGGATGCGCTACGCATTCTACTTCTACGGGATGTCGTGGAGGCGAGCTGAATGCGTATTTGGCCATACAATGGCTTGCGGAGGCCAGCCGATGAACAAGTCAGCGCTTTGTCCTTCCCAGACCAGTCTGGCATCAATTCACCGACCCCGGAGGGATGGAAGGCTTGGTTGGCCTGGACGGGAAATCCGAACCAGGAACCTGGTATCGGGTGCAGGCGACAGCCGGCGCCTCCTCCGACTGCGCTACACGCGCCCACACTTACTACGCGCGCCCACACTTACTACGTTTATTATATGTTTATTATTAGTATTTATTTACTATTTGTTACTGTTACTACTTGTTTATTATTTGTTTATTTATTTGGACCCGTGTAGCACAGTCGGAGGAGGTAGCGGCTGTCACCTGCACCCGATACCAGGTCCTTGGTTCAAATTTCCTGACCAGGCCAACCAAGCCTTCCATCCCTCCGGGGTTGGTGAATTGGCTCCAGACCTGTCTGGAAAGGAAAAAGCGCTGACTTGTTCATCTATTGGCCACCACAAGTCATTGTATGGCCAAATACGCATTCAAATCGCCTCCACCACATCCATTAGAGATAGAATCTGTGGCGCATACCAGAAGGAATTGAGTAACGCCGTCCTTTATCCTTATTTATTTGCGCTGAAATTGTGCACTACAAGCAGTTAAAAAAATTGGCCCCATAATACCAATAATGAAAATCACTACCTCGAAAATAGAAAGAAAACTTCAAAAACGACCTAGTGCTTCATATCTACATGAGAAACGAGAGAAATAATGATAAACAACCTTCATACAGGTGAAGAAGAGAAGATAAGAGAAATTCATGTATTTCAAAACTTCATTTTATTTTCTGTTATCATCCGCATCAATGCCGACTTGTTGGCCACCGTGTTGCTCGAGCGGGCGCCGACAGCGTCTCCATTCGTCTCTGTCGCGTGCCAGAGTGATCCAATGGATCCTCCTCGCTCGAGATACCCGAAGGACGTCATATCATTCGTTCAGGGCTTTCACAAAGAAGTCAGACCAACGCGTTGGTGGGCGTCCATTTTTTGCTGAGGTCTCTTAAAATCCAAGCATTCCATTGCGACATAGCCGAAATAGTGATATTGTCCTACATTTTTCAAGTGAAAAGGCGCGCCTAGCTACTTTCTTGTTCATCGAATTTCCAGAAAATGAATCTTTTACTGAGTTCAGTGCATCCAAACTGAATCGTCTCGAAGGGTTCGGATTTGGCGTTTGGGCCAACCACGCGTTCCACCGGTTTTTTGTTCGGATTTTTGGTGTCCAACGTAGCTGAGAAGGAGAAAAACACGGACTTCTCTATCTGTTGACCACCGCTGGTCGTTGCGTAGAACAAATACGCGTTCAAATTTTCTCCACGACATCCCGTCGAAGAAGAATGCATGGCGCATCCCAAAAGGAATTGATTGACGCCGTCCTCTATCATTTATTCTAAGATATCCGGGATGAGCTGGCCGCTGATATCAGCATGGGACCAGTTAAGCTGATGATCTTGATAGAAACAATTCAAACCAGTTTCAATGTTGCGTTCGATCAAGCGGCGCCGGTGGTGTAATGGCGTAGAGCATTCCCGCCCGGTTAGAGGGAGGTGCGGGTTCGTGTCCCGCCTGGCGCTAGAAGTTTTGATCGCAACAAAACATCGTTGTGACAGCTTACGACCTCGATACCAGCCAATTGAGGCTTAAAGAGACAGATTTGAATTTATTCTAAGATACATACTCATTCGTAACAGCCTAGATTTGAGAAAAAGTAGCAATGGTCTCCTAAAGATTGCAAATCTGGATTGAAATGTCCAAAAAAAACAACAAAAAATGAAGAAAACTTTGAAATATAATAGGAAGCCTTTGTTATGGGGTCCACAGATAGTGATCTACTACACAATTTATTACGTCGTTTAAGACATATTTTTGCTTTTTTTCAGAAATGGTTTGATTTCCTTTAACACTTTTTCTGTATTACCAACTTCGATGACTTCTGGTGATCCGCTGAATTCAGTTTTCATTCCGTTCTTTAAACGGTCCCTGTTCAGCCACTCGTACCGGACTCATAGCCGATTCGAAAACGATGCAGGTGATGGGAGTTCTGTCGATCACCGACTTCACGATGGTGTTGATGATGTTGTGGAAATTCCGAGAGAACATCGAGGAAATGCGTGGCACGCCACTGGGATATCAGGAGTTCAAGGGAATGGACATCGCTAATATGAAGATTAGTCGATGGAAAGGTGAGATTTGTTTAACCATCGACCTGAAATAGTTATTAATTCACCACTGTTCTAGAGTTGCTCAAAATGCGAGGAATGCAACGGGACTTTATTGCTATCAATGCAAACGAAAGGTTTCTTCATTTTTTGCATACTTTTTTTTTGCACTAGCGATTGTGCGGCCACCCTTCTTCCATATTTTTTATAATTATATATATATATATACCATTTTCAGTTCAAATTCAACGTTTTTCAAAACAAATGCAATGTTTTTCAAAACGAACTCAATGTTTTTCGAAACGAATTCAACGTTCTTCTGGAATCTCCCCTGTATCATGTAAGCCGACCCCTCCACTCTTTATTGTCATTGCGCGATTTGCCAAGTTTGGGCCTGTTTCAGCTTCAAGCAACAAGAGCGACTGGAGCGGCTGGAACCGTTGTTGTATGTACGTGGAGTAGAAATACAAAACGGAGTTTTCGCTGTAGTATACCGGAGGCAAAATACTGTCTTTTGAGCTTTAAACCATTCAAAGCATCTAGAGTTTTGCAGAATTCCGTTGACGTATGACGCTTCGCAGTTTATTAGTAGTGACGAAGAAGCAGATAAGCTGCATTTGAGACTTCAGTCTGGTGCTTACTGCTTGCGCCATGGGAGATATTTCGAACTATTTTCTTGAGGCGCGTGTAGCGCAGTCAGAGGAGGCGCGACTGTCGCGTGCACCCGATACCAGGTTCCTGGTTCGGATTTCCCGCCCAGGCCAACCAAGCCTTCCATCCCTCCGGGGTCGGTTATTTGGTACCAGACTTGTCTGGGAAGTATAAAGCGCTGACTTGTTCATCGGCTGGCCACCGCAAGTCATTGTATGGCCAAATACGCATTCATTTTGCCTCCACGACATCCCGTAGTAGTAGAATGCGCTGGCGCATCCCAGAAGGGATTGATTAATGCCGTCCTTTATCCTTTATCCTTTATTTTCTTGAGGTGACCGGGATTCTATCTCTACCTTGTTCTTTTAAGGGTCCGCCAATGTGAATCTACGTTTCGCCTTCTGGAGGTCTATCGTTTTAATCTTCCTTGATTTATGACGCACATTCTTTGGCAAATGTTGGAATTTTTTGAGAAGAAGTAAACATTGAAACGTACAGCTTGCAAAGAAGACGTTGAATTCGTTTTGAAAAACGTTGAATTTGAACTGAAAATGGTGTACATATCTACCATTTCAACGTCGAATTAGACAGTTTTAACAACATATTGGCGTTCGTTTGGCTACAAAATTTACGTTGTGAGCGAGCGCTCGAAATGTATGTTCTTCAGTTTTATATTAGCTTTTTTCTAGTTTTTAGTCATTTCTGTGTCTTGAATGTCTGCTGAGTTTGTTTGAGTTATGAGTTTTGCTTACTGTTCGTTGATGTAACAGCGCGCCTTTCGGCGCATAAATAAATAATCAAATAAATAAATAAGTAAAATATTGGACATTTGCTTTAAGACATTCAAATCAAGGTGATCTCTTCCAAATAGAATTGATCTTCAGACAGGTTAGACTCACTAAGAAGGTTAGAATAATTTTTTGTCCAAAGGAAATTTGGTATCACTTTCTTTGAATTTTTCCAGCTTACCTGCCCGATAACCATTGCAAAGAATATTAGAAGTTTACATTTTTTAAGAGAGAAAAAAAAAACAAATTACAATTTGCCTTAAAGCACAGCAAAGAAGCAATCGTATGTCGCATTAAAAGATCAGATCGCGCCATGTACTCGAAAGGATCGCTGCAACTTTTATTTGATTGATAATATAAATGCCCCTTAAATAAACCATCAAAGTGAGAATATGTGTGTTCTTTACAGTTGTTATGGTTGTATCGTTTACAAATGTGAAACTTCAGACAAACAGAAATTTCGCTATCAATCGATTGGAAATCGTGACGTATTGGATGAGGGCCCGGCGCAATCTCTCCTTTTGGAACTAAAAAGTGGCCGGCTTCCTGCTGTTTAAAACAAGCCCCAATCCAATATTTTTCCAAAAAAAAAAGAGAAACCTGTAAATTTTTATACATTGTGTTCTCCTATTGGGTAGATGAATTAAAACTTCAAAGAAAGTTATACTAAAATTTTCTTTGAACAAAAAATTATTCAAACCTTTTTGGAGTGTCTCCAGTTTAATATATGAAGAAGCTTATTTCAGTTTGGAACAGTTCGCTTTGATTTCAGAAGTTTTAGGCTTAGGCTTAGAAGAATGTCTAGTGTCTTTTAAAAGGTGTCTAATTTGACGCTGAAAACGGTGTATACCTGCTAGAGGTTTTTAGAATGATCTACAAGTGCCAAGTGTTAGGTCATGGGCTTCAATCAATAAGTTGAGAATTTTTCAAAACAAAATCGTATCAGCGCTTTCTTATCTCCCCATTATAATGGCAAACACAAGTTTCGTGTCATTTTAGTCTCGATGACCATAAGGACTTATTGCAGTGATGGCCTCATCAAATTTATTTATTTCTTCAATATTTTCATACAACATGTTTTCATGGTGTCTAAGCAGTCCGTTAGACCTAGTTTATACTTGCACCGCCACTCGGCGCGGCGCCACGATCGCCATAGATATCGATTTTTCGCGCCGCCTGGTCGATATCTATTAGGTTGGAAAAAAGTCTCTTCACACTTCGAAATTTTTTTTACCCTTCCCCTTGTAAACGCACTACCAATGTTGATTGCTGATTTCGTAATCCTATCACACTTGTCTACCGTTCGCACACGGACACAGGTTAAGACTCTTCTTGTAATTCGTTATCCATCCAATCTTCCGGACTCAATGCCAGATCTACCTCATGGCCATTTTCAGCACGGCATTCTTCGTGAATTCATTAAAGAATCCACAGCACTTCAGGCAGCAGACCAAATTAACCATATATATGGCATGGGATCTGCTACTCATCGCGCCTGTTACGGGTGGTTCGGAAAGTCTTTAAAGGGAGATTATTCACTGAGGGCAAAGCATGGTCAGGAAGGCCAACTGAACTGGACGACACTGAACTACTTCATCTTGTTCGTACCGATAGTAGGCAGACGACACGTCAGCTGGCAGAGAAGCTCGAAGTGTCTCATAGGATAGTAGGAATCCATCTGAAGAATCTTGGCTTTCATGGAAATTTGGAGCTTGGATTCCACATGCCCTGTCAGACACTCAGAAAGGTCGACGGCTCTCCATCGCTGCTTCTCTTCTGTCCAGATAAGGAAGAAAATCGTTTCTTCCGCGGATTGTGACAGGCGAACAGTCCTGGGTTCTGTATGCCAACTTCCGAGGAAAAGGCAATGGGTACAAATGGGAGAGAGCCCTAAGTCTGATCTCAAGTCCAATGTTCACGAAAGGAAGATTCTCTTGAGTGTTTGGTGGGATATCAGAGAAGTGATTTATCGGCAATGTCTCAGAAGTGGAGGGACACTTACTGCTGTCACATACTGCGGCCAACTTCACAAAGTCGTCGCAACTCTCTAAGAAAACAGGCCGGAGAAGTCGAAGGTGATGATCCTGCATGACGATGCAAAACTACATGTTGCAAGACTCACAAGAGAAATAATAAGGGAGCTAGGCTGGGAGGTAATGCCACATCCACCGTATAGCCCTGACCTCGCCCCTACCCACTACCATTTCTTCCGTGCTCTCAAGCAAGAAATTGGAAAGAAATATTTTGAAGCAGATGAAGACCTCAAAAATTGGATTCAGCAATGGTTCGACTCCAGAACTGCGGTCTTTTAAGCGAGAGGAACTGGAAAATTACCCAGTCTTTGGAGAAGTGTAGCGGAACAAAATAGAGTTTATCTCAATTGATTTGACTTTGTAGTTGTGAAGTAATAAATCTTTGAATAAAATGAAAAGACTTTTTTCCAACCTAATACCTCGACCACGCCGCGCAATGGCTCCAGTATAAACTAGGGCTTAGACACTAAAGATAAAGTAGAAACTTATCCCGATCCTGGTTTTAAGTTCGTTTCTATTTTTGTATAAGCGTTTTTAAGACTCAGTTCTCGAATTGTTGAAATGCTGCAGTTTTTATCTTATTAAAAGCATATTCACGATAGACAGAAAACTGTGCGTGGAATACGATGTCTTCACCATATGCTCCCCTCCCCAATGGCGATCTTATTCTGCCAATGAGGTTTAGTCTTGACGCCGAAAGAAATGAGCTCTAGTAGATTGCTTTTCGTGTTGTGCTCGACACCGCTAGGATTTAAACCGCGAGCTGCTGCATTGTTTTCGTACCTTTCACTACTTGCGATAGAAATTCCTCTAGTTTAGTGAATTTTTTAAACTTCTCTATTTATTTGTAATTTTTGCTTTTTGTTTGTTGATGTACACGTGTTTGCATCCACTTCTTTGGTCCTCATATTGTCCTTAATTCCAGTATATTTCATGCGGTCGAATTGCTTACAAAGCATCGTATTCATCGACTTCCTGTGTTGGATCGACGATCCGGAGACTGTGCCTTTATTTTGACGCATCGTAGAATTTTGCACTATTTATGGAAACACGTAAGTTCTGCCGCCTCGCTTGGTTTTCGTCGTCAATTCTTTCTGAAGCTTCACTTTGCCAGCCACATAGTTACGTGTTTATTGGTCATATATTAAGTTGACGTCAACACATAGTCTCTCGTTACTACTGTGCTGACTGCTGTACCTGTTCGATAAATCGATCGATATCGACGGTCAAGTATTATTGAGATCCAAGCGTAGCGACCTGCTTTAGCCGCAAATGGTCTGATGCGGGAAAAATCGGTCTACCAAGAATAGTATGAGGGCGCATGGAGCGAAGTCGGAGGAAATGCCAGCTATCGTCTGCATCCGATACCAGGTTCCCGGTTCGGATTTCTCGCCCAGGCCAACCAAGCCTTCCATTCCTCCGGGGTCGGTGAATGGTACCAGGGGCCGTATGCTACTCTCGCCCGAATCGGGGACGGTACCCGGCGCGAAAAATCGATGGCACATGATGTGCGTACCGGAGTTGTGGGCGGAGACCGCCTCATACCCGGCCGGGGACGGTAGCGGAGAGAATAGCATACGGCCCAGACTTGTCTGGGAAAGATAAAGCGCTGACTTGTTCATCGGCTGGCCACCGTAAGTCATTGTATGGCCAAACATGCATTCAAATCGCCTCCACGACATCCCGTAGAAGTAGAATGCGTGGCGCATCCCAAAGGGGATTGAACGTCCTTTATCCTCTATCTTATAAGAAGAGTCTACAAATGCCAACAGAAGGAAGGCAGAACTGCGCAGAAATCAAAATAAAATCAAAATCAGTCTAATTAGACAAAATCTTCGGCTACAAAGTCTTTCTCTGTTCCAAGTCCTGCTTAAAGATTGGAGGTTAAAGGACGGTGTTAATCGGTTCCTTTTTGGGATGCGCCACGAAAGTGTCTTCTACATCTTCTCTTCGTTCTTCTCTCTTCTGTTCTTCTTCTGCGCTTTCTTGTTGTTGATGCAACTTGAACGCGTATTTGACCTACTAGAATGATTGTGGTGGCCAGCCGATAGACATATCTGTGCTTTCTCCTTCCCAAACAGGTCTGATGCCAATTTACCGACTCCGGATGAGTGGAATGATTTGAGCGGAATACCCGAAACAAGAGCCTGGCTTCGGCTTCACGAGACTGCCGGCGCCTCCTCCGGCTGCGCTACCGGGGGCGTGAAGACTTTCCTGAAGAAGCTCTTAGACACTCCCTGTTGCTGTCAATTTCCATAAAGCCAAATTGCCTGGACACGGTGTTGAACCATGGTTATACCACGCATCTGCCAGCGACTCCTGTAAACGAATGCACCACGCTACGTCAAATTGAGTAGATCATAAATGAATGCCATGAATCTCAACAGTTTCGTTTCAGTGTTCTTGTCTTTCAAGACCGGATTACATGTATGAAAGAGTATCTGATCTCAGAGTTGGGACGTATGCGGGTATACATTATGTGAGTTCTTTGCTTCAGATTTTTCTTTATTTCAACTTGTAATTGATCGTTGGTAAAGGAAATTCGATGCAAAAACAGCGACATATTTGCGTGAAGTGATCAATTTACAAGTTGAAGCTTGTCGATATCAATCGATACTATCAATCGATATAGGTCGATCAATATCGATCGGGATATCGATCGATATAGGTCGATCAATATCGATCGGGATGTCGATCGATATCAATCGATATACTTGATTGAACCTTCTCTCTGGGGCGTATTTTGAGCAAAAATGTCGCATTTATCGTTAAAAATTTCTTCAACAGATTCCGCAATCTATCTTTGTAGTGGACATCTGGAGGTCAAATTACGCATTTGTGTAGGTCTAATATGTTATAATTGAAACATTTGAGTAAAAAAATTGGACAGTTGGCGCATCGAGATCTTATCGACAACATTCAGGCCACTCAAGAAATGACACTTATGGAGGTGCTAGATATGATTATAGACAATAGTATTAGTGGTGTACCAATCGTTGACGAATCAACTATGAAGGTTCGTGTTTACATAGCTCCTCCTTGATATATTGTGAACAAGGCGGATTCTGCTTCATTGACGTCTGCAATCAGCTAGATCAATAATCGATTATTGGTTTTTTTTAAAGATAATCGACGTCTACACACGATTCGACGCAGTTTCGGCAGCGTTTTCGAAAACGATCGACATGTCAATTTCGGTGGAAGAAGCGCTACGACAACGTCAGCGAATTTGTGTACGTTGCCCTTATCTTTAAAATACAGAATGTTTCTTAGGCAGCTTTTTGTAACCATAGCTCGCTGTTGACCATGGAACACCTACAGTTGACTGTCGTTACCGGTAGCTGAAATTTGTCCATTGTTCTGAAAAAAACTCCTCGCCTTAAAAATAAACATATGTAGTTTTAGTTCATAGAGTTATTACACTCATTCGGGCAGCTGAAATGAAAAACTGCCGAGAAAGTTATATCAAATTTTCCCTGAACAGAAAATTATTCTAACCGATTTGGAGACTGCAGTTTAACCTGTAAGAAGCTCGTCTCGATTCCGAAGATGTTCACTTTGATTTCACTAGCACCGTTTGTTTGGAAGAGTGTTCGATCTGAAAAGTGTCCAATTTGACGAGAAAATGGCATACTTACCCACTTCTCGTCAAACTGGACATTTTTTAAAGCATAATCAGGCATCACGCCTCTAAAATCGAAACGGATGTCTTACAAACTCGAGAACTAAATGCTGAGCTAAATACTCTCCAATCTCTCTTTCTAATACTCCGAAAATTGTTGTTTTCTGCAATTTTGCACAGAAAAATATAAAAATTATATAAATATTCAGTGCGTTCACTTCTTGCGACAGATTAACCTAAAACATTTCGTGATTACGATGACGAGTAACAGAATGGCTTTGCAGTAGAGCAGGTTTCGATAAAGCAATCTATATCGATCGATATTATCGATGTTCTGAACAGCGACATTGAATTTCTCTCAGATGTATTGGGGAAGGAAAATCAATCAGAAATAGAAGATTCCACCATATACACCATTTTCAGTAGAAATTCCACGTTGTTCAGAACAAATTCAACGTTTTTCAAAAGAAATTCAACGTTTTTCAAAACAAATGCAACGTTTCTAAAATCTATTTCAACGTTCTTCTGGAATCTTCCCGTATAACAACGCCGAAATTGATTTGAAAAACGCTGAATTTGATTTCAAAAACGTTGAAATTATTTTGAACAACGTTGAATTTGTTCTGAAAAACGTTGGATTCCAACTGAAAATGGTATATAACGGCGGAAGGAATGAATCTCTGGCTGTAGAAGGTCACAAGAAATTTTTCTGCACAGAAAATTATAGCTCTTTTAGAAAGTGAGAGGTTTAATTCGGAGGACGCTCACTTTGACTTGACTTTGTGAAGGTTCAGTTTGATTTCAAAAGCACCGAGCTTGATTTTTTAACAGAAGCGTTTCGATGTGAAGGGTTTCCTGATATAAATGTGCTTTCGATGTGAAGGGTTTCCTGATATAAATGTGCTTTTAAACGTGGCTTCATCATTTCCACAGCTATTTGATGACAAATTGGTTTCAGGGTGATCGTGATGGTGTCGTGACGGCTCCGGAGGACGTGAAAATGTTGGAACTTGTGGAGACGTTCGTTGAGAAAAACGTTCATCGTGTGTTTCTTGTCGACGACTGTTTCCGACTGAAGGTGAGCTGATGTCTCCCTTCCGAAATCTTAGCCGGCATTCAGAAGCAAAATGTCTCGTTCGTGCTCGGACCCTTGCCCTTTTTGACACTCGCCACACCTGCTGCTGACAATGGCGACCTCCTCAGAAATTCCGCTGATGCTGCTTTCCGATTCACCGAAGGAAATATGGCTTCCCTGAAAAAAATCCCTAAAAATCGTCTGATGGCTCGATTTTTTCAGGGTCTCGTCTCGCTGACCGACCTGATCGTCTACATGGTGCTACGACCAGCAGTCGCGCGACAGTCAGTTGTCCTCTCGTAGTTTCGCTAATAAAGAGATTTTTTCTGATGATGTTTGTAGAAATTCAGAAAACGCTTTTCAGCCCTAGGATGGCCACCAAGACCAACCCCTTTAAAAACCACTACAAAATGCAATTATGTGGCCAGATCCACCGCATGCTGAAAAGCTGCTAGTCCACCATCTCCTTGTGGATTCAGTTAGTTGTTGAAGAGGCTGCTTTACTGCGGTGAGAATTATTGCATGAGATACGATTTATCTGAACACATACGGTTTCTTTGAAGAAAAAAAAACATCATGAACTAGCTTTTTTGAAAATTCTCCCCTCCACATGCTGTTCAAGGGCAAATGAGGCGATTTTTATGAATGAGCATTTTTGCAACGTCATAATTATAAAACAACAAAAGAAAATAAAGAGAAGGGAAGGATTATGCTCAACTTCAGCTGGCTAGAGTTTCTGGGAAACATCGTAGATTTCGCTTCTACAAGACAATGAGGAATTCTTTTCTGTGTGTCTGACTACTCGACTGCGCATTCCTAGAATCTACGTCTTCTATTCCTTACTAAATTATTCACCAGTAGAAGAGGGAAGGCTTGTTTGATAAGTCGAAATCGAGCCCAGTCCACATTCATGAAATACAAGTAAAAATGAGTAAAAGTTGTGGATGACGCTGCACCGAACAAAAATCACTCTTTGTTAATCAATAAATTTTATATATCTTCAACATTTGAAAGGGCTATAACATAGGTATTCGTTTTTTACTCATTTAAGACCTAACTGTGGGCGCGTGTAGCGCAGTCGGAGGAGGCGCCAACTGTCGCGTGCACCCGATACCAGGTTCCTGGTTCGGATTTCCCGCCCAGGCCAACCAAGCCTTCCATCCCTCCGGGGTCGGTGAATTGGTACCAGACTTGTTTGGAAAGGGTAGAGCGCTGACTTGTTCATCGGCTGGCCACCGCAAGTCATTGTATGGCCAAATACGCAATCAAAATCGCCTAGACGATGTCTCGTAGAAGTAGAATGCGTGGCGCATCCCAAAAGGGATTGAATAACGTCGTCCTTTATCCTTTATCCTTTAACACCTAAAGAATTTATAACTGAGGTGTTATCTGGTGTTTTCTGAAGGCAAAAATACCATCGTCAAGTCTAACTGGGTTCTCCTCAAATCACAGCGAGAACTTCAATGCAAGCTAGACGCTTTTGAAAGCAAACAAACGTTTTCCGGATTAAAGTAAACGTCCTAAAAATGTTGAAGTGAATGTTTATATTGAAAAAAATTGGCATGAACTTTTCTGAGAACTCCTGAGCCCAATCAAGCCAAACAGGGTTTGAAGTTTTATAACTCTTTGTTTTTTAAAGATCTTTTTTGAAAAATAATGGACAAATTCGTATTGTACGTGTAGGAAACAATTTTTGCGTATATTAAGCGATTGCGCCATGCACTCGATCAGCACATTGCGATTCTTCTTTGTTTGTTACCAGACATTAGGTTTAAGTGGAAAAAGCTAAAAAATAGCCCATGGTGCAGTAGGAACAATTGTAGAATGCAGGCATATTTTCACACTGCAATTTCAAGTGAACACTATAAATCAAACGATAATCACTGAAAAGAAAAGTGCGGCTAGACGAGCGCACTGCGCGATTTCTTCTTGTAGTTCGCTCAAAATAAGTCTTAGTCCATTGTTTTTCTAGGAAATTGTCTAAGAAGGTTCAAACACCTCATATGAGGAAGTCTGTTATACATTTTTTAACTACGCAGTCGTGAATCTTCTTTAGTCAAAAAAATTATTTGACCATCGTTGAGAGTATTCTTGACTTGATCTGGAAGCCAATGGTTCGGTTTAAAAAATGTATAAAATTTAAAATTTGTGGAGGTGTTCTGCTTTGAAAAATGTACGATTTCACGTGAAAGTGTTATGGGAACCATGGACGATAACCGTAAAAAAATCGAAGTAGAAATTGCAGCAAAATTTTAAAAAACGGCTCTGATCTTTATTGTCCTAACCTTCAAGAATGCAGGAGGCTGAAGAAAAACAACACGTTTAATCACATGCCGCAATGATGGCGAATGATTAATCATTGCTGATATGGCGCCGTAAGACCTACCGTTGGAGAAATTCCCGATAAAATTTATTGCAAGGATCTAATCGGTGAATTCACGTCGATGCTTGCGTGTGCCCTTACGTTGGAAAAAAGGTCAAAAACCGGTCAACTCCTCATAACCGTGTTCGATTACCTAGGCAATCGTTGATGCTCCCAAAATCCTCGTGTTCTGATACCGAAGTATCAAGTTCCATATGTAGTCTTGAAAAATTGGCTTCCAGTGGTAGCCAGGTTCTGACGCCAAAATTATTTATTTGCCTGTAGTGGTGATTTTTTTTCGCTTTATTCCAGTGACGGATCAGTGTTAAAAAATTTGATTTTTCCATGAGAGCAGTGCCCTGGATTCTGTAGTGTGTCTCGTTAAACGTTCAGTTTATGTCATTTGAAGCCAATGACGATTTGAGTTCATCCTTTAAGTGATGTTCTTGTTTTTGTAGAGTACAGGCGGGCGCTTCAGCAGGTTCTTCCTGAAAGCTCATAAATACCATTAACTAGCTGATGATCAGACCGGGTTTCCGAAAAGAGTAATTAATCTTGCAGAAGAAGAGGCCTTCGGAAGGAGTAGAAATTCAGGCTTTGTCAAGACGTCTTGTGCAGCAGAATAAACCTTACTAAGACAAGATAAGTGACTCATAAAAAAGTCCCTTTGTAAGGAGGCAAAAAAGAGAACCTCTTCGGATTTCTCCTATTCGGGAGGGGGCGGGGCATATAGTGATTTGCGTCTCCAATCCCTTATATTAGTTTCTGCTGTTCTCCCATTATGCGAGACCTTCCGTTTAAATTCAGCGGATGTAGTTGTGTATGTAGTATGAGATGACAAACGCAACACTTTACGATTTCCCCTCCCGACTAGGATAGACCCACCTTTTCTTTTGCATTTGAATGTTGGAGACGGTTCACGATCGGAAATGCAACCGTGTAAAGTTTACTCGAAGCAACTCTTTGTTTCTGGAATTCCTTTCTTGTCAACCTGAATTCTGAAGTCGTTTGGCGCTTCCACTCAGCACAGCGTTTCAAGGTTCATAGCTAAACGGCCATCGATTAACACCTTATTTTAGGATAAGAATAAGGGTAAAAGACGGCGTTACTCAATCCTTTTTAGGATATGCCACGCATTCTACTTCTAGGGGAAATCACTGGGAATGTGTATTTGGCCATACAATGACCTGCGGTGGTCAGTCGATGAATAAGTCGGTGCTCTACGCCTCCCAGACAAGCCTGGTACATACCCTTCGATCCCAAAGGGATAGAAGGCTTGGTTGCCATAGGCAGAAAATTCGAACCAAGAACCTAGTATCGGGTGACGCGACAGCCGGCACCTCCTCCGACTGCGCCACATACACACGCCCTTCATTTTAGGATGTCTTTTAAATCATGCATAGATTAAACTACAATCAGGGGCAATTGCCAATGAGGCACTTAGACGCTCAAAATTATTTTATCCTTGTTATTGTATTTTTTGTATTATTTTTATTATATTTATTGTATTATTTTTATTGTATTTATTGTATTATTTTATCGTTGTTCTTCTTCAGCTTCTTTGTAAGTCAGACTTTATCGATTAGCTGACAGCCTCGGAGAGCCAGCTTTTTGTTCTCGTTACGAGGTTTTTGCTACGAGTTTGAGAGGCAGAAATTGGAGCTAAACTGCGACATGTGCATTTTTCGGATCTATCTGAAACGAGGGCGCGTGGAGCGCAGTTGGCGAAGGCGCCGGCTGCCGCGTGCACCCGACACCAGGTTCCTGGTTCGGATTTCGCGCCCAGGCCAACCAAGCCTTCCACCCTCGTTCGATGAATTGGTACCAGACTTGTCTGGGAAGGAAAAAACACTGACTTGTGCATCGGCTGGCCACCGCAAGTCATTTTATGGCCAAATAAACATTCAACACGCCTCCACGACATCCCGTAGAAGTAGAATGCGTGGTCCCAAAGAGGATTGAATAACGCCGTCCCTTATCCTTCATCCTTTTATCTGAAACGAACAACAGCATAATTTGTTCTCCGATGGTTGTCTTTTTGATGCTCGGGACGCGTTGACTTCCGTCTTGTATGCATTAAGCTAAGATCTTTTTGCAGCTCTGTAAAAATTGGGTTCTGCCCGAGTTTTTTTCGTGTTTTATTAACTTGTTTCATTAAGACTATTCGTTGAGACCTCAAAAAAATGCAGTGATTACCATCTCTACGCACAATTTATAAACCGAGGTGAGGACCAGAAAAACTAAGTTCTCACCTCGGTTTGTGTGTGTAAGACGAACATCGCTGCCCGGAAAGCAGAAGATGCGGGTTCGAGTCCCGCCTGGCGCAAGAGTTTTGATCGCAACAAAACATCCTGTAACAACATAAGTTCTCACCAATAAAACCTTAGAGCACAAGCACAGGTTATCGTTAATATATAGATGGTTTCTGAAAGGAAAAATCGGTATTTGTCGTGTAGGTGAGCAGCATTGGTGGGTGGGAACGCCTAAACCAATCAGACCGCATTGAATGGTCATGCCGTTCAGAGAAGGCGTATTCAGCAGGTACCCTTATGGGTTGGCATGTGTTCCGGCTGTGCTTTGGTTATCATTGGCTGGCGCGCTTCCACCTACCAATGCTGCTCACCTACGCGACATGTACCGATGCGAGGGCGATCATTGTACTTTTCGATTGAGGACGTCCGGATCGAGCAGCATCGTTGAGGGAGAAGTCTCCTTTTGCAAACCAACCGAGCCAGCGGCACACCGTAGCAGTGGAGGGGGACTCGGGATCCATCAGCGACACGACACACTCACGAC
This sequence comes from Heligmosomoides polygyrus polygyrus, assembly GCA_947396885.1. Classification (NCBI taxonomy): domain Eukaryota; kingdom Metazoa; phylum Nematoda; class Chromadorea; order Rhabditida; family Heligmosomidae; genus Heligmosomoides; species Heligmosomoides polygyrus. The sequence goes on along the minus strand of OX377206.1, from coordinate 4,864,428 downwards.
TGCTGGTGGTAGTCAGTTCGGCTGGACATGATACATGGACATGACGGATTTTCGTAATTTAGAGGACAAGGCGAATGCATTGATTTGGGTTTAGATCAGAACACGATGGTCCTCAAGTAGGTATAGTAACATGATATAACGCAGAACCTGTCAGAAGATGTGTCACTTTATTTGGATGCATCAAAAATTCTCAAAACTTTCCGGACATCCTGATATTTGCATTGCAATGCTTCAAAACTTCACAAAGTTGTAGAAAACAAATTGAAAATGGCAGTAATATTGATTACGGTTACACTTGATCATCCATTGAAAAAGCAAATGATAGTGGTGTTGATCGATTCATTTTTGGGGTGCGCCACGCACTCACTTTCATTGGATCTGGTGGTGTATCAGTCTGAGCATTTATCTGCTGTGGTTAGCCGTTGAACAAGTCAGCGTGTTATCTGTTATAGGAAAAGCTGATACTGATCTACTTGATACGAAGGCAGGGAAGACTTGCTTGGCTTGAATGGGACCCGAACTTTAACCTTGGTCTGGAGTGCATACGAGACACAGCGACTTTGGTGTTTCGGACTGCCCTGTCCACATTTCCGAATAAAGGTATTTTATGCATGAAATGAAGAAGCAAGAATGAGTTCTTTCAGTCAGTTACATAATAAGGGATTGAATTTATTTATGTGCGGTGATACTGATCAGTTTTCTAGCCATCTGGAAACCTTTAACATTCATTAAAAATTTTTCAAACGAAACTGGACATGTTTTACCAAGGTCAAATTAATAGCAGATTTAAAAACGCTGTCTAAACAGGGAACATATACATCTTGACGAAATGAAAAATAAAAGACGCATTCATTAATTTCCCATAGCTATCACTTAGCTTGGGCGCGTGGAGCGCAGTCGGAGGAGGCGCCGGCTGTCGCCTGCACCCGATACCAGGTTCCTGGTTCAGATTTGCCGCCCAGGCCCACCAAGCCTTCCATCCCTCCGGGGTCGGTGAACTGACACCAAACTTGTCTGGAAAGGATAAAGCGCTGACCTGTTAATCGGCCGCAAGTCATTGTGTGGCCAAATACGCATTCAACTCGCCTCCACGACATCCCGTAGAAGTAGAATGCGTGGCGCATACCAAAGAGGATTGAATAACGCTCTCCTTTATCCTTTATCTGTTATCTCTTAGCTTTTATCTCCTTTAACAAAAAGAATCGGAACAACTCGACATCAACACTGGAGAATAAGTAAAAAAAATATATTTAACCGTGAGCAGTTCGGCGAAAACAACATTTATTCAAATAATAAAAAATGCCTACTGAGGGAGAGAATAGCGCAGTACTGTTGTATGGCTCACCGAAAGATCTCCGCTTCTCTACACTTTGAGGGGGTGAAGAGGTGCCCTGTAAGAATCTCTGTAAGAAGCTTGTTTCGATTTGGAAGGCGTTGACTTGAAGCAAGACTTGCTTCTGTGCGGCCGTTAAAGGCGTTCACTTCGATTTCAGAAGCAACAAGTTTGTTTTGAAGAGTGTCCTGTTTGATATGAAAAGTGTCCAGTTTATCGGAAAGTGGTGTATTTTGGCCAAGTCACGTATCGTGTATTGTTTGCCCTGGATGGGATTCGAACCACCCATCGACTAGAAATGCACGTAGAAGTAGAAGCCACTGCCTCCTTTTCACGCCCACTTTATTGAATTAACCAGCCGTCAGAGCGACCTCTCTGTTGCACTGACAGCTTCCTAACGGCTTCGCCGTGGTTATAACTTCTCATCATCAATTGTGGCCGCCACCTGTGTCATGGTTTCCTCAGGAAGAGCATCTTAACTACGTGGATTGAGGAAAGTTAGAAAAAAAAAATCAAAAAATGAACGACATCCACAAAAACGGTTATTTGACCAATATCGTTTGATGGCAATCGATTCTTCAAAAACAAACTTTAGATTCGTGTTCAGCAACCTCGATTACCCCCAGGGCTGAAGTTTTGGACCGTTTGAACGACATCCACAGAAAATCGATAATTTGATCAATATCGATTGATGGCGATCGATACTTCAAAACCAACCTCGACTATCCCCAGGGCTGAAATTTCGGGCCACTGTTGATCGCCACAATCGTCGAGTACCCCTAATACGGCGTTCCCCCACTCTAGTTATGACGGAGGAGGAGGAGGCGCCTACAGTCGTGTGTATCCGATAGCAGGTTCCTGGTTCGGGATTCCCGCCCAGGCCAACCAAGCCCTCCATCCCCCGGAGGCCGGTGAATTGGTACCGGAAAGGGTAAAGCGCTGACTTGTCTATCGGTTAGTCGCGGTAATTCATTGTGTGGCCAAACACGCATTCAAATCGCCCCCACGACATTCTGTGGAAGCAGAATGCGTGGCGCACCCCAAAATAGATTGAGTAGCGCCGCCTTTTATTCTTGTTCTTTAAGATGATAACGCGCTGTGAGAGGAGAGTCTAAAAGTGAAGCCATCATTGTAAATTATGCTATATCGCATCATACGGACTTCCGTTTTTGTGTGAGACGGTCAGGATGTACGAAATAGGCCACGCCCCTTGCCGGGAGGGGGGGGGGCATGCGATCTTCCTCTCATCGCCCCTGCTCACCCACCCCAACCCCCTAGGCTTCACCGAGAGTTTAACGGCTGCCTCACGAAACCTTTAGACGCAAAACAAAATTTCTCGGTCCTAAGAACAGCGGATGTACCTCCTGATGCCACGCCCCCAGCAGGAGGCGGGTGTACATCCTCATAAGACCTTTTAGGGATCGTTTAGTGTGCACGCGACGCGAGACGCGATGTTATGGTAGGCTCCCATGTCGATCGCTCGACGCGATGAATCGATATACGCGCTTACCATAAGGGCCCGTTTATACTTCCGATGCCGAGCGACGCAATGTCATGTAGGGGCCAAATTGATCGATCGTGTCGTGTGGCTACCATATCCGAGAGTAACGACTCATGGCAGCATGCCACCAAAGAACTTGTCTAGAAGCTAGGAAGGTTGGATTACGATTCAGCCCGGACAAATCGAAAGCCATGAAGATAGAGTTACCGTTAATTACCGTTACTAAAAAAATCCTCTAAAAATTAAGCACCTCTACTCTTCAGATACCTCCTACGATTGATGGTTAAAGATTCACGATTTACGAAATTTCGGAACCAGCTAGATAGATCATCAACGAATTCTCTAACCGTGCTCTCCAGAATACGCTGGCGACGTCTGAGACGTCCCGCATTGTTCCCGTCGCTCTACTGAATTCCTGAGTGCCCGGAGTCGTTGGAGGGCAAACGGCATCCGTACCCGCGCTCGGGCGCGCACACATACACACGTGCGCGGCCGTTCCCACATTCATGTGCTGGGATTCGGGACGAGAAGAGGAACCCGCTGGTGTTCTTCGACTTCTTCGCTTCGTATAACTCCCGAACCCTCGAAGAAACCCCTCTTCGTCGAATGGTACTCCCAGACTCCCTTCCGGTTTGAAGGTTGCCCGATCAGCCGCTGTTCTTGCGCGATTAGCATAATTGATCTAATTTTAATCCATTCGCTCTTCTCCTCCACATGTTAATTGCCCCCATACCTTCAGTTTTCCTTCCTGTGCGTCTTGCTTCTTTACGCAGTCGATGTCGTCTGACCACTGTTTGTTCGTCGTTTCCTACTCAATACACCTTTTTTCACATTAAGCTAACAAGGAGAGGTTCCCAACTCATGGCGAGCTTTTGCGATGCTATTTTGACAGGATGTGGGGCCCTGTGGGCGGAGTCCACAACCACAGTCAGTTTTTGCTGAACGCTTTTTTAAAGACCTGAAAAAGAGGTGTGAAGACGTGTGCGCAACTATCATCACCCCCTACGACACCTCACGAGATGTGCCTCGATGGCGCAGTCGGTAGGAGTGCCACCTTGTAAGAGCACACCGGTGGGCTTCTCAGTTCGAGTACGAGTGCTGCCGATATTTTTGCACATATCAGGTTGTTGTTATTACGCTTTCTCGCTTGGTTGGCCTAGGCGGGAAATTCGAACCGTGGAACAGGAATCGGGTTCACGCGACAACTGGCGCCTCCTCCGACTGTGCTGCACATGACTATTCAAAGTATTAGGTTGTTGCAGAAGTTCTCGCCATTTTGAAGACATCATATTTTTCTAGTTTCACAAAAAAGCGAAACACATCAAGAAACGGAGTAACCGCCATTATGTTCTATCGCTCTTCTTCACCTCACGAGATGTGCTTCTGTGGCGCAGTTGCTAGGGGCGCCGCCTCATAGGAGCACACCGGTGGGCTTTTCAGTTCGAGTCCGAGTGCTGCCGATATTTTTGCACATATTAGTTTGTTGTTACTACGCTTTCTCATGACCACAGGAGGTAATTTTAGACCATCAATGCTTACAACAAACCAAGGCTGTTTATTTGCGCCTTCATATTTGCTAGTTTTTCAACTATTCATATCTGCACATATCATTTCTCTGGGATTAAAAAGTCTCATATGTTTATTATTAAATTAAAGGTCTTATATTTATTATTTCCCTGTCGGTAGGTCGCAGAACTGTCGGTAGGTCTGTCTAGCTTATAATCTGCAATCAAAAAAAAGTCACGGGTGGTACCCTTTTTGTATAATATTTTACCCCAGTTACCTAAATATTTTCAATATACCATCTCGGCTGCATGTCCTGATCGAAAGTAGTCGGCCGACAACACGTTCATGTGAGAACAACATTTTTAGTGCACTTATGTACCGATAGGGCCCGGGTTATAAAATATTCAACCGTGAGATTTGTGTGCAATTACGGTATCTTTGGTGATACGGTATGATATGGTGGTGGTACAAATATGAATAGTTGAAAAACTAGCACATATGGCGTAAGTAGACAGTCTTGGTTTGTTGTAAGCATTGATGGTCTAAAATTGCCTCCTATGATCATGAGAAAGCGTAGTAACAACAAACTCATCTGTGCAAAAATACTGGCAGCACTCGGACTCGAACTGAGAAGCCCGCCGGTGTGCTCTTACGAGGCGGCACTCCTACCGACTATGCCACCGAGGCACATCTCATGGGGTGTCGTAGAGGTTGGTGAGTGTTTCGCACACGCCTTCACACCTCCTTTTCAGGTCTTCAAAAAAGCGTTCAGCAAAAACTGACTGTGGTTCTGGACTCACAGGGCACTAAATCCTATCAAAATAGCGTCGCAAAAGCTCAACATGACTTCGGAACACTTCCTTATAAACAGTCTTTGTTTTAAACTGAACAGTTTTTTTATTTTAAATCGGGCAGCTTTAAAAATAAAATGAACGTTTTAAAAAGTATTTTATTACTATCCAGGTTCTATTTTTTTCGGAACCTTGGCAAGGTATGTTTCAGCTGTACATATAATAGTACTGTGCCAAACATAAGGTTGTAGGTGGATTTTATTTCGATCTAACGTTCCAACTAAACCGCCGTCATCAGGGGCCTAAAAACCTGACTTGATGACCTCTGATGACGACGGTTCAGTCGAGACGTTAGGCCGAAATAAGGTCCACCTACAACCTCGTGTTTGGCCCAGTAGTGATATACAGCTATTTTATTACTTCTTTTAAACTATAAAAGCTATTTTTGTTACTAGACTAAAGCTAAACAGCTTCATCACAAAATTGTTTATCAGGAAATGTGGGACTGATTACCATGCGATTCCTATGAAATAGGAAAGAAACACCATCGACTACAGATGTTTTCATACAAAGGAAGAATATACGACCTCGTAATGGTTCACAAAATTCTCTATGGCTTCTATGGACTTGACAAACGCGAATCCTTCATTGGTGAGAGCATCCAGAACCCGAGATGGAGTGAACTTTCATCAAATTCTACAAAATCTTCAACACGAGTTAAAGCCATTTACTGAGAATGCAAGTCGATGTCTAAATAATTCGAGAACATAACGAGATTTGGAGACAGAGCTCTTCTTTTTTGTTCTCCTTATTGTGCAACAATTATTACGGGATTTCAGGGTGTTTTCCGTCGTCGCAAACCGTCGCTCGATCATGCCTCCTCCAGTTTTAGTTTTTTTTTTTGAAAAAGGTTGGCACCGTTCGATTCGTTTCTTCGGGTACAAACATGTATACGACTTTACCAGAACACCAATGTTTTCGCCGTAGGTGGCCCAAAAAATAACTGGAGCAGAATTTTGCGATTAGAGCAGCTTATTTCCAGGTCATGCGTGCTTTCGGAGTATCTCAACGTTGTACGGTGTACGTTGCCAGTGCGCTTTCATGCCAGGAATGCTCCGAGAGTGCGCCATGCACAATGCATACAGAGTCGAACCTATAAATCGAGTGGGCGAACGCATGTCCACACCGCTCTATCTTCCCTTACTGGGAAATGCGAAGTCTTCAAGACTATTTTGAAGCGTTTGGAGAACTTTATCATGAATTTCCAGCCGTTCTGCTTAGGAATTTTTCTAAGGCTTTTCAAATGTTAGCCTTTGGAGTGCGCCATGAACAATGCATATAGAATCGAACCTTTCAATCGAGGGGGACAGCTTGTAGAACGAGCGTTTGAAGGAATTTGTAAGAAATTTCCGACCGCCTTACTCTGGAATTGCTCTAGGGCTGTTTAGCTAACCTTTGTAGTGTGCCGTGAGCAATGCATACAGAATCGAACCTTTCAATCAAATTCAACTGCAGCGCCCCATTCGATTGAACGGTAATTCTATATGTATTTTTCACGGCGCAGTCCAAAGTCTCGCCGGGACAGAGTACAGCAATTCCGGAGAAGGGCGGCTGGAAATTTATGATAAAGTTCTCCGAACGGTTCGAAATAGTCTTGAAGACTTCGCATTTTCTAGTAAAAGAAGATAGAAGCGCAGTGGATATGGTCCGCCCACTCGATTGATAGGTTCGATTCTGTATGCATTGTGCACTGCGCACTCTCGGAGCATTCGTGTGGCCACCCACAGCAAAAATATGGGTGTGCTTTAGCAGACTCCCAAATTCATGCTTTAGCAGACTCCCAAATTACCTTCGTGGAAAAATATTTTGATAGGAAGTTGACTTTCGAGGATAGTATCTAAAATTACTACACTTTTTGAATAGCTATAAAACTATACGAAGGTGTAGGTCTAAGGTAGCGTTCATACTTCAACGCCGAGCGACGTGACGCCACGTTTGGGCTACATTGATTGAGTGACGCGATCGATCAATTTGGCCACTTTACATGCCGTCGCGTCGCTCGGCGCTGAAAGTATAAGCGGGGCCTAATGGTGAAGAGGGGGTCCACCGGACCTTCGGATAAAAGCGAATAAATCCTCTTACACCTTTGCGTCAGCACACTCCCTATTGTCACGTCACGTCCTTACGCGTGTCTCCTGATCAGACGAATGCGCGTCAACTGCTTGACCGTGGCGATAGGCAGAGTTGTTCGAACTCGCTCCAGGTATTGCAACGTTTTTCCGCGTGTTTCGCTATCCATCCCCCTCAATTGTGAATGCTGTTTTGGGTACTTACTCAAACAATTATCAGGACTAGAGGACATAAGGCTAGCATGATTGTACTTCAAATTGTATGTTCTCTTTACTGCCATGATTTTTACGAGAATATCAGATGGACCCCTTCTTCATCGACTCGACCTCGTATGGATCCTGAATTTTCTGCTTGAAAATCTAATGTTGTCGTTACGAGCTGTATGTTGTTGGCCCGATTTGTTAGTTTTTTTAATTGTTTTGTTTTTGTCGCGTGACCTATTTTTGTTTGTTTTGTTATATCATACCCCTAAGACGTAGTAGAATAAATAAGTAAAGAAACAAATAAATCAATGTAGACAATTTTACCTTAAACAATATTTTTATTCTTGTGGTTAGGTGCTGGAAAGCATAGGATTTGCTGACGGGTTATATGGGGAGATTGCGCCTCGCACCCGTCCAATGCACCACATTCCCGGTTTATTTGGTAGTATAAATGCTGCTTGCGTACCTAAACACTGCAAACTGCAGAACAAATTACAGTAGAAGAAACGCGGTGTCATTCTCCTCACCATACGTAACCTTAGGCTCCGACTCTATCAATGAAATAAGCATTGCAGTGCTCTGGACGTGTGCATGGTATAGTTGTGCTCTTCAAAAATATCGAATAACCGAATGTATTCAAATAGCTACAGTTTTGGAATATTCGAACATTGCGTTTGTTCGAGCATTCGAATTCGAATACGTTCGAACATCGCGTTTTTTCGAGCATTCGAATTCGAATACATTCGAAGCATTCGAATTCGAAAACGTTCGAACATCGCGTTTTTCGAGCATTCGAATTCGAATACATTCGAAGCATTCGAAATCGAATACTTTCGAACATCGCGTTTGTTCGAGCATTCGAATCCGAATACGATCGAACATCGCGTTTTTTCGAGCATTCGAATTCGAATACATTCGAAGATCACGTTTGCTCGAGCATTCTAATACGAATATTAGATTTCGAAAAAAATTGTTCAAATTCGAATGTTCGAATATTCATTCGTGTACAACTATAGTGCATGGCACGGTATCTTCACACGAAAGCTTGTTGTATCAGAGCGTTTCAAAACTAACCCAAAAGGTTATTTTATTCAGGGAGATAAGAAGTTTGTGCTCGAAAAGTGATCATGACTTTTTTCAAGGCACTATCCTGTTTAGAAGTTTTTTATTTCGAATTCATTCATTTTGCCCTTCAGCTCAGATCCCAGCGATTGTGTTTTTGAATTTCTCCACGTCACTATCAATTTTTCAAGCCGTCCAGGGCTCTTCTAACATCTCTCTCTTCAGTTTGGCAGAGCGTGGCATTATTTAGGAGCGGTTTGCAGTGCTTCAGTGTTCTCACATTTATCATACCGCCTGGAATGACAATATTCATCTCCGGCCTGCTTATCTTCTGGTCCCGAGAGTCTGATGTCAGTGTCGACGGAAGAAGCGGTGGCGGCTCCTGTGGGACCTATTGTGATTCGCATTTCGAGTTTTGTAGATTCTGGACCGGAGCGCTTCCAAGCCCTTCTTCTTTTTCTTCTTCCACTCGATGCCAAGTTTTTTAGCTGAGATGCTTTATGATCTGCACGAATTTCTACGTGAGGTCGTGGCTTTCAGAAGGGCTCAAGCTGTTGCCTCGGAGTTCTTCTCCAGCTTTTTGAGAAAGCTTCATTTGGTTTTTGCCATTGTCTCCTTCATCAGAGACTAGAAAATTAGAAAAATAATGTCCTACTATATATAAGCGAGAACGGTCGCTTGTCACCGATCACGGTGGGAGTGATGTGATTATGATCGTCGATGTAAGGTTTGCACAGGAGGGGAGGGCAACCACTATCGATCGATATTATCGATTTTCTCTCAGGTTTAACGACCGAGGTGGGAATTAAGCGATTATGATCATTGAAGGAAGGTCTTCACAGCAGGGGAAGCAATCAATATACATCGATATTATCGATGTTCTCCCAGATTTAGCCGATCGGGGTGAGGTACGCGAGTGTTGTGGCCGAAGGAATGCTTCATATCAGACGGAAAGTTTCAATGGGTATCGATCGATACTGATGACGATCGCGCGAAGCGCGCAATTGCGAGGCGCGCCGATAGGCGTGACGGAGCACTTGTTAATTAATTACGACAGTATAAGACAGTCGTGAGGTTAAAAAAGTGTTGGATAGCTGCACAGTACACCGCATTCACAACAACAGCAAAAACTGAACTTCTATAAAACATATTAGGCTGTCGCAAAATTAATCGCCGAAACGGACCACCCACTTCAAACTGCTATGACTTAGCTTGTGCACAACTTTTTTAATCGAGGTAAGAACCACCAAAACCTATATATTTTTTTGCCAACGAACAGGTAATGAATCTAATTCTTTGGAATAAAAACTGAGATCAGAGGAATTAACGAAAAGGGCACATTCAACATCGGCCAAATTAGTGAATTGTTTCTGACGCAAATCAGAATCAAGAGCTTGGGAAAAGTGATAATCAGTGGGGAAAGAGCCGGAAGAATATGGTGGGTAAGAGAGAACTTCGATACCTAAATGGGTCAACTTTTGCCGAGTGATTTTTGAGGTTTGTGGCTGTGCGTTGTCCTGCAAAAGGAGCCCCCTCTTCTATTCACCACTGCCGGCCACAAATTTTGCAACTTCTCATACGTTTGGTCTGAATCACGTCAGTAATACTCTGCTGTGAATGCTTGACCAGGCTACAAAGAGCCGTAATGGATTGCTTCCTTACAACACCACCCCAAAATAAGCATAACTTTGTAGGGTGAAGGTCGCGTTTAGGAAAGGACGTTGGAGTGGCATCCTTACCTACCCAAACAGATACCCGCTTCCTGTTATCGTAAAGGATCCATTTTTCTCTACAGCCACAATACGGCTTACAAAAGGTTCATTTGTAAAGCGAACTGGCAGGTTGGAGCAGGTGTCGAAACGTGCCAGACGCTGCTCATCGGGCAGCTCATGAGGCACCCACTTCGACTTCTTCTTCACCTCGCCGATTCTCGCCAAATGTCTTGCTACCGTACACTGGTGTACACCAAGGTCCTCAAGTGTCGTGCGTGTATTCGTCTCCGGATTTGCTTCAACGGCTCTTTCTCAAAACTTCACCGTCACCTGCGTCCGCGATCCGGTTTTTTTCGAGATCAAAATCGCCAGAAGCGAATTTTTCGAAGCAGATTCTCACCGTTCGTTCGCAAGGACAGTCGTTCCCGAAAGCGCTGCTAAGGTCACGTGATGCCAGAATGTCCCAATTCAAATTCGTAAAGCATGATGACTCGGTAGTCGCGTCGGTCCATGATTTTACGGAGCCCTAGAAAACGTCGGCTGGAACATTAGAGTGACATCCACATGTTTTTTTTTTTGTTGTTGAAAGGGCAGGAAAAAGCCTTTGGAAAGGTATGTGTGGTTTTTCCTGAGACGGACTGATTTAGGGTAAAAAAACTTATTTATTTATATAAACCTCGAAACGGAGATTAATTTTGAGCAATTGGCTTTGGGGCGTTATTATACTGTCGTCATTTACGGCTGTACTAGAACGGATTGTTTCTGCTTAATTCCTGCTGATTTCAATAGTTCTTCACACCAGTACTAATGGACCCTAAGCCCTAGCTTCTAGTTGTGCCGCTGCGCGGGGCGGCCCCATGGTCGGGGTAGATATCGATCGGGCGGCGCGAAAATCGATATCTATAGCGATCGTGGTGCCGCGCCACATGGCGGCGCAAGTGTAAACTAGGGCTAGGAGAAGGGGTAAGACCTGGTATTAAGGTGAAGACTAAAAAAAACTAGCAAACTTATTGAGAAAAAAGTTCGTTAAAAAATCGTTAAAATTTCTGCTAAGTCGTTAAGCCACTGCCAGTTCACTCAAAATGCCGTTAATTCGTTAAATTGGTTAAGTCGTTAACCGTTGCAAATGTGCACCCCCGCTGCAAATTTGATGAGATTGGCTTTTTCGAGAATTCTGCTAATCGTCATGATTCCGCCGAGGAGACGAAGAAGCCATCGTAGAGGGGTAAATGATGCGAGTGTTGTCATCGGAAAACAGATTCGCGACACAGCACACCAATCATCTCATTTCAATTGACACCCGTCGCCGACCTACGGTTCGCGGATGAAGAAAAAAACACGAGCGGCTCAGTGGTGCGCCGTCTTCTACGGAGCACTACCTATTACTATGACACCAGCGGCGGGGAGGAGCAGAAGCGGACGGACGAGCGACGCCTTCGTCTTCCGAACAACACCACCGCTGTTACATGAATTTTCTGAACGTGCGGCGCTACGGCCACATCGTCCTACCACAGTTCGATTTTTTCAGTGCATTATTTGTACCACTTTCAACTCGAATCCGACATTTTTCAAATCAAATTCGACACTTTTCACGTCAAATTGGACCCATTTCAAATCAAAGTGGACATCTTCAAATCAAATTGGACGCTCTTCTAAGGCCGGTCTAAGTCTTTTAAAATCAAACGAGCTTTCCCAAATTGAAATGAGCTTCTTCTACATTGAACTAGAGACTCTTCAAAAAAGGTTAGAAAAATTTTCTGTTCATGGAAAATTCTAGTGTAACATTCTTTGATGTTTTAGTTCATCTACCCAATAAGTGAACATATTGTTTGAGATTTTATCCAATTTTTATTGTTGAGCAAAAATATTGGTTCAAAGCTTTTTTAAAGGGTAGAAAGGCGGGCATTATTTGGTTCCGAAAAAAAGGATTGCGCCATGTCTTCTTCCAAAGCGCCGCGATTTTTATTTGATTGTCACAGAATTTCCGTCTAAATGGAGTTTGACACCTGTTAACGGTACAATATAAACAACTGTAAAGAACAGACATGTCGTTACCTTGATGGTTCATGTAAGTGGCATTTACAGTGTCTATCAAATAAAAGGTGGGCGAGCCTTTTCAGTGCATGGCGTGATCTGATCTCTTGATGCATTATATGTTTGCTTCTTTCCTGTGATTTAGAACAAATTTTATTTTGTTATATTTTTCCTAAAAATAAAAATTTTGTAAGATTGTTATATTTATTGGGGCAGATAAACTAAAAAAAATCGAAGGAAGTTATACAAATTTTCCTTGAACAAAAAATATTTTAACCGTCTTGTTGAGTCTGTCGTTCAACCTATCTGAAGGTCATTTCGATTTGAAAGAGATCGCTTTGATTTTAAGAGTCTTAAAGCTAACCTAAAAGAGTAAAGGATAAAAAGGATAAAGGACGGCGTTACTCAATCCCTTCTGGGATGCGCCAGCGCATTCTACTTCTACGGGATGTCGTGGAGGCGACATGAATGCGTATTTGGCCATACAATGACTTGCGATGGCAAGCCGATGAACAAGTCAGCGCTTTGTCCTTCCCAGACAAGTCTGATACCAATTCACCGACCCCGGAGGGATGGAAGGCTTGGTTGGCCTGGGAAATCCGAACCAGGAACCTGGTATCGGGTGCTCGCAGCAGTCGGCGCCTCCTCGGACTGCGCTACACGCGCCTAACTTAGAAGAGCATCCATTTTATTTCATAATTTTTCATTCAATTCTATTTTTATTTGATTAGTTTTAAACGTTTAATTTAATTAATTTTTAATTTTTAATTTAACTTAATTTGAAAAATTTCAAATTCGGCCTGAAAATGAAATATTTAATTAATACACATGGCGCATGAATGATAAATATGCATGAAACGATATGAAAGAGGGAAATATGCTCTACTAGATTATTAACGCGAATCGAAGGTTTCCACCGTTTTATGCGTTGCATATTTCCACCATTTTTTGGGTTTTATAAGGTTAGTTTGTTAACGTTTCTATGAAGGAAGTGGAGAAACGGACCTCTTTATTTGGAAAAAATTATTCATGTTTGACAAACATGGCCTAAGTAGATCATTTATCGCTTCATATTGATTGTTCTATCACATTTTGGTTCTACCTCATTGATTTTGATCTACCTCATCTAAACTCCACGAGATCATAAGAGGTTTTGATGTACTTACGTAGAGAAAAACATGCAACTTTAATAATAATAATAATAATAATAATAATAATAATAATAATAATAATAATAATAATAATAAATAAACTTTAAGTACTGGACCGTAGTTCCGAAAACAAACTCGAAAAGAATTTGTTTCATATCACTTTCTTAAATGTATGCATGGGTAAGGTATTATAAGCTTCTCTTAATTTGGATCTGTAACCGGAAGCGTGAGCTCCAGTCAACTTTCCGTGGCTCTCCCTCTTTTATCAGATGACTTCCGTCGTTTTTAACGGTGACTATGTAACTTCTACTTGCAGCGATTAGCTTTTTGGTAATTATGAAGTGTGAAGATGACGTTTCCAGGAACCCTTGCGGCGTGGAACACGCATAAATTAAAAGAAAAATTCTCGGTTTTTAAAGTTCAGGAATGTTCCGGAAGACCAGTACATAGAACGCTGTTCGTTTCACGCAACGTTTCCTTGCATTCACTTCTTCAGGAGACACGTTGATGATCTTGAGAGCAGTACAAAGTCGTAGAAACTAGAAGTCAAAGAGACCAGATCCTTTCGTGTTCAATGAGACGTATGCGCGCCAATGCATATCTTATGAAGCGCATGATTTATGGGTAGTAATCTAATGCAGGGTGGGGGGGGGAATATTTACAGATTAATTTACCTCGGCTAGGATGTTATATGGTAAGACGTAATAGCATGTTGAGTTTTATGTGTCATACAAGTACTGCAACCTGCCTCAAATCATGGTTCGAACCCTTGTCCTTCTAACAACAACTACGGTAACTATGCATTATCGAGACGTTTTTTTAAAGTTTTCCTGACACTTCATTAGGCTTTAGATTAATTGAAACACACACATGTAGGGAGCAGGTCGCGTATATAACTGCTAAAGTGCTTTTGGCCAAGACTTGGAAATTAGAATTTCAATCATTGCTGCAAAAATAATTGGAATTTTCAGTCATAATATGTAGCCATTGCTGTCTCCGCATAGCCCATGGCTCCCGAGTTGAGACATCTTGGCTAGAGACATTCCCCTCCCCACGAGCAAAAATCAAATTATTTTCCCGCGCGCGGCAATTTGAATTCATGACGCCGGCGCACCTGATGGAGACTTCATCTCCTACATATTTGATTTCATTGGACTTTGCTACTGTGGTCTACTTCTGTGCTCTGCGATTTAATTGTTATTCTAGAAGAGTGAAGATTCAAGAAGTTAGGAATTCGTCGATAACGGATGAAAGCGATACAGGAATACAAAATGAAGACTGGCGCTTTTAGATCCATTCTGGGATGCGCCACGCGCTCTGCATAGTTCTAGGATATGACATTGAGGAGATTTGAATGCCCATCCGACCTATTCAATGCCTTGTGATGGACAAGTCGGTGTTTTATCAATCCGTAACGAGTACGATTCCAATTTATGAACCCTGCAGTGAGGGAAAGCTGCTTCTTCTGGGCGGAAATCCGAACCAGAAACATGGAGTCGGAAGCACGCGACATCCAACGCATTTTCCTGCTGCGCTACCATGCGCCCTACCATAATACATACAGAGAATACCTCTGGAGACGTGAGCAGTATAGTCGTATTTTTTAAAGAAATTTCGTCGAAATAATGAATGAATAAATTCTACACCAAAAAGTATTGAGCAAACGAACGATCGAATTTATTCGCTCATCAATTTTTTCAAATGATCGAAAATCGAGTAAGCCCCATTTTTCGTTTATTCGAATATTCGATTAGTCGCGCACGATTTGTTCGAATCTGCTTTTGTGCTTAGGGATTGAAAATTTATTCGATATTCGAATAAAATTGTTCGATTTTCGAATAATGTTGAAATATTCGAGTTTCGAATAATATTTGAATATGGCTCTACACTCGATGTTGGAATTCGAACGAATATTCGAAAATCTAGAAATATCGAATATTCGACTATTCGAATAATTATTCGAATAAATTATTCAAATAATTATCCGAACATATCCTTTCGGGCACAACTATAGTGGGCAGCATCAAGTTATTCTATGCCTAAGAAGGTGTCTTTGCGGTTATAATTTTTGCTGTTACATATTTAACCACTGCATGCGATTTTAGATAACTATTCGCATAAGAAGAGTGTAAGAAAGCCAGCTTGTAGTTGTGCTCTCCCAGAAATTTCGAATCACCGAATATATTCGAATAGCGACGATTTTCGAGCATTCGGATTCGAATACATTCGAAAATCGTGTTCTTTCGAACGTTCGAATACGAATATTCGAATTCGAATGCTCGAATATTCATTCGGGCACAACTACACAGGACACTCTATAACATCAGTTTTTCGGTTCCTTTAAACGTATTCTACAGTAGGGGAGCGTGTTTTATTTGAAATCCTAATCGGAAGGGGGCATATGGTGGTTTACGTCTCCGTTGCCAAGCATGGGTTTCTACGAGAACTTCAACTGCTATGGCGCCAGGCCTTCAATTTAAATTCAGAGAATGTGGTTGTGCGGCATTGGACATTTTGAGCTTCGAAATCAGCTTTCGCCTGTTTACTCGTTCTGGTATATTTCCTGTTTTTATTTTCCTCCATTTTTACTTTATTACAAGTTTTATTATACATTTTTCCTTGCGAAACGTCAAACATTTCTCTTCGTTCTCTTCGTAGCTTTGCAAGCATTGTGGGAAGCATGATCATGATTATTCGACAACTTCATGTTCGGGTTGCATCAATAGACACCGAATGTTGCGATATTTTCTCGATGTTTTTGGTAAATTATGCTATCGTCGAGCTGGAGGAGCCCCAGCGTGCTTCAGGCATTTCGTGGTGCCCATTCGAATACAAATGACCACCGACTCCGTCCGCGCTCGTCATTTCGACTCCAGTGCTCCTCACGTTGTGATAAAATACGCCCCATTTTTTTGTTGCGGTTGAATTTTCTTTAAACAGTGAGGAAGCGTAGAACGTGGAGTGACTAAGTCAGTGCATTCGATCAAATGGCGCCGGTGGTGTAATGGCGTAGAGTAATCATGCCCGGTCAGCAGAAGGTGCGGGTTCGAGTTCCGCCTGGCGCTAGAGTTTTGATCGCAGCAAAACGTCCTTGTAATAGCTTATAACTAAGTCAGTGCTTCAAGAAACACGTTTCCCGCTAGTGAACGAATCCATCTCGATTGTCAGACTTAGTAGACTATCTAACCATGGAAGGGTCTCAGGCGTAGGTTTGAACGGGGGAAATGGATTGTACTGCGAGAATCTCCACCCTTCATAGAGTAGAGAAACATGTTTCGTTTTTGCTGAGTCCTTGAACCAAAAGAACTACGGGCCCTCGAATGCGGGGTACAGTGTCGCACCGTCAGCGCGTGCAAACGTGCATTCGTGCGCACGCGCGGACGCATGAGACAGGGCGAAAGGCTTTGTGACAGGCAGATCGGTGGCTCAGCAGGTTGAGGCGCTGCTTCACAGGTGCTAGGTCAGATGTTCGACTCCCGAGCTGTGCACTATTTTTGCATTTTTCATGACTGCTGCCATCTTTACCAATTTGCTTCCTGCACATCTACTACACACTCATTTCACTCTAAATTGTCAAATAAAGGTCAGATTGGTGCTCAACGCGAAGTTTGTGCAAAAATGCTGACCATGACCTTACCATTAATCACCTCTACGTACAGTAACTTAGCGTACTCCAGCGTAATTTAAACAAAAAACGGATCTCAGATTCGTGATCAGCACCCCAAAAAACTCCCTTGGGAGAAGTTTAGGCAAAATCGGTGATTATGACCTTGACATCTCTAGTCACCCGTACCAACTGTAACCCGTACCTGTTCTAAGGTCATTGTTTAACATTCGCTGAAAAACACAAAACATTTTATAATTCAGAAACTGAGAAAAGTGAGTGAAGCACAGCTCATAGTAAACCCTTATTTGACAATTTAGGGAGAAATAAATGTGTAGGAGATGTGTAGAAAATAAGCTGATTGAAACCACCGTTAAGGCATTTGTACGCAAGGCGCCTGTACTTTCACGACTTCAGAGGTCGAGGAGAGGTCGAAAAATTTTTTCCCCCAAATCTCGCCAGTTGTGTTATTTGGGGTGCTGATCACCATCTGTTTTTCAAATTTCGGCTGATTACGGTAGGTTACGGTAGGTACGGGTGACGGTGCAATACAGTACCCCCCCCCAACTTCGAGGGCCCGTAGCTCTTTGGGTTTAAGGACTCAGCAAAAACGAAACATGTTTTTCTACTGTATGAAGGGTGGAGATTCTCGCAGTGCTATCCATTTTCTCCGTTCGGACCTACGCTTGAAACCCTTCCCTGGTAACATTAGAGGCAGCTTCTAGTGAGAGATGTCAAAAAATCCACGGGTCACCCACACCGATTCGGCTTCAAATCGTAGAGCTGGGTTCGAGACGGTTTCATTCTTCTACACTTTACGGATATGCTGGTTAAATCATTTTCAACTCATACAACCTCTCCTAGCCAGTATTTGTAAATTAAATTGTTTAAAATTGCTTAAAACAGTTTTGCCGCAAATTTTATTGAATAAAGGATAGGGATAAAGGACGGCGTTACTCAATCCCTTATGGATGCGCCACGCACCCTATTTCTACGGAATGTCATGGAGATGATTTGAATGCGTATTTGGCCGTACAATGACTGGCCAGCCGATGAACAGGTCAGCGCTTATACTTCCCAGACAAGTCCGAGACCAAGGGCCGAATTCATCAACGACTTACGTAACTTTAATGGAGAATAGTAAGCTTACCAAGCAATATGGTGAGTGATAAGCTACGTTAAAAGCTCAGATAACGCGGCTTATCGCTCATAATATTGCTTGATAAGCTTACAATTCTCCGTTAAAGTTACGTAAGTCGTTGATGAATTCGGCCTCAACTCATCGACTCCGGAGGAACGGAAGACTTGGTTGGTCTGGGGGAGAAATCCGAACCAGGAACCTGGTGTCGGGTGCACGCGACAGACGGCACCTCCTCCGACTGCGCTACATGCTCGACAAGGGCTATAGAACGAGGCATGAACATGCTGACGACATCTTCATCATCACCTGTAGGTAAGTTGAGCTCGTTAAGACGTTGATGGTAAGGAAGTTCGACCCAGCTTGAAACCTAAGAACTCTGGAATACTACCTAACGCTTCATGTCCGATTTCTGGCTTAGAAACAGCAGAATACCAATCTGAGGTGCTGTGTAGGAAACGTTGGAAAAAATCGTCCAATATGAAATATGAATTCTCAAACTGGAATGTAGTGGCGATCTCGATTCGTATGGTCACGTCAGCCCCAGTGGGTGGTTGACCTATTCTATTCTCCGCCTCAATCAATGATCCAATAGTGCTCCGTTGCATTTAATTTGGCCGGTTTTCTTTGGCTACGAATCTCTTCAACTCACTTCTCTTCTGTAACTACCTCAATGTGCATTCCCATTTTGAGAAGCGTTCTTACTTTTTGAGCATTCAATGCCCAGGTTTTATGATCGTGGATCACGGATATCGCTGAAATTATTGCCTTCTCACCGTCCCTAATTCAAACCAACAACCCTTTGATGAATCTCTAACCTTTTGATGAATTTTAGCGGTCTTGGACACTAATTTCAATACCAATGTTTTACCCCTCAAGTGCATCCTTTGGACAATCGGCCTTGTTATCCATCTCTCTCTCTCATTGTATAACTGGGCCCGGATTCGTCAAGCAATGGGTATAGGTAAAGATACCTTTCCGGAATCGTACCCACTACCAGCAGTGGGTAGTGGTTACGATTCGTATCCATGAAAGGAATCACGGGTAAGGTACAACTGGTCCTTTTGCAAGAACAGCTGGGATTCATCAACGACTAACCCGCGGGTATAGGGGGTAGACATACCCACGATGAATCTTGCGTCTCTGACTCTTGCCTCATCTCTTCCTGACTCTGATCTCCACTCCTTATATCCCGCATACCCACGGGTTTAATTGTTGATGAATCCGGCCTCTGATCTCACTGGAGCGGCATTTTGTCAATGGGGCGCGAAGGAGTCGCGGGTATACGGATGTACTCACGACGATCAGAGGGTTTTCTCTACCCACTGATATACCCACGATTTAGCGCGTAAGGTTTATCATGAATCGTGGGTACGTCCACATCGTGGGTATGTCCATCCCCTATACCCACCATACCCGTGGGTATGCGTGTCGATGAGTCCGGGCCCTGGACTGACTTTACGTCTCACCGGCAATCTCTATTTATTTCTGAGGGACACAGTATTCTGTATTTATAAATAAATATCTCTGCACTCCTGGTGCTCCTCTGGTTTTGCATCAGATTTTGCGATTTCATTCAATGCAGCGTCGTCCAGTGCTCTCACAGAAAATCTAGTTTCGGCTATGAAGTGGTCTCACCCAAGAAGATGCTTCGGAGTTTTTTTCTGTCGAAATTGAATCTTTGGGTGTCGGATAGGATTATCCCAGCGGAATACCACACGAATCACTTCAGCAAGGAAAACTGTTCGAAAATTTTTGAAGCACTTCCAACGCGTACTTGATTGTGCCTTTAAAACTGCAGAATTCGTTGTTCTCCTAAAGCATCATCTGTCGTCTGGTGCTCTAGTGGCAACTCGAGTTACTGCTCTGGTCTCACCAATGAAGAGGAGATTGTGAGCATTTTCCATTTAAATCGAATTTTAGGTGGTAAAAATAGGGACAAAGAATATAGGACAGCGTCTCTCAATTCCTTTATTGATGCGTCACGCATTCTACTTCTACGGATGTCGTGGAGGCGATTTGACTGCGTATTTAGGCATACAAGTTTGGTCCCAATCTACCGAACCTGGGCCCAGATTCATCAACGCGCATACCCACGGGTATGCTGGGTATAGGGGGTGGACATACCCACGATGTGAACATACCCACGATTCATGATAAACCTTAGTCGCAAAATCGTGGGTATATCAGTGGGTAGAGAAAACCCTCCGGCGTCGTGGGTACATCTGTGTACCCGCGACTCCTTCGCGCCCGATTGACAAAATGGCGCTCCAGTGAGATCAGCTGTTCTTGCGAGAGGCCTAGTTGTACCTTACACTTGATTCCTTTCATGAATACGAATCGTACCCACTACCCACTGCTGGCAGTGGGCACGATTCCCTTACAGTATCTCTACCTATACACATTGCTTGATGAATCCGGGCCCTGGAGGGAAAAAAATCCGAACCAACAACCTGGTATCGGGTGTCGCGGCATACGGCACCTCCACTGACTGACCCACACGCTCCCATCCACTTCATAGGGCAGATTTTCGCAGTTCAATCGGAAAGGATAAGAGGGTAAAGGCCGCTATTAAACAGAAAGCTTAATGCGGAGGAGGTGCCGGTTGTCGCGTGCACCTGATACTAGGTTCCTGATTCGGACTTCCCGCCCAGGCCAACCAAGCCTTCCATCCCTCTGGGTCGGTAAACTGGTACCAGACTTGTCTGAAAAATATGGAACCCTGACCTGTTCTTCGGCTGGCCACCGCAAATCATTGTATGGCCAAATGCGCACGCATATCTCCTCCCGTAGAAGTAGAATGCGTGGCGCACCCCAAAAGGAATTGGGTAACGCCGTTCTTTATCCTTTATCCTTCAAGGTGATAGCGAAATTTGTTCCATAAATATACCGCCTAGCAAAAATAGAGAAATAACACTTACTTTAACTTCACTTACAGTCATGATTGAGGAATTTCCTCAGGTATGTGGTGGGTGCGTCAAAAGTTCTTCGACTTTCTTGTTTCAGGCTCATTATATGGGATGATGCGCTTTGCTCAACCAAACTTTTATGTGGTGTTGTTGCCCTACTCTTACCCTCTCATAAACCAGTTTTTCGTGCCTGAATGTCCTTTTGTTCAAGATGGCCGATGCAAATGGTTTGCGCACTGTAATGGAGGAACTGCATGTCGAAGAAAAATACTAACTATAAAACTACCTAGAGAGCATCCTGAAGAAAGACATTCTTTCTTGGAAATCTGTGCCTTGAAAAGAAAACGACCGGATTTATTATCAAAGTTCTGCACCCGTTCATAAGGCTAAAGTGGTACAGAAGTTTTGCGCTGAACAACTTTCCAGATTTCTTTGACTTTGCAATAGTGAAGCTCGACTTGATCATTTTTTTATTGAAAACGTTTCGGGCTTTAAGCCCTTCTTCAGGTGTAAAAACAGTAACATTGCAGATCTCTACAACAACACTATCACACAAATAACGAACTTTCCAGGCAGACCTGGGAATCACAGGGAGGAAGAGGGGCTAGGGATGTTCAGTGGTGCGTTTGGCCGGAAATGAAGCGCAATAGTCCTTGGGCTACGTATATGTCTTAGTGGGCAGTGACCGCTCTCTCATATTTCCACGTCGCCATCATTGTCAGCCGGCTACGTCGCGTACCCTTATAGGGTGATAAGCCTCACTGCATTCTTCATTTCATCTCTCCGATTTATTGGTGGTTCCCAGTGCTTTATCTCCAGCGCTTCCTTGATCTTCCTCTCCACCGGATCTGTCAGATTCCTGTGGAGTATAGAAAATCGCAGTTGCGGCAGCGGATCACGTGTGTGCTTTAGGGTGTGGTGTTTCGAGAATGGATTGTCTGGGTAGCTTTGAGGGCTAAGCAGGGCTCTCAGATGTTCATCCATTCTCTTTCCCAGTGGCGTTCCTGCCTCGCCAATGTAGAATTCTTCGCAGGATGTGCAGACCACTTTGTAAACCACACTACTAATGTTGCACCTTTTGTGTTCTCCTTCACAGATCAAACAATCTATCCTTTCATCTCAGTGAGAGAGTGGCCCCCGCTCAGCAAGGACCTCAATCCGATGGACTACACAATGTGGTCCATATTGAAGAGTTAGGCCCTATGAAACATCGCATACAAACACTGCTTCACTTCAAAGACACTGAAGAAAGCCTGGAGAGAGATTGATGAAGACCGGCGGAGTGGCGTTCTAACCCCGGCCCTTTAAACAGAGGCGTGGCAAATGTCTGCGTCTCCACTATCTCGTAAGGCGGCCACTGGACTCTCGAGCAAGCCCAGGGGGTTAGGAGTGGGCGGGCCAGGGGGACGAGGGGATAGAACGCTCGTCCCCCGATGAAGACCCCTTGCGTGCCGCCGTGGATGCGTTCCCCGAGCGATTGAAGGCGTGTATTCGTGCTAAAGGAAGCCGTTTCAAAACTTAACCGCTTCTTTATATGTGCCTGGTCTATAGCAACAAATTTTATGAATATCATCTGATTTGCTTTAGAACAGCTGTTTGGGCGGTCAATTACATGTGTACAAGAACTTTTGACGCACCATGTAATCTCTAAAGCTCAAGAAAATCCTCAATTCCTGTTTTACGTGATGCGTCTGGTTCACCGCTGTTACTGACGATGAGAAGGCGGGACTGCTTGCCACTGTTTTTCCGGAGGCATCTGCCAACATAAGCACCAATGGGATTCCGGAGTGGGAGATGAACATTAGTGGAGCCATGAGTAGCGAAACTGGCGTTTATCCTACATATTATGTCTCCCATTGTTTGGTTTCACAGGGAGGGTATAGTTAAACCACTGAAAAATATCTACCATTTTACTCAATGAGTCTGGATCTCTTACTGCTTTTTTTGTCAAAAACATTGCTGCTTGTATCGGGTCTCCTCTTGAGTACATTTTCAATTTAAGTCTCATGAGAGGAGAAGTACCCTCACGGTGGAGGCATGCCCTTGTCACTCCTATTCCAAAGAAGGAAATTACTGCGGATCCCATTAGCTTTAAACCTGTTATCATAACGTCTGTCTTTGCGCGCATCTTTGAAAAATTGTCAAAAAACACATCTTAGGTTAGATCATCTAGTAAAGAACAGCGTCATCTCCGAAAACCAGTTCGGATTTCTGGAAGGGCGTTGCGTGGAACAGCCGTCCTGACGTCGCTCAACGACTGGACCGGAGCTCTTGAGCTCAATAAAAGAACAGATGTTATATATTTCGACTTTAAAAAGGCTTTCGACAAAGTTCTCTGTAGTAAGCTGCTTGATAAGTTAAAGTTTGCTAGAATTCATCCTGTAATTGTGGCTTGGATTGCTAATTTTTTCTCAAATAGGCCATATCAAGTCCGCGTTCGCAACAAGTTTTCTTCGTTATATCGTGCACCAAGCGGACTGCCTCAGGGCGGAGTCTTTCCTTTTTGTCATTTGCATGTTCGAGCTACCTGAATGCATCGGTCTTCGTGATGTCGCACGCAAAATGTACGCTGATGACATAAAAATTTATAGTCATCGACAGTAGTCTGGCAGATGAAGCCAAATTACGTCCGCTATAGACTACATTAGAGAGTGATCTATAAGATGGGAGCTTCCCATTGGGCTGAGAAGAACTTTGTCTTATCTATAGGGAATTTCTCTGCTTCTGTTAACTACACATTGGGTGGTTACATTTTAAACAAAGTCGAAGAAGTACCGGACCCAGCGTTTTTGATCAACTCCAAACTAGATTTTTCCTCCCATCTCGGGTTTCTCGTCAATAATGGGTCGTTTAGTGTGCGCGTTACGCGCGATGCGATGCATTCGTAGTGGCCAAATTGATCGAGTGACGCGATTGATCAATTCGGCCACTACACGTGGCATCGCGTCACGCGTCGCGCGCACACTAAACAACCCCTAAGGAACGACGCGAACGTTTAATTTTTTTTGAAACACTTAGGTCTTCAAACCCAAATATTTGGATCAAAGCCTACAAAATCTACATTCGCTCCATCCTTGAAAACGGCACTACAATGTTCAATCCGTCAAAACAGAAGGACACCCTTTATTAGGGTCTGTAGAAACATCCATGCTAACGTCCCTTAATGACTGGACAGAAGCTATAAAAATTAAAAATAGAGTAGACGTTGTATATCTAGACTTTTCAAAGGCTTTCGATAAGGTGCCTATAGACAAACTATTGCTCAAAATGAACATTGTCGGGATTCATCCAAGGATAACGGAATGGACGCACAATTTCCTTACAGGAAGGACATACCAGGTTAGGGTTGAGGGAGCACCCTCCTCTGTGTCCAACGCTTACACTGGCGTTCTACAAGGCGGAGTGCTCTCACCTCTACTCTTTTTGCTGTACGCTTATGAGGTTCCGGAATCAATCTTGAGGTTGGGGTGACGTGCAAAATGTACGCTGATGATGTAAAAATATACAAAACAATAAAGGAAGACCAGGACACTCACTGTCACTTGCACGATCTGCCACTTGCACCAGAGAAATCCTCCTTCTTACCTTTAGGAGCGAATAATACGGCAACGATACCTGTTTATAAGTTACAAAATGTTGATCTAAAGGTGGTTGATGATGTCCGAGATTTAGGTTTCTTAGTAACTAAGAAGCTCAAGTGATCAAAATAGCCAACTGTCGTACATATAATCTCTTCAAGGTTTTAAAGAGCAAAAGTCCTTAAAGGCTTTTACTTGCTTACAAAACATACGTGCGACCCGTATTAGAGTTTGGTACAACGGTTTTCAACCCGGTCAAGAAAAAAGACATTGATATGTTGGAGAGCGTTCAAAATAATTTTACCCGAAAACTCACAATGAGCTGCTTCGGCGTAGATCATTCGCAAATCCCAAACGGCAAAGAAATAAATAGGATACTTGGACTATAATCTTTGGTGTGTAGAAGAAAGGTTGCTGATCTCAAAATGCTGTTCAAGATTCTCACGGGCAAACTCCACATATTCCTTTCACATTTCTTCGGTGGTCAGGTAGTAAGATCAAGTAGAAGTAGGTTCCGTCTGCAGGTTCCTATTGCAAAAATCACGATCAGAGTTTCATTTTTGACATATAGAAGGCTGCGGGAGCTCAACTCTCTGCCTGCGGAAAACGAAAATCTCCTGTCCTTGTTCATGCCCACCTTCAAGAAATTGCTGTTGACTAAACTCTGTTCATAGCTATTTATAGCGAGTTACAAATGCCTCTTATCTATGTTTCGTTGATGTTTTCTGACTTTTTTAGTGGAATTTGTTTGTTCCTTTTCACATTTGTTCTACGCGTGAGTATAATGCTTACGCTTTGAATGAATAAATAAATAAATATTAGAAAGCGGACAGAATAATTTCACCCGCAAAATGTTTATTAGATGCTTTGGTCTTGACTAGGCCACAATTCCTAATGGAGTATCTTGGGCTAAACAGCTAGGTTTGTCCTCCCTCAAGTATAGAAGGTTCGAAAATGACCTGGTCATGATGTTCAAGATCATTAATAGTATTGTAGCTGTTCCTTTGCAACAGTTCTTCGTTTTCACTTCTAGTCGGGCTAAAAATGGCTTCTTAGGCTTGCAGGGCCGGTTGCAAAAAGTAGAGCTATGACCAGCTTCTTTTCTAACAGAACCATTCGACTCTTCGTTCCCCTTCTTAGGCCCCGTTTATACTTCGTCGCGGCGCGACGCGATGGCTACGCAATGAGGCCAAAGTGATCGATCGCGTCACACAATCAATATGGCCACTATACGTGGCGTCGCGTCGCGCCGGGACAAAGTATAAACGGGGCCTAAAAGAGAATGCTCTTCACATGTAGCTCAAAGGTTGTAAACGTTTTGTTGACCGTCGACTCAAAGGGGATCATTCACTCTTTTTATGAAATTCATGCTTTAGTCTAATTTTTGTAGGAGCGATTACTCTACTGTTGTTTTCATTTGCTTCAACTTGTTTTGATCTGTTTGGTGACACTTCTTACCTTCTTTTAGAATTGTACGGTTTCAAAGTTGTGCTCTATTTTGCTGCTCTTTTAATGTGTAGTTTACGTGACATTATCACGTCTCCAATAAACAAACAAATCGGTATGGTTTATTTCTGCTGCTCTATGTTCTTGTATTCATATTAACCTGGAAGTGACCCTTTACTAATTCTCAGGCACACAATGCCGTCCTTGACAGCTGGGGCATCCTATGCGTGTCTCGATTCGGATGCATGTTCTTATGACATCACAATTTATTACGGATCGTGCTGAAGCCGTCATCATCACCGTCGAAGGACGCTCGTCATATGCCTCTAGAGAGTTCGCATACAGCGCACTTCGTGCTAATACCAATTCCTATACTGCACGACATATGTAGAGTGGCAATGCAAAACATTGATTAGTTGCCTTTTTCTCGTCGGCATAGACATGTAGAAACGTACCAGCTACTTGAGTGACGCCGCGGCGCAGTCGCGTCGCGTCGGCGTCACGCCAACGGCCTGTGCCTATTAGGTTGGCGAAAAGGTCTTGTAACGAAATTTTTAAAAGTTTTTGGAGATTTAACAAAAACTGTTACAGTATGTTTAGTGTTATTATCCTATAACCCGAACATTCTAGAATATTATGCTTTGGTTCAATCCAAAAAGGGGGTCACCTTATAACTGGACTTGGACGTCCCACTGCTCGTTTCCGGACGCAAGTCCAGTTACAACGTGGCCCCCAGAGTTCCATGGGAAGGCCAATCAGTAAAACAAGCAATAGAACGAACAACAAGAGAAACAAAAACACAAAAACGCCCCAGGCGTCCCTGGGTCACCTCTACGTGTCTCCCCACGTTGAATGAGTCGACGCGCACTCATTCTGTGCGCGGGAATTTAAAAACAGGGAATAGGTGCGGAGCCGCTAGAGCCTCTTCATGCTTTTACAACAATTTTTTTCAATATCCTAGCGACGGGACCCGCCACTCCCCTGGGGATGGCATCGGATAAGGTCGTTTATATGTTATGTTATATGTGTTCATCCTCAAATAGGTGTGATTTACAAGTGATTATGGAGTGCCCCCCACCCCTTTGGGATTGAACCTATCCTTTTTAGGGGTATGAACGTGTTATGGTATTGATCATGAATAGACTTGGAGGTCAATCGGTCACAGTGGCTTTGTTGTCGCGATTGAGCATCGCTCAGTCTTAGGTTTTTCGATATGGGCCAATCCGCAGTCCGAACAAGAAACAATCTTCCAGAATTTTTCGCATCTCGACCACACAGTTCTTTCGTAGATGGTATTATTCAACGAGCATCGCGTTAAAAAAAGCTATGGTGATTCGAATGGTTCTTATTTCGACTGAATCCGATGATTATGAATAAGATTATGATCGTTTGAAATGGACCAGTCAAAAGCGCAAGAACTCTCCGGCCGACCTAATATTAAGAACGTTCTGGAGAACATAGTCACGCTAGTCCTGGATCTTCTGCGTCATTCACACACGATAAGGGTCCAGTGGCTGCTCCAAGGAGAACCATCTCTGAAGCAATCTATTCCGACCTCCACCAGAAGAAGGCAATGCTGTGCTGTTGATGGGACTCCCAGGGAATACTCCACCTCCTTCAAGCTAGCACCACAGTGACTGCGAAGATCTACGATGTGTAACTGCAACAGTTGAGTGAGACTGTACGATCAGAACTGAAGAATGCTTACTTTCTTCACGATAATACTCGGCCACATGCTGTAAAGATGAGTCGCCAAAAGTTAAGGGAGCTTGGATGGAAGGTACACTGCCTCCCACCGTATTCGCCGGACCTTGCGCCATGTGTCCTCCCAAATTTTTTTTCGAATAAACGAATAATCGAATATATTAGGTTTCGTAAAAAACCGGATGTTCGAATAATGGATGTATTCGAATTTTGGCCCCTGTCGAATAGTTGAATAATGAATATATCCGATTTTGGGCCTCATCGAATAGTCGAGTATTCAAATATTCGTTGGAAATTATTCGACTCGGTTCGAAGTATAATATGTATACCAAACGATAGAGCTAGATTTCCTGAGCTTATATGTATCCTTTGTTTTTCCTATATTTGACTTTAGGCTAGTTATATGCAAAAGACGCAAAAACTGACTCCCGGTAATCCAACTTGGTAGCGTCGAATATATTCGAATATATTCGAATTTTGAGCTACGTCGAGTAGTCGAATAACGAACATATTCGAATTTTGGGCCTCATCAAATAGTCGATTATTGAATATTCGAATATTCGTTCGAAATTATTCGATTCGGTCCGAAGTATAATGTGGACGGTGATTACGTTGGAAACTGTATGCAACTAGAACATAGAACATTTATCGGGGAAAAAGTAATACAAAAGAGTTCAGCGCAAAAGATTTCAGCGAAATTTGGCTTTTTAAAAATCAACAAAAGCAGAACATAATTTATTGAATCAAAAAGAAAAAAAAAACAAAACGAGCTCAGCACAAAAAATACGGCAGGATTGGCTTTTTAAGTATTAGCGAAAGCGTCTTTTTCCATGATTGGTATAAAGTACTCATATTTTCAGAAAGGTTTTCTAGTTCCTCTTCTGAAACAGAAGAAGAAGATGTAGATTATATTTTATGGATGTACACTAATCGGAGGGAGTCATATAGTCATTTACGAGTTAGTTCCCTTCCTTGAGTTTCTACGAGAGCTTCAGTTGCTCGATCCCACGATGCTAGGGCTTCCATCTAATTTCGGGTGACATTTTAGGGTTATAATTTTGTGACATCGGATGGCGTACGCAGCTGGCACTGTACGTTACCCCTCCCGATTAGGATCGATCCTGTGTTTTAGCCAAGACGTGGTACAGTGTACAATATGCAGAAATCTAATGAATTAAACTGGTTATTATAAACAAGTGCTCCGTCACGCCTATCGGTGTACCTCGCACTTGCGCGCCTCGCGAGATGTTGCAGTATCATCATCATCATCATCATCATCAGTATCGATCGATATTGGCTTCCCCATTGAAACCTTTCACCTGATGTGAAGCTCTCTGTCTGCCATAATACCCGCCTCTCCTACCCCGGCTGGTTAAATCAAAGAGAAAGTCGATAATATAAATCGATATTGAGTGGATTCCGTCATTCCTGTGAAGACCTTTCGTCGGCGGTCATAATCACTTATCCCCCACCATGGTCGTTTGAATCTGAGAGAAAATCGATAATATCAATCAATATTGATTACCTTCCTTACCATGAAGGCCTTTCGTCGATGGTCTTCTGAATCCCTGTCACGCTGCACAACGTCTGGGCATTTTCCACTAATTTTCGCTACTTTATGGCTAATTTTCCCTTGATTGCCCTCCTCTATTTTGTGACTCATCGTTTAGCGGATTATTGTGTAGTATGATGAGACTGTTTGATAAAAATTTTTCTCGTCTATTGATTTTTTGAGTCTTTAATACATGTTTTAGTAAATCGCTTGAACATTTGGAAAAAAATCCGAATTGCTGCAAAATGTCTCTACCCAATAGCTCTTCTACAGTGAGATCAAGTCGAATCCTAGCTAGCACATCGTCCCGAGGCTTCAGCTCATGAAAAGGGCGTAGCAATTGGAAGTGCGAGCTGCTCCGTCGACACCCCCGCGTTGCTGGCCGGCGTAAGTACCTCCATTTAGTCGCAGGTGCGAAGCGGTGTGCTCAAAGAGTGGCCTTTCCAAGTGCGAGAAAAAACACTTTACGTCCTGCGGGCATGGCTATAGAGTCACGTAGTTCTATTCATCGTTGGAGATCTTTAGACAGACCGTATTGCCTCCGCTTTGCCCTTCATTACAAGATAGAAATATCTAGTTCCAGCTCGTCATCATGTCATATCAAAGATGATGCTGAGGAAACCCGTAAATTGCCTCTGTTGAGAAACAATTTCAGTTCTCCTCTGATGAGCTATCATTTCTATTCCTCTCTCAGCTCTATTCTTGCGAAAGCTGCTCTATTTTCCGTGGAGATGCTTAGACCGACTTTCACCGCTAGCTGTACGCTTAGGCAAAACAAAATTAGCTCAGGTTGAAGGTGAAAAATGCTCCTAATAGGACGTTGTGAGGTTCAAGTGTTCATATAGACGTTTCAGTCTAACATCGCGTTCTAATAATTAGTATTGATTGAATTGCGTCGCTAATCGACAGTCGATAAAATCGACAGGCCAACCAGCCGGTCGTCTCACCACCGGCTGGTGGTCACTTTGGCACTTGTTAGGAATTTGTCTACATTGTGTACTTGTTGTGAACCCTATTATACCCTCTAAGCCAATATCCTTCAAATAAAAACGCGAGCAGGTTGCCTCGGCTTCAGGGATGGGCGGAATTTTTGTATTCTTTTCCTGTTTTCCGATTTTCTGCGATTTTTTTTTACATACGGTGTTAATACCGTAATCCCTCTGTACCACGTCGTGTTCGTTTTTTTCGCTTACTGCGTCTTTAATCATCTCAGCAGTTCAAAGGTAATAGCCTCCATATTTACTTACACGAATTGTGCATTAATAAAGCATTTATATTTTCCTCCGTTTTCCTCACCGTTTCACTAATCCTATCCTCTTTTTCCTTTCTTTCGTTTTTTTGCCCTATTTTTTCTTTCGTTTTTTCTACTACCTGGCTTAGCTTGTTTCCCATGACTGGGTTTCTTTTCTTTTTGCCAGATAAATTCAAAAAAAAAATCCTACCTCAAACTGTCAACTACGAACAGATCGATCGATAATCCATAATCGTGCCTTCGAGCCCCTGATCGTATCTCCGACACTGGACTGAAAGTTGTCGTAGATTCGAGAAAGAATTTTGGTTAGAACACGTCTTTCTACATAATGCCGAAGGGGTTGAAGACTGTTTCGGTCAACAAGAAGGGCACTTGTTGCGAACTTGGGCAGCATTCGGAAATGGGAGCGCACCAGCCAATCAGATCACATTAAAATGGCATGCCATTCAGAGAGGATCTGTAGGATCAGTATTTTGATTGGCTGGCATGTCTTCGGCCGGTGCACTGCGTAGTTGTGATTGGTTGGCGCGCCACAACCTCCCAGTGCTGTCCATTTTTGCGACATGAGGCACAAGAAGTGTTCTTGATAGAGAGCCAGCCAACCCCCTCATCCAATTTTTTGGCTTCATTCGGAGATTTATTTCCAATTTAAAGTTTTATGCGTTGCAGTGTTTGTGGAGGAGAAAACATGAATTATAAAGAATAAAACAAGCATATAACATAAAAAACGAATTGCTGATTTAAATGAGCATTCACCAAGGATTTGTGATTCAAATTTCCCGCAAATTTAACTGCAAGACTTTATGTGAATAGTATTTGTATTGTGGGGTTGAAATTTCAATTTAGTTTAATTTAGTTCAAATTTATTTATTCGTTATGCGAGGTGCTTATAATCACAACATGTAAAGCCTAGCAATGTGATTAAACTCGATGAAACAGTGGTTAAAACGGTGGTAAATGGTTTAATTACCCAAGTTTGGGGCTCTGAAGAAGGCGGTTACGCTGAAACGTTAGCCGGAATAAAGGATCTGTACTAATCTTGGTTCGTCAGCTACATCACTTGGGTATTCATACTGAACAATATCATGCCAAGATTCAATGACAGTCGAACATGTTCCATATTCCATAGGCTGTCGTTTGATCTCGATTCCCATTTCTTGGCCGGTTCTCGGAGCTCGTCCTACTACGTTCATCCGTGGACTAATGCTAATTCCTTGTTCTTTACGTCGTGTATTTCTTCAAAAATCGAATCATTCCTTTTTTCGACGAAGTGCTTGTCGTTGAGGGAGTGCTTCTTCACCGATTTTTTTTTCATCAAACAGCGCATGAAACTCCCCTTGTCCGTCATCCATCATTCTCACTAAAGAGGAGTGAGTGTATCTGTGAAGGATGGCGAGCACGAAAAAACCCATTCGCGCATTTAGTACATTTCGACGACCTTAGAGGCACATGAAAAACATGGATATTGATTTTTTAACGGAGAGTACATTCCCGCCATCTTCTTTGTGCTCGGCGTCTAGTAGCCCTGGGGGCTGAAGTGCTTTCTATCAAAAGTGCTTCTAAGAGAATAGAGCCGGCAACGACCATTCGAATTCATCGAAAGTCGCGTAATGTGCTAGAAACTTGCCCCTTCTGCTTGCTGTTTTCGAAGCATCATAGGCGACCAGAGCTCGCGTCATATGTGTCGGGCTTCCGATGAATAATGCCGGTCATTTCGTATGAAATACTACGCTAAATCGTCTAACCTGACACTCTGCGAGCAGGTAAAATAGCTGTTCTAGAATATGGCCAAGTAATAGGTTTGTTACCAAATAAATACAATTTTGACGTACTTTTCAAGGCGAGCTGTACACTTTAGAAACCTTGTTGTTGGTTCCGTGAAGATATGAAATGAAGGTTACTTCTGAAGCTATCGCTAACATCTTCCAAATCAAATGAACGTCTCCCAGATTATCAAGCTCTTCAGAAAACCAGAAGCAATGGTGTTTAAGTAATTTACCATTGCTATCCTAGAAAATTTATAATTCACCTGTTTTGAAAAGACGTACTCAGGGTTTGAAGTCTTAAAAAGTTTTCTTCATTGTAGGAGAAATAAGGAATCAAAGATAATTTTAGAGTGGAAAAAGTAACAAGTTTTGAGAATTTCTATTTATATATATATTGAACCATTTTTTGTATTGATTTAAAAAAATGGCGCCATGTATTATATTTGCCTAGCTCATAGCGATTTTCCTTTGACGGAGTGAAAATGCTGCTTACTTGAAACTCTGAACTGATGATAAATGTATCATACTCCATAATAACGCGCTATGTGATGAGTCATGCTATCGATCGGCGCCGCCGCAGAAATTAAAAAATAGGGGGAAAACTCGGGGGGAAATGGGGGAAAATTACGACACGAAAATAGCGAAAATACCCAGACGTCTTCTACCTGCCTGGAAACTTCAGCCCTGGTGTAATCGCGGTCGCTGAACACGAATTTGAATTTTGTTTTTAAAGTATCGATCGCCATCAATCGATATTGATCAAACTATCGATTTTTTGTGGATGTCGGCCAGGCGGTCCGAAACTTTACCCCAGGGGATAGTCGAGGTCGCTCAACACGAATCTGAAGTTCGCTTTTGTAGTGATGATAACCGTCAATCGATACTGATCAAATTACGGGGCGCGAAAACATCGGAAAATACCCAGACGTCTTCTACGTGCCTGGAACTCAGAAGACGTGTCAAAGACGTCGCTCAAGAGTTTGGGGATTTAGTTAGGCGTGCCGAAGACGTCGTTCGCTAAGAGGGAATCATTGAGGGGGACCAGTACCAGTAATGGGGTACCATTTCATTAAGGGAGGGCCAGTAGTGAGGAGCCAATAGATCGCCCTGTCATACTATATACTGTACGTACTGCGAGCCTTTTGTACTGCTAGGTAGGGAAAAGAGCTGTACAAGTAGAGTAGCAAGCTTGATGTGATTGCCCTTAGCTTAGTGAGGGCAACATCGCGCGAAGCGCGCATGTGCGCGGGACGCCGATGGGCGTGACGGAGCAGTTGTTTTCCATAATTGCTTTTGTTGCTCCTTTTACAAGAGTGTAACTCTAAGCAGACTATTTTTCAATATCAATCAAGGAAATATTGCGACGTGCAGGACAAGTGCATGGCACACATTCCTTTTCTGATGCACTCAAAAATTGCTGGCTCTTCCCGCTTTGAATTAAACTGAGTACCTGGATTTTTAAATGAAGTTCCAAACGGTGTGTTCAATTTTTTGAGGTGGGAAAGCAGGAATTTCTAGCGAAATTCGTAGTAAATATCCTACTTTTCTATTTTTCCTATTTTTTCCATACAAACATGTTGACGGCTGTGTGACACGATGTTGCGTCACAACGTTTCAGCCGCGTGATACCACGTGACACGCTGTCGTGCCATAGCCTTGTAATTTAGTTTTCTAGTTGGACTGAAACCTTTCGAAGGAATATTTTTGTGTTATGTGAATTCCATCTTTAGACATTGCTGCAAAAAGCGTGGTCCACGAAAACAAGGCCTGCCTAGGAGGGATAAAACACTGACTTGTCCATTGATTGGCCAGCGCATGTCATTGTATCGGCCAAATACGCTATGAGATCCCTCAAAGCCTCCATCAAAAGACTGATTAACTCCTGGGAGGTGCGTGGCTGCGGAAGAGGATAAGGTGGCGACTGTCGATAGCTCCCAAAGTCGAAGTTCTTGGTTTGCGCTCCGACTAACCCTGTCCCACCGAGTCTTCATCCTTTTCAGAGTATTTGAATTTGCACAGGAAGGATAAGGATAAGGATAAAGGACGGCGTTACTCAATCCCTTCTGGGATGCGCCAGCGCATTCTACTTCTACGATATGTCGTGGAGGCGACATGAATGCGTATTTGGCCATACAATGACTTGCGGTGGCCAGCCGATGAACAAGTCAGCGCTTTATCCTTCCCAGACAAGTCTGGTACCAATTCACCGACCCCGGAGGGATGGAAGGCTTGGTTGGCCTGGGCGGGAAATCCGAACCAGGAACCTGGTATCGGGTGCACGCGACAGTCGCGCCTCCTCCGACTGCGCTACACGCGCCCAGGAAGGATACAGCAGTGAATAATGTCGGCTATCACTGCAAGTGATTGCATAGCTTGATGCGCATTCAAATGGGCTCGACGACATACCGTGAGAGTAGAATGCGCGGCGCATCCTGCAAAGCGACTGACTAAAGCCGGTCCTTATCCTTTTCCTTTATGTCCTTAGACCTAAACGTTGATTCCCACCTACTACTGTCTTCTTTGAATTCTCGACAGCAAATAGCTCTATAAACGTTAAGCTGTCATAAACCTCCGTGATTAAACCGAAAATTCTTATCACTGCTGTGACAGCATTACATGAAAAATCAATATGGAAAAACCGGATGACATACGCCGTAGCTGGTAATCTAGTCTTCATCAAAAGCCGAGCTCCTTCATACACAGGTATGACTGTTCGTTCGTCTCCTCTTCAAAAAATCTGAGAGTTACTTGAATGTGACGTTACTGATGAATGCGTCAATACAACTGCTTCCGAAACGTGGATGTTTCAGGAAAAATCTCGTTCGCAAACTTCTTGTTGCCGAAGTCGTGTGTGGGCTTTTTTCAGATACTCGAAGGCTTTTATGAGCCATTAGCGAATAATGCTCTTAATCATTATTCAAAGGGCTCATTAGGTGCCTTTCCATCGCTTCCTATTCTCCCACATCACTTAGCTTTTGTTTCCGATGAAAGTGCAGATTCGTTATGTGCTGTTTTTTGCAGTAGAAAGTAGTGCTTTTCCGTGCGTTTACTACATATACTAACAAGCTGCTTGTATGATCAGGTCTTGATGTGAATTTTGTGAGTAGTAATTTAAGTTTCTAGCTGGCTAAGTACTATACCATTTTCACGTCGAATTGGTCACATTTATCGATCGTGCAGGTCACAGTTATCACAATCAAACAAATTGGACAGCTTCTAAGCTAGCCTAAGACTTTTGAAATGAAAATGAAGCCTTGCAAATCGAAATGAGCTTCTTCTACTTTAAACTAGAGACTTCTCAAAAATCTTAGAAGAATGTTTTTGTTTGGGAAAAATTTTAGTGTGATTTCTTTGAAAACACACTTAAAACAACACCAACGCAAGAAGTGATAAAGGATAAAGGATAAAGCACGGCGTTATTCAATCCCCTTTGGAATGCGCCACGCATTCTATTTCTACGGGATGTCGTGGAGGCGAGTTGAATGCGTATTTGGCCACACAATGACTTGCGATGGCCAGCCGATGAACAAATCAGCGCTTTATCCTTCCCAGACACGTCTGGTACCAATTCACCAACCCCGGAGGGATGGAAGGCTTGGTTGGCCTGGGCGGGAAATCCGAACCAGGAACCTGGTATCGGGTGCAGGCGACAGCCGGCACCTCCTCCGACTGCGCTCCACGCGCCCTGCAAGATCATTATCACAGACCTCGTTCACCGGTCTCAGCAAGAGGTGATATGCAAACAATTTGGGAAAAACTAGCCTCTTCGAATTAGCTCACTACTAAAGTATTATCTTCAAATTTGTCTATCTATTGCTTCTATGGGCGCGTGTGGCGCAGTCGGAGGAGGCGCGACTGTCGCGTGCACCCGATACCAGGTTCCTGGTTTGGATTTCCCGCCCAGGCCAACCAAGCCTTCCATCCCTCTGGGGTCGGTGAATTGGTACCAGACTCGTCTGGGAAGGATAGAGCGCTGACTTGTTCATCGGCTGGCCACCGCAAGTCATTGTATGGCTAAACGCATTCAACTCGCCTCCACGACATCCCGTAGAAGTAGAATGCGTGGCGCATCCCAGAGAGGATTAAATAACGCCGTCCTTTATCCTTTTATCCTTTTATTGCTTCTATGATACTGTAAGCGTGGAAGCAAAGAGCATTATAGCAGAAGCTGGCAAAAATCTAAAAACAAGGTATAACAATTTGTCAAAAATATGCTTTGCTTTAGTGAACAAATTTGAAAGTTACTTTTCATTCCGCTTAATTTACGATAATGTCTGATTCGCAGCGTTATTTGTCGGATTTCCTAAGGAACTTTCAGAGAAGACATCTTTCCACGAATGAGAGGGATGTAGAAAAGGTTTTTTCGACGGCCTATGAGCTCTGAGCTCTCTAAGGGCGTGTGTAGCTCTAAGGGCGCGTGTAGCGCAGTCGGAGGAGGCGCCGACTGCCGCGTGCACCCGATACCAGGTTCCTGGTTCGGATTTCCCGCCCAGGCCAACCAAGCCTTCCATCCCTCCGGGGTCGGTGAGTTGGTACCAGACGTGTCTGGGAAGGATAAAGCGCTGACTTGCTCATCGGCTGGCCACCGCAAGTCTTGTATGGCTAAACGCATTCAACTCGCCTCCACGACATCCCGTAGAAGTAGAATGCGTGGCGCATCCCAGAGAGGATTAAATAACGCCGTCCTTTATCCTTTATCCTTATCCTATGAGCTCTAAATACTATAGTTGTACTCTCCCAAAAATTTCGAATAACCGAATATATTCGAATAGCGACGATTTTCGAGCATTCGAATTCGAATACCATTCGAAAATCGCGTTTTTTCGAGCATTCGAACTCCAATACATTTGAAAAATGCGTTTTTTCGAGCATACGGATTCGAATACATTCGAAAATCGCGTTTTTTCAAAAGTTCGAATACGAATATTCGAATTCGAATAGAATTATTCGAATTCGAATGCTCGAATATTCATTCGGCCACAACTATACTAAATACCCAATCGTTCATGCTCGGAAACTCGCTTTCGACGGGCCGAACAACCACTAGCCATTGTGGTGTGAACCTGTTACAGTGGGTGTGGCGGGCTGCGCCGATTGGCCAGGTGAGGTGTCCCGTCACGATTCCCTGCTGTTCGTTGACACTCCTGTGGGAGTATACCATTGACCCTAAGGGTGGGCTCCTGTTGTTTGTTAGAGTGCTGCAGGATCATCGCTGATGCTTATATCGACGTATTAGGTTGGAAAAAAGCCTTTTAATTTTTTTTTTCAAAAATTTATTGCTTCACAACTACGAAGTCAAATCAATTGAGATAAACTCCATTTTGTTCCACTACGCTTCTCCAAAAAATGGGTAATTTTCCAATTCCTCTCGCGTAAAAGACTGCAGTTCTGGAGTCGAACCATCGCCGAATCCAATTTTTGAGGTCTTCGTCCGTTTCAAAATATTTTTCTCAAATTGCTTGCTTGAGAGCACGGAAGAGATGGTAGTCGGTAGGGGCGAGGTAAGGGTTATACGGTGGATGTGGCACTACCTCCCAGCCCAGCTCCTTTATTGTTTCTCTTGTGAGTCTTGCAACATGTGGTTGTGCATTGTCATGCAGGATCACACCTCTGAGTTCTTAGGCCTCTTTTCTTGGAGAGCTGCGGCGACTTTGTGGAGTTGGCCACTGTATGTGGCAGCAGTAAGTGTCTCTCTGCTTCAGAGAGTTCATCTGTA
This sequence comes from Heligmosomoides polygyrus polygyrus, assembly GCA_947396885.1. NCBI lineage: Eukaryota > Metazoa > Nematoda > Chromadorea > Rhabditida > Heligmosomidae > Heligmosomoides > Heligmosomoides polygyrus. The sequence goes on along the minus strand of OX377206.1, from coordinate 4,826,340 downwards.
TCATCTGTCGTCCCGTTGATCATCGACTTGTTCGAGCGGGCGCCGCAGCGTCTCCATTCGTCCCTGTCGCGTGCCAGAGTGGTCCAATGATCCTCCTTGAGTCTTTAGAGAGTTAAAACTCGAAAACAAAAATCAAAATATTAGGTTGTGAACAAAGTTCTGTCAGTTTTCAAGGCTCATATTGAAAACACCTATAGTGCCATTTTTCAGAATAAAACTGCAAACTAATAAAGGAGTACTTCCGCACAATTCGTTTTCGAGGAGGACACCCACCGTTTGCGCGTGTCGACTGCCGCGCGTTGGCGAGGTCATGTAGCACCCAACTGATGGGAATTTAAGCAGTTTTATGTTCCCTTGAAATGGCAGGCAGTAACGGTATGTTTAAAGTCTACGTCTTAAGCCATTTAAATGAATGACCGTTGTTCTTCGTTCACATCTGCTTTCTTTCTACAGTTCGGTCCATGTTATACTTCGGCGACGCTGTTGTCGGCGGCGTCGGCGACAGTGCGTAGCAGCCCGCGCAACACTGTCGCCGACGTCGCCGACGACAGCGTCGCCGAAGTATGACATAGGCCTTACGCCTAGTTTATACTTGCGGCGCTACGCGGCGCGGCACGACGGTCTGGATAGATATCGATCGGGCGGCGCGAAAAATCGATATCTATGACGATCGTGGTGCCGCGTCGCCACGCGGCGCAAGTATAAACTAGGCCTTAGCCCTGGTTTATACTTGCGCCGCCACGCGGCGCGGCGGGATGGTCGCCATAGATATCGATCTTTCGCGCCGCCCAGTCGATATCTATTCCGACTACGGTGCCGCGCCGCGCAGCGGCGCAACTATAAACCAGGGCTTACGCTCAACTAGTGCTGCTTGTCAGGCCCTATTTGTTTTCTAACCACCCTGATCCTCCAATAACCGCTTGAATCTAACAAGAAGAATTTTTTCCTTCTCGTCGTCTCTTCTTCTTTCAGCTGCTCATTTGCCTGCTTCAATTTTCGACCAAATTACAACCATTAAAGTTTAAACGCGCCAAGAGTCGTAGTAGGTATGGTTAGAAAAAGGGCGTTGTACCATTCTGATGATGCTAGCGATTCTCCAGGAACACAAATAGTTGGAAAGAGGTGTTCTTCTACTTTCTAACGATTACAAACATAGAGTGGTTAAATAGGAATCAAACATTAGCACGCTTTTATATCATGAGCGCGCGAAAACTGAAAGGATATCGATTATCGATGAGGAGTAGACCATGAGGAACGGCGTATTTCGTCCGGTTTTTCTCTTCATTATCATGAAATGCTGTCACTACACTGATCTGCCTACGTTTTCTTTTTAATCCTAGAGGCCTAGAATAGCTTTACGGCTGCTTGTGTTGACACATATATACACCGTGCATCGTGATGTTAAGCATCTGTTTGGTGTATACAATTTTCACGTCGAATTGGGCACTTTTGTGCACCTAGAGCTTTTCGAGTGCATAGTGCGATTTCGTTTTTTAATGCATTAAATGAGTGTTGTTCTGTTGTGCTTTAAAACAAATTCTATTTTTTTCAAAAATAAATCTTTCAAAATTATTGCATTCATTCGGTTAGCTGAATTAGAAATTTTCAAAGAAAGCTATACCCAATTTTCCTTTAGCAAAAAATTATTCTAACCATCTTGGAGAATTTGTTGCTTAACCTGTAGTAAAGTCGTTCCGATTTAGAAGACGTTCACTTTGATTTGAGGGTGATAAACTTTGTTTAAAAGAGTGCCCTATTTGACCTGAAAAGTGTTCAATTTGATTTGTAAAGTGTGATCTATCCTAGTCGGGGGAGGCCGTCCTGGTTGTGTTTGCTTCGCTTTTCTATACATGCCCCCCCCCCCCCCCCCCGACTAGGATAGAGAAGTTCCTCCAGTTCCTTTGACATCGACGGCGCTACTGAAATTAAACTATGTATTTTACAAGGACAATACACTGAGCTAGCCTGCGAGATGACCTTCCTCTGAAGCTTCCTAGGCGGGGGGGGGGGATCGTCCCATTTGTGTATGCTTCGCTTTTCTATCGGTGCCCCTCCCCCCGACTAGGATAGGTATGAAAAGTGTTCAATCTGACCTGAAACCAATTTGACGTGTAGAGCTAGATTTTCCCACAGTTAGGATTAAAATTTTGTCTCGCACTTGAGCGGGGTGCTTACTAGTAAACTGCTTAATAAGAAGTGGAGTCCCGGAATGGATCTAATTTCGTTGAGTTTTCACTGCAGTGGTGCACTTCGTAGTCGTCTTGCACCCTGCACTTTATGTCTCCGCTCGAGCATGATCATCAAGCGCGTCAGCGCAGCGCCGGATGACCTCTCGTGCTCGTCCACCTCGGGAGGGGGCTGTGACCAACCGGCGCGGCGTCGCCGCGCCGCGCAGCTAGCGTTGTCGTCGACGTTTCGGACGCCGCCGCCGGCTAGGGAGGCAGCGCGAGGAGGCATTCAAGGACCGGCGCCGCGAGCGCTTCTCGCCTCAATTGCGAGAGCACGATTGGCGCAGTTGCAAATTCGCTTCCTTCAGAGGCCGTCGGCGTAATTGCTGCTATCATCGGCAGCGAATCCTTCGCGCACGCGCGCGACGAGTCCAATTTTTTCCACCGCCGCGGCGGCGGCGGCCGCCGCCGCAGAGTCGCTGCCCCGTCACTCCATCATCAGCAGCGGACCAGGACAAAGCAGGCGTTGAAGTTGGACGACGTCGGAGAACGCTGGGGGGCTATTTGAGAGTCTGGAGAGTGCAATATTCATTCATCTTCTCCAGCTCGTCCCCAATGTCGTTGCGTTTCCGGTTTTTCAGCCGCTTTCACATGCTCTTTATCGTCGTCGGTGTTCCGTAGCCTCCTCTGCTGTGCAGATCTTACCAAGGTACTATCTCTTCTATTCTGCGTTTTGTTTCATCTTTCCCATTTCTGTCCCAGACGCTTGGATTTTGTCAAATTGAATAGACTTCTGGGCCAGCCAAAACTTTTGAAACCAAAGCGATCCCTTCAAAATCGAAATTAGCTTCGGGCATTTTGAACTACAGACTCCAATAGATGGTTAGAATAATTTTCTGTTCAAGGAAAATTTGTTATAAGTTCGAATTTTTTTAGCTTACCTGCCTGAATAAATTTATAATCTTATAGAATTTTTGTTTTTAAAGGAAAAACAATAAATTGAAATTTGTCCTAGGGCACAGCAAAGAAGCAAGCTTGCATCGAATTAAAAGATCAGATTGCGCTATGCACTCATAAAATGTGCCGCAACTTCTGTTTGATTGTATAGTGTCCAACTGGCTTTGAGAAGTGTCTGTTTCGACGTGAAAATGGTATATAAGCAGACCACGTACATCATTCGAGTATTTTAGATGCTGATATGCACAAATGCATTCGAGCAGACTAGACTAGATTCTACCTCTATCATATAACTAAATTCACAAAAGTCGAGTGGACAATGTATTTAGACAGCAGTCAGGTCTTCTTCTGCCTCTAAATTTATTTATTTAAACTTCATGATAAAAAAACCATTTTATTATTTATGTTTTTGTCTATTATGGCACATTTATAGAAAATTCTTTGATTTTCGTAAACACATTTTGTCGTGATTAACAATAAAATGGGCGTGTGTAGCGCAGTCGAAAGAGGCGCCGACTGTCGCGTGCACCCGATACCGCGTTCCTGGTTCGAATTTCCCGCCCAGGCCAACCAAGCCTTCCATCGGGCTGAAATCGGTGAATTGGTACAAGACTTGTCTGGGAAGAATGAAGCGCTGACTTGTTCATCGGCTGGCCACCGCAAGTCATTGTGTGGCCAAATTCGCATTCAAAACGCCTCCACGACATCCCGTAGAAGTAGAACGCGTGGCGCATTCCAAAAGGGATTGAGTAAGCCCTAGTTTATAGCTGAGCCGCCGCGCGGCGCGGCACCATAGCAGGAGTAGATATCGACCGGGCGGCGCGAACAATCGATATCTATGCTGATCGTGGTGCCGCGCCGCGTGGAGGTGGAAGTATAACTAGGGATAACGCCATCCTTTATCTTTTATCCTTTTTAACAATAAAATTCTCAACAATATCATTTTATGTAAGCATTTTTAAGGTTTTTAAGTTTTTTTTGTCTTACTATTAAAATATTCCACTATTTGTTATAACATCTCGCCGGTGACAGTAGTGAAGTGTAGAAATGCTATAATTTTATAGCTGCTTGTCTATTAACCAACTGCATATTGATAATTTTATAAATATTTTAAGGCATTTTTATTTAAATATTGCTTCAATTTGATTTTTAGAAATCTCTTCAATTGAAAATAGCGTTATTTGTACAACTATACAACTACAGGTCGCATTTCATCTGATGTACACCATTGTTAATATAAAGTGGAAATGGTAAAGCTCGGCGTGATCAAACGATATTACTGGATGCGCCATGCATTTCGTCTTCTAGATATTTTGGAGAAAATTGGGCGCTAAATGGCTCAGTGGGGTTGATTTTATTTGTTTGCATTCCTTCTCAAGCGCGTGTAGCGCAGTCCGAGGTGATGTCGACTGTCGCGTGCACACGATACCAGGTTCCTGGTTCGGGTTTCCCGCCCAGGCTATGCAAGCCTTTCGTCCCTTCTGGGCTCGGTGAATTGGTACCGGACTTGTCTGGATAGGATAAAGCGCTGACTTGTTCATGGACTGGCCACCGCAAGTCATATTATGGCCAGCTACGCTCCACGACATCAGTAGAAGTAGAATGCGTGGTGAATCCCAAAAAAGGGATTGAGTAACGCCGAGTTTTATCCTTTATCCTTTATATTCCTTCTCAAATCATAGACAAATGTCTAGCATAGACAGGAGACTTCAGTTCTTGATCTTGAAGATGTTTCACATACAATTTTTTTCTTAATGACGTTAATCACGTTGTAGAAACACTGCTCGTCAAAACGACAAAAAAATCAAGATTCCGAAGTGAGGTGATTCCTAGAGAGGAGGGGCATAGGTTGTTTTCTCTCACTATTTCGTTTCCTAAATTTATCCGAAGGCTTCCGTTACTGCTCCCTGATGTGAGCGCTCTCGTAGAGATTCACTGGTTAGTATTAGGTCCCGTTTATACTTCGACGCTGAGCGACGCGACGCCACGTATGGTGGCCACATTGATTGAGCGACGCGATCGATCAATTTGGCCACTTTACATGTCGTCGCGTCGCTCGACGTCGGAAGTATGACCGGGGCCTTATGGATGTAATGGACACTGAAGTTGCCCCTCCCCTTTCGACTAGACTGAAGGGCGGCGTTATTCAATCTCTTTGTGGGGTGCGCCACGCATTCTACTTCTACGTATGAGATGTCGTCGAGAGAATTTGTGTGCGTGTTTGGACTATACAATGACTTGGTGTGGCCAGCCGATGGACGAGTCGTGCTTCATCATTCCAAGAGAAGTATGGCCCCAATTCGCCGACTTTGGAGAACAGAAATGGGTGGTTGGCCTAGGCGGGATCCGAACCAACAGCGGTAGGTCGGAATGCACGCGATAACCGGTGCCTACACCTACTGCGCCCTACCTCATCTATTATAGATCCAAAAGGTCTTTATTGCAGTTTCGATGCGTTAAACAACGGTGGATATAATTTTTTAATTAAAAAATATGAAATTATAAAAATTGAAATGCTAAATATAGCAACCATATGGTAGCGTTGCAGGTTGGAACAAGAAGAAACATGAACGCTGGAATAGGATTGTGCAATTGCCATAAGTTAGCTTTTGGGCTGGATCTGTTCGAGAAGTGTAAAAATTTCACCAGTAGGCGGGAACTGCTCGCCGTAGATCACAACATAATTTAAAGCAAATTGCGTAGACAGCGTCACGAGACTATCCATGCGATACCATACTCGATGGATCTATGGGTTACGTGGACAACTTCTAGCGGATGAAATGTATCAGAGGCTTAAAACGGTTAACAACGGCTCACGAAATCTTTGACTTCCTTAGGTGGAACATTCATTATATTCCGGAACTAAAACCTGTTTTCTAATTTTAAAAAATCCTGATACAGGACATTCCAGGAGAATTGTTCAATTTCTAAGTTTCTTCCTTAGATGATTACATAAACTTTGAAAGAAAGGATAAAGGACAGCGTTACGCAGTACTTTAATTGGGATAGGCCACGCATTCTATTTCCACGGAACGTCGGAGGCGATTTGAATGCGTACTTAGCCTATATGCCGAACTACTCACCGAAATGAAAGACAAGTCAGTGTCTTACCTTTTCCATGTGAGTCTGGCAATAATTCAATGATAAAGGAGTGGTAGAAAATTTGATTGGCAGGGCAGAATCCGACGCCGAACAGAGAAACTCGAGTCCAGGCAGCCGGCGCCTCTTCCGACTGCGCTGTCAAGCGCCGATTCTGGACTAGGAGTCCGAAATTGAGTTGTGAAAGGCTTACTTATATTCCTATTCATTACGGTTTCTTTGCTCTCAAAAGTCAGTTGCTTCTTCTGAGTGTTTTGATAGAAATGAGTAGGGAAAGCGCGGTTCCAGTCTATTCAAGTGCATTCTTTTCTCCGCTTTTTCTTTTTAAGACTGTTCATTCATCCTTATTTGGTAAACACCAAAGAACCAGCTACCAAGGGACTTGTGTGCTGGCGAACAAAAGACGATTGAAGTCGTACAACGCCTCATCATTGCCGGTTTTTCGGTCATTTCCGCTTTGTCGTCAGCGTCTCGCCTCGCACCTCTGCGGCCGCTATTCAATACACCACAGAAGAAGTGACACGCACAGACCTCAATTGTTCGCGTCTGTTCTTGAATGGGATTTCTGCTCTTTTCTTTATCCAACGCGTATGTTTTGCCGACCAATTGTCGCTTTTTAGCCTTCAACTACTGCCAGTTATTGTGGCACCAACTTAGAAGTCCCATTTAACCCAAAGGTTCACCTGAAAACAAGGATGGTAAAGAAACCCAGAAGGAGTTGCTAACGTTTTGTTCTATGCTTCTTCAAGGGGCCGTTCAGAGCAGCATCGTCGGTGCGACGTGACGACGTGATAAGCACCTACGGGGGTAGACATAACTCCAACGCCGCGCGAACCCTCCTGGCGTCGCGCACGGTGCGCGACGAAATTGGACGAGTTGTCGCGCCGCGACGTCGCGGCGCGTTGGAGTTAGGTCCTGGAACCAAGTACCTATATCGATCGAGAAACTTTTTCCCCTCCGCGATTTTTCGCAAAAAAAGAGTCGGATCGTCTGGCGGTTGTCCCCCCTCCCCCCAACTCTCTGAGTATGCATTAACCAAAACTTACGTGCACCTAAAGATATCGCACTCTGTTCGACGTTCAACGCAGTTATCAGCAGGAGTATGAGGCTCAACAGAACTTGAACGAAAATGGTTTGCGATGAGCCATTTTCTGCAAATCGGCGAGATTTTCTTACATCTACGTGGTCATGTTTTTACCCTTCCAATATATCTGAAGAGGAGGACACTGATGACGGCAGCAGATATCGCTGTGTCTGCAGAAGAAAGCTGACATGTTTTTAACCCACGGCAAACTTCCAACGCAATCAGATGTCTCAATCATGACGACGTTATCAAGGATAGCCAGAAGCTGTGTCTTTTCCTATACAACGGTTTGCCTCATGATTTGCTTAATCCTAGCGCTTCTAACTGATTTCGTCGTCGTGAATAAGTCGTGTTTTCTGCCGTTGCATGTTTGTCAGTTTCGACTGCTGTTTTGAGTATTTTTAATTTTTTTTGGGCATTTTGTATCATGTAGGTGCAGTTCTTTTCGTTTTTTTTATATTTTCTACCATAATGGGGTTTAAGTCGCGTACTGGAAACCTGGAATATCTAACAAGGGAAGGGTCTGACGAGTAGGGGAGTAAATCATATAGGGAGAATCCTCATCCCTCAATTGGTTGGAAAATGTGTTTATTTTTTGCCAAATCGCTAAATCCAAGAAGTAGGGGGGGGGTCACAATGGGATACGGCGCAGCACGCGTATGGGGGCCTTGTACGCCCGCGATGTTTCTGCAGCCAGTGGTTCGGAGCGCAGGTGGGTAGAGGGTTGACTCATGCGAGAGAGGTCAGGGGTTTGGCTTTTTTGCGTTGCTGCACTTTTGCATTTCAATTGATTGGTAGAGATTTGGGGGATTCTGACGTCTATATCATTTTCAGACGTTTTCTGCGCATTTTCCAGCAGTACGTTGTGGTATTCAACATGGTGATGTATAAATGTTCAACACCACTGATACACAGGCAAAGTGCATGAAACATCACTGGGCGCCTTACGGGTAGCTATAAGGGCTACAGGCTCCCCATAGTGTTTCCATACATGGACCAAAGACCTCGGGAATAACATCCTGCTCGGATTGTCAAAGGAGACCACGTTGTGACGTCGGAGGTGGTTCAAATGAGAAACGAGGTGTGCGGATCCCGCAAGTTAAGGTAAACGGCATCGATACCCTCTTTCCCTCATGTCTGCCTGCTACCTGGAAACCAGAGGTCTGCTGAAGGTTTTCTAGAACCTAACACCAACAATGTCCGCCGACGGTCGAGTGGGGATCCACCTGCTCACGCTGAAGTGTGGCCCACCTTTAGACAAGGAATCTTCGAGGGAAAAAATCATGCTGGCCGAACGGATGGCCAGCATACTCAAGGACTTCGAAGCACGTCAACTTGAAGTTGACGAAGACGAACAGCTGGAAGTGGTGGAAGAAGAAGAGGAAGATTGGGATCCGCAAGATGAACTGATGGACGTGGAGAGGCAAGCAAGCAGTGGGCATATGATAACGTTTTCGGGTGGAACTCTTGTTTCGGAGGAAAGGCCACGTCTTCAATTGGATTTCGGTTGCGTGCTCATCACCATGGAGGAGGACACCACGATTCTCTACACAGGCACTTTGTACCTGTGTATCACTGGTGTTGCACATTTATACATCACCATGTTGAATACCACAGCGTACCGCTGGAACAATGCTCAGAAAACGTCTAAAAATGGTATAGACGTCAGAATCCCCCAAATCTCTACCAATCAGTTGAAATGCAAAAGTGCAGCAACGCAGAGGAGCCGAACCCCTGACCCCTCTCGCATGAGTCAACCCACTGCCCACCTGCGCTCCTAGCCACTGGCTGCATGGGCATCGCGGGCGTACAAGACCCCCAAACGCGTGCTGCGCCGTATCCTATTGTGACCCCCTACTCCTTGGGTTTAGCGAATTCGCAAAAAATAAACACATTTTCAGACCATTTGAGGGATGAGGATTCTCCCTATATGATTCGTTCTACCCGTTCAGACATACGCTTCAGACCCATCCCTTGTAAGTTTGTCTGGACATTAGTGAGAGCATGTGTCATGTCATCGTCCTCGTCTTCAGACCGATTCGGTCTATTTTTATCTCCGCCGGATCTCCGCCGGACTTCGAGCTGCTTCGTGTTTGCAGCGAATAGCTGCGCTGTCATAGCGCTCGTAGAACAGCTAGGAGGCGGTCACTAGTTAATTAGCTCACAAGATTGAGCGTACGTTCGATGTACGTTGTGATTGAATGCTATTAAAATCACTTTCTAAATTTGTCTTAAAATTGGTATATTTCTATGTTTTTTTAATGCAAAACTTATTCTGTTTTCTTGTCAATTTAGGCACTTTTCAAACAAAGTTCAACACTTTTCAATTAAGGCATACACTCTTCTAGGCAAACTATACGATAAAGGATAAAGGATGGCGTTATTCAATCCCTTCTGGTATGCGCCACGCATTCTACTTCTACATGATGTCGTGGAGGCGAGTTGAATGCGTATTTGGCCATACAATGACTTGCGGTGGCCAGCCGATGAACAAGTTGGCGCTTTACCCTTCGCAGACGAGTCTGGTATCAATTCAAGGGGTGAAAGGCTTGGTTGGCCTGGGCGGGAAATCCGAACCAGGAACCTTGTGGCGATAGACGTCGCCTCCTCCTACTGCGCTCCACGAGCCCCTAAGCAAACTAAGGCTTGTGAAACAAAGCTGAATATGTTCCATGTCCGAACGAGCATTTTCCACAATAAAATGGAGAGCTTACCAGATGTTTAGAATATTTTTTGTATCAGGAAAATTTACTATGAGATTTCATATTTTTTACTTAAAGAACAGATCGCGCCATGCAGTTCACAAGGTTGTCGTGACTTTCATCTGATTGATGATAAAAATCTGCTTATGAGACGTTACATGCTTGTGAACGGTAAGCAAAAGCACTCGTAAAATACACAATGTCTTCACCTCGTTGCTTCCAATAATATGCATTTACACAATCGTATCAAAATTGCAGCAAGTAGGTCAGATGCACTTCGCGATCTCTTCTCTTAATACAGGAAAGGTTTGCTCTGTTGTCTCTTTGTATTTTAAATAGAATAAGTTTTAAGGCACGATTTTTCCGTGGAAAATAAATTTTCTGATAAAATTTTTAAACAGTGTGCTCAATTGTTGGGACAGGCGAATTGAGTGTTTTCAAGGAAAGTTCTACTAAATTTTCCTTGATCATGAAGTTTTTTTTTTGCGGAAAGGCTTATTTGTAACCTGGAAGAAAAGTCCGTTTTAATTTTGATCAAATTCCATTCGATTTTCAAGGCTGCCTGGAGAGAGTGTTCGTTTTCATTTGAAAAGTATCCTGTAGACCTAAGATTCGACGTCGATTTTAAATAATTCGGATCCGTCAAACTTCGGTTGAAAGTATTGTGCGAGTAATGGAATTTTTGAAAAGCTAGGATCTTAAGGTGATTCAGATAGGGGTGATTTCTACCGGATTCGATTTTCAGAAAATTCAGATAACTGATCTTGGTCAGAAATCTGATATCTTTTCCTATTCGCATATATTCGCATATACGATGTGAGGTCCGAAATAAATTCATTATTTGAATCATCCAAAAACCCTTCTTATTAAAGCTACTCCAATCGGAATCATTCCATGACTCTCTGCTTTTCAAAAATGTCGTTATTTGCGTAATCCTTTTAACCGGGTTTTGGAAAAAAAATGACGGAGGCGAATTATCCAAATCGGCGTCGGATCAAATGCCTAGTGTCCTGCTTGACTTAAAAATGGTGCGGATTTGTTTTTTTAAATAAAAATAAAGTGCATTGTCCTTTATAGTTCGAAAATTTTCCGACATTCTCTTCAGGGGCCATGACAACCATGCAGCCAGCGATTCCTCGTTCGTCACTTAGTGCTGAATAAAAAAAAACTCCAGTCGATGAGAGAGATAATAGCGATAATAGTTGCCGGCAGTGGTAATGCATCAAGAGAGCAGGGAAAGAAAAGGAGAGAGGATCGAATGAATGCGAGAAAAGTCTGCGATATTGACGCCACGTGCTACGTCATTGAAGCCTTTTGTGGCTCTCGCTTCTGCCCAAGAAGTCGTGCTCTTCAGTGAAGCATTCCCTTAGATGTTGAATCTGAATATTGAAAATAAATAATAATGAATATTCCATGTCCGACTTTCCATGAATCTCGGCATGATGTTTCGTGTTGAATTGTTTGTTCTTGGAGCTGTGCACCGAGATTGTTACAACACTTTATTCGGCTTACGTTTCGGCGGTTTCGCCTTCGTCGGAGCCTGGAAGAGTCCAAATAACATTTGAAGAACTACTCCCCCAAAGGTCATTTCATTCTACAGAAAGAAACTCAAAGGTCAATGGAGTGAAGAAAACGATGTGCAGAAACGACGAAGGGCTAACCTTTGTGGTGGAAACCGAGGAGCTCCACCAGTCACCGTCAGACGGAGGTGAACGTTGGTGAATGACTTAAGCTCTAGAGACCACCTACCCTAAGGACCTCCAAGGGCATGACCCTGTAGGTCAAAACCCACAGAGGCCCACAAAGGGTGCCAGTTCTTGCGTCACCGCCACGCACTCGTCTTTGCGATTGATCTTGGGGTTCCGCGATGCGATCCACAATGCCTCTAGCGTTTTCCGCGCGGACACGTCGCTCTCGCGTGCAAGGATCGTGACAGCCACCTGAACCATTGCGCCGCCATGGCAGTCTACCCTGTGCTCACCCATTGGAGTCGATCTTTGCGACCTCCTAAGGCCGTCTAGGTGCTCCTTGACCCTTATACACAGCGGCCTTCCCGTTTCCCCCACGTACTCCTCTCTGCATTCCCTGCATGACATAAGATACACCACCCCCGAGGTCATGCAATCACCTTGTTTCCCAAAAGGGCACACTACACACGAGGGGGTAGGACAGCTATAATAATGAATATTGAATATTAAAATGTTTTCAGCCTTCAGCACAGCTAGATAGGCCTGTGTCCTCGTAGCTGTTGAGCCTATTCTGGTTATGCTGGACCCGCATCGTTCTTCCACTTCTTCTTTATTTCGCTTTGTCTTCTTGTAGCTGTTGATCGCCGTTGTTGTCCTGGTCGAAGACGTCGCTTGTATTGGCGATGAGCAATGGCTTATCATAGAGATTTATGTGTCGTTCAAACGCGATAAAAATAGACATCTGGAGCGCTCATTTCCCTAGCCAGTCCCTCGTGAGTTGTCTTCTAGGTACTGACGACAGAAGTGGTTGATATGAACGGTGAAAAAGGCTAGGGTTTATTCTTATTATTTGAAACAAAATGCGTAAAGGACGGCGTTAGAAGATCCCTTTGTAGGACGCGCCGCGCATTTCATTTAGACGGGCTGTTATGGAAGCAATTTGAGTGCGTATTCGTCTTGCTCGACGACTAATGGTAGCAAGTCGATGGACAATTTAGTGTACTATCCTTCCAAAACGATTCTGTCACTGTTTAATACACCACTAAGGGATGGAGGGTTTGCTTGACCTGGTAGGGATCCAAAATAAGAGCTTCAATTCGGAGTGCACGTCACAGCACGTCGTCTTCCGACTGAGCTACCTCACGTCCGGGGTCTACATGGAGTAATTAAAGACACAAAGAGACCATTTAGCTGAAGCTGAGAAGGAGAGTTAGGAGTTGAGAACCAATCAATCCAATCAGCCAGCCAATTATAATCAATCATAGCATCGACCAAACACATGTCAGCCAATCAGGATGCCGACCGTACACGACTTCTCTTAATGAATTTCCCATACGATGTGGTCTGATTGGCTGGCACATTCGCACCTCCTAATGCTGCCCACGTTCGCGACATGTACGAATAATTCATATAATAACTGTCCAATTTGCTTGACCTGGTAGGGATCCAGACCAAGAACTTCTATTCGGAGTGTACGTCTCACCAGGTCGTCTTCCGACTGCGTTACCTCACGTCCGGGGTCTACATAGAGCAATCAAAGACACAAAGAGACCATTAAGCTGAAGCTGAGAAAGAGATAATCGCGTTCAACCTCAAGAAAAGGTCCCCAGCAAAAATTTGGATGCAGTCCTGAACTTTTGTTACAAAAAGTATGATGTAATTGAAGAAGGTGAGTATCCACGTTGTGAGTTGGAATGCATGGCTCATCCGGAAATGAATGAAAAAGACGACGCATATTGTTGGATTTTTCCATGGTTTTCACAACTGCATTGTACGAAGACCCCCTTCTGCTTCCTTTGCTAGTTCTTACTGGCTTTCTTTTTTCCTTTTTTTCCTCTTTTCTGTTAACTCCCTCTTCTAAATGAGATCTTCATGTGTTCTTAGGCTCATTTCTTCACAGTCATTTCATGCTTTTCTTCTTTCATTTGAATAATTGGTACATGTCGCGAAGGTGAGCAGCATTAGGAGTTGAGAACCAATCAATCCAATCAGCCAGCCAATCATAATCAATCAGAGCATCGACCAAACACATGTCAGCCAATCAGGATGCCGACCGTACACGACGTCTCTTAATGGAACTCCCATACTATGTGGTTTGATTGGCTGGCACATTCGCACCTCCTAATGCTGTCCACGTTCGCGACATGTACGAATATTTCATATAATAACTGTCTAATTTATTATTAAAATAAGGAAAAAATTTGTTGAATCTATCCTAGCAGGAAGGGATACTTCACACATTCTTTTTCAGGGCGAAGACGAAATGAAATTGACCAGTTTCACAGAGATTCTCTAGAGAACCTCTCCTTACAATGCTTTAGAAGGGCAAGCCGATCCTGTTTGAATTCGATTCACTTTTCCAGTTTTTGCCCCTCCGATTAGGACAGATCCGTTCTTTCGCTGTTGTTTTTCCTAGTGCCTTTTCATCACGAGCAGCGTCTTTTCTGCGTTTTTTACGTCTTCCGGATATTTGCCAGATGGAGCGCGCGGTAGCGCAGCCGTAGAGGGCGTTGTCTGTCGTCTTCACCCCGAATCATGGGTCTTGGTTCGGATTTGTCTTCCAGACCAATCCCGGCAGGCGAATTGGTAGCGGACTTGTCTGGGAAGGTTCAGGCACTGAAATGTTCATCAACCGGCCACTGCAAATTCAATACGCATTCAATGTGCATGCACAATGTCCCGTAGAAGTAGAAGGCGTGGCGCATCCCAAAGGAGGGGGGGTTGACTATCGCCGTACTTTCTCGATCTCCCATCACGTTTACAAGGTGGTATCTGCTCTTCGGCTTCTGACGTTACTAGCTGAGTCGTAAGTTGCTCCATTCTCGCACGAGGCCGCTTCCGGCTATGTCCTTGCACTTTCTCAAGTGGCTTCACTGAGCGACAACACACGAACTATGAACGAGCGACCGAGTTCAGACGGATCGTCGTGGTGTTTCGCTGGCGTCAAAATCACGGCTGGGGGTCTTCAGAGTCGATGATGAAGAGTGCAGAAGAAGTGCCCCGCCCGCCCGTCCATCCGTCCGTCCGTCCCTCCGTCGCGCACACAGCTTTGCATAGTTATCGCGAACGCACGGATGGAGGGTGACATTCGTCAACGGCCAGCAGCACTTTTCGCCCCGTTTCGAGCAAATCCGCTTGAGTTCGACTTAGTTCGCAGAGAGTTGACGAGCATTTTTTCGGTCCTCTCGTTTTCGCATTAGCGTAGGTTGCCTCCAAGCGACAGGAAGTAGGTGGCCGCCAGACCGACAACGACGTCGACTCGCTCTCCTATTGTTGAAGTGCAGCCGAAGGTGGTTAATTTTTATCGCCACTCCGTCTTTTTATGCTCGCTGAAGACTATTGGCAAAACCTTCGCTCTTGTCGACGTTCTCATGGGAATTATTCTTCAGTGAGACGTGACTTCCGAAAAGAAGTCCTTCATGAGGATCTCTTATTCAAAGGATGGATCGATAACGTCGACTTTTCTTTAAGATTTTGTGTATTGCAGTTGATTGTGCGCTTACGCAAACGAAGAAATCAAAGAAAATATATAAGTTATAACACATTAATGTTACAAGGATGTTTGTTGTGATCAGAACCGTTGCTCTAAGCGGGACTCGAACCTCCAGCCACTCCTTTCCGGGCAGGATGCTAGCCCACCGCAGTGTTTGATCTATCGCTGCTTGCGCAGAACATTCATATAGCAACTCGTATAACAGCCATTTTAGGGTTAAGCAAACGTGTAAATCCTCAAGGATGGTGTTGATGAATTCCTTTCAGGATGCGCCACGCGTTCTTCTTCTGCGGGATGTCGTGGAGCCAATGTGAACGCGTATTTTGTCTGTACCATGAATTACGGTTTCTAGACGATATATAAGTCAATGATCTGTCCTTCTTAGACGAGTCTGGCACCAATGCTCCGATCACGGAGGGATGGAAGGCTTGGATGGCCTTGAGGGGAACTCCGAACCAAAAACCTGGTATCGGGTGCACGCGACACCCAGCGCCTTTTCCGACTGCGCTACCACGTGCCTAAAACACTGCTTGAACAAAAGCCTTAGGATTTATCCTATTAAATTTGGTATTGGGTGTTGGCCCTCTACCCGACTCCTCAACAATGGCTGCAAAATTAATTTAAGAATTAATTCAAAATATAACATCGTGTGTTGACCTAGGAGGAGACCATTCTTTGCCACTTACTAGCCCACTGTTTACATCTGTTTCGCCTTTCTAATGACACTCCCACCAGCTAGGATAGATTCAAACCTCCAGCTTCACCAGTTCCATGCCGATATCAGTGGTCATCCCTATATCACAGGTGAGTCCCGATAGGATCTCGAGAAGATCACGAAAGTTGCGGTAGATCACGCAGTGCTGATCCAATGGGCTGGCATCCTGCCCGAAAGGCAGAAAGAAGGTTGTGGTTGGACTCCCGCCAGGGACAAGAGCTTTGATCGAGTCAGAACATCGTAACAATTTGTAACCTCTACAGCAGTCGCTTTAGGCTTAAGCAAAATTCTGAAGCAGATTGAGGTGTTTTGTCGATCTGATGCGTTTTATCGATTATAGAGAGACGTAGAAGAGTAAAAGTGATACGTTGTGATTTAGCGTTGGAGATTTCGTAGTTGACACAGGGTGTGCTTCCTCTAACTTTTGATATCTATTTAAGCCAACTCCAGTACGTTAACCATGGATAGAGCAAGGAGATGGCGTTCAGTACAATTGTGGGCGGTGCTCCGGTGTGGTAGGCGGGGTTCTGCTGCGCAAGCGACACTATGATCTCCACAGTTTCCAAGCAGTATTCACGTTATTGAAGATTCGTTGCAAATCATCTGCTTTTCGAATTTCTATATATTGTACGATGCTTTTCCTTCCAAGAATCATCTACTCCGTGTGTTGGTCAAAAAATATTTTTTTTGCGTTTGTGCTGAGTGTTTGAAATAATATATTTAAATAGGTTTTGGACATAATCTTTTGTTAGTCGAGATTCATCTGCACGGTTTTTTAGGTGTTACGGCTCGCACTACTTTCAAAAAGAAAATCATTTTCAAGAATTAAGCATTTTTGTCTTTTTCTTTCATTTATTTTCGTTAATTTTCTCAATTGATTGATTTTTGCCTTTTTTCACTAATTAGGAGAATCTACCAAGATTCGTTGGAGAAAGTATACCCTGAACAAGGAAGCAGAGATCCCCGCGTAATTCAGCAGACCTCAGAGACTTCCCCGTTGGAGATTGAGTTGGAGTTGTCACGCTGCGACTTTGGCTCTCGATCAACGTCTGCTTCCCTACTTGACGTCGACGTCTGAGTCCAGTCGCGTCCAGAGGCGGCATTCATTACTGTGTGGGTAAGGTATGCCAACTCCAGGTTAGTCCAACCTAGTGAACCAGTATGTATTGAAGTTTCCTCTGCAAGGTGAATTTTTAGTAAAAGAAACTATAATTCCGATTGTATAGTATAATACATATTATAGATATAATTCATCAGTATTTTGGTAGTAATAAATGATAATTTAAACAACAATCATGAAATTTTATCTCAAATTTTAAAAAAATGCTATTATTACGATGTTTTGTAGCGGATAAGTACTCCGTCCTCTACTAGGAGTCTACTAATGGGATTCTAGGTGACCGATACATGGGTTTCTGGGTGACTACTAGGAGACTGTTGGGGGAATTCAAGGACACTACTTGGCGACTACTAGTTGACTACCAGGAGACTTTTGGGTGACTACTAGAAGTTTAAAATGAAAACGTCCGGCTTAAAAATTAAAAGGGTCCATTTAGAATGAAAGTGGTGGGTATCCAACTCTATTTGTAGACATGTATTCTATCCTCTACAAGGAGACTATTAGCGGAGTTCTAGGTGACTTCTAGGCGATTCCTAGGTGACTACCAGGTGACTTCTGGGTGACTATTAGGAGACTGTTAGATGTGTTCAAGGTAATTGCCAGGAGACTATTAAGGGAATCTGGGGACTATATGGTGTCTACAAGGTGACTGCTAGCTGACTACCAGGTATCTTCTAGGTAACTACTAGGAGATTAAAAACAGAGGTGTTCAACCTAAAATGAAAAGTGTCCAGTTTAGTGGTGTTTAGATAATTACTAAAGGAATTCTCGAGACTACTTGGTGACTGCTACTAGTTGAGTGCTAGCTGACTATCAGGTCAATTCTAGGTGAATACTAGGAGTTTAAAATGATAAGTGATGAAAAGTGTCTAGTTTAAAGTAAAAGTGGTGCGTATTCAACTCCTTTGACCGATATTTGTCCTTTCCTCTACTAGGAGACCATTAGTGAAGTTCTAGATGTCCTCTCGGTGAGCGCTAGGTAACTGCTAGGTGATTATTATGGGAATTCTAGGTGACTAGTGGAAGACTTCTAGGAGAATACTACGATTCTACTAGATGACTACTACGTGACTGCGTGACCTCATTGGTGGATATGTATTATATCAAATATCAATTCTATGCTCTACCAGGAGATTATTAGCGGAGTTCTAGGTGACTTCTAGGTGACTGCTAGGTGATTACCAGGTAACTTCTGGGATTCTATCCTCTACCAGGACTGTCGGAGGTACTCATGGTAATTGCTAGGAGAGTATTAAGGGAATTTTGGAGACTACTTGGTGACTACTACATAGGTGAATGCTAGCTGACTCCAGGTGATTTCTGGGTAAATACTAAGAGTTTGAAATGTGAAGCATTCAGCCTAAGATGAAAGGTGTCTAGTTCAAAGTGAAAGTAGTGTGTATCTAACTCCATTTGTGGATCTGCTTTCTATTCTATACTAGGAGACCACTAGTGGGTTTTAGGTGACCTCTAAGGGACTGCTAGGTAACTTCTAGGTGACTACTATGGGAATTCAAGGTGAATACTAGGAGACTACTAGGGGACTGTTAGTGGAGTTGCTGACTTCCAGGTGGCTGCTAGGCGTATATGCGTATTGAGCTCCATTGTTGAATATGTATTCTATCCTCCTACCTATTCCACGTATTCTTCAGTTCTTTACCCATGATTGATGGGACGAGGTAGGTGGTGAACCCTGGATAGGTTTTTACCTTCCTGGTCGCTTTGGAAGGGTAAACGCGATGATGAATGCGACCTCAGAAGACCATGAATGGCCCACTTCCAAGGGACCACAGGTCTGAGCGAAACTTGTGTTGAATTTCACCGGCGCTAGAGCGTCGATGCCGCTCGTCGGGGGCATATTGGTCCTTCCTCATCACTCGAGCTCCGTTATATCTCGTTTATAAGCGCCCTGAGGGCATGCGATCCCTGGGGTGGTCGTGGTCGGGCGACGGAGGGTGACATTGCGGCGGCCAAAAGCGGCTCCGTCCGTGGCGCGAATCGCCTGATAAATGAATCAAAGAGTATGAGAATCTCACGAGACTTCATTGACGATCGGCCGGCACGTCACCGGAGCTCCTGACGCGGCGCTGCCACAGCTGCTGCTGCTCCCGAGTTTAGGCGCACTCCATAGACCTCAGTCGGCAACTACGGGAGGAGCGACGCGAAGAGCGGACGGAGAGCCAGAGCTCAGGAGAGCGAAGCACTACGTGCTCTTTATCCGCAGCATAGCGATTGGCGCTCTTATTGTTTCAGCTCGAGAGTTTGTTCCGCATTCAGGAGGCAAAAACACTCGCTGTAGAATGCACGTTGCAGAGCGTTCTCCTGGAGACCATCTCCATCCGATGTCGAAGCCTGTCAAGGTGCCTTAGGGCGTTCTCATTTTTCATTTGGTGTCTGCAACGATGATGACTTTTCATTCTCTGCTAATTTGCTTCTAATCTGATTATTTCCTGACAATCGCGTCTCTACAGGGATACGGTGGTCCTGCCGTTTGTTTCTGCCTACTTTTCAGACATGGTGAAGGTGCGTGGCAGCGCAGTCGGAAGAGCCTCCGGCTGTCATACGTACACGAATCAGGTTCTTGGTTCGGTTTTCCAGCTAGGGCCAATTTTCCCTTCCTTCCGATCGAGCAAGTTGCGCTGGTTATACTTGGATCGGAGACGACTTAGGAATCTCACGTGTCATAAGATTCTTGCGTTTTTCACTCCATTCTCCGAAAGGGGGAACACTTGGAAATTCCCCTCCGAGCAGAAGAATCGACGGCGTATTCTGTAAGCGTTTCGCTGCGTCGGAATGCTGTTCTCTGTAGGATTTCGAAACTCGAAGCTGAGGTCGTTTAATTGTACCCAGGCTTGTCTGCTAGGGAAAGAACACTGACTTTTCCATCGTCTGGCCAGCGCAAGTCATTGTATGGCCGAATACGAGTTCAAATTGCATCATGACATCCTGTAGAAGTAGTGTGCGTGGCGCATCCCAATAAGGATTGGGTACATGTCGCGAAGGTGAGCAGCATTGCGAGTTGGGAGCGCGACAACAAATCATATACCAATCAGGGTATCGACCAAACACATGCCAGCCAATCAGCATACCGACCATTCTCGCACTTTCGATGTGGCCCGATTGGCTGGCGCGTTCACACCTAATGCTGTCCACCTTCGCGACATGTGCCACTAACTCCTCTAATTCTAACTGTCTCCTTAGTCTTACCTTCTTTCCAATTACCGACAGTTTGCTAGGATAGCAAATCTCATAGAAAAGATTCCTCAACATTTAGGATCGAAGGATTGAAAACCCTTAGACTGTACATAGCTGGTCATGGGTTTATTTCTGGCCTACTGTTCGCCGACTAAATTTTCCAATCTCCGGTGAAAGTGGTTGAAATGAAACGTGATCAGCGATAAAAGGTACATGTCGCGAAAATGGGCAGCACTGAGATTTGGTGGCCAATCATATCCGAGCAGAACCGGCCGAACACACGTAAGCCAATCAGAGTGTTGACCCTAGAAACCGTCTCTGAATGGCACGCCAATCTGATGCGGACTGAGTGGCTGGCGCGCCACCACCAGCCAATGCTGCCCATCTTCGCGACATATACTCTTCATTATGTGCTCCTCCTCACTGAGAAGCTCCGGAAGAAGCCAATAAGCAAGTCACAGCGGTTCCCGTACAAAGGCACTGATGAAACGAGCCTTTTTTAAATTTTATTTTGTTTTTCGCCATTTTTTGCGGCAACGCCTAATTTCTAAGCTCATATCACCACCAGAAATCACTTGAATGGTATAGCACTACCCGGTAGTGCGGCTGCAAGGCGAATGGCCAAATGTTGTCGTCGTCCGAGGAATCGTTTCCGAAGATTTGTCGCTCAGTTTAAGCTCGTAACCAAAGATTGAAGGACAGCCAATCCCATCGAATGCTCCTTATTTATTTCATGGTGAGGAGAGTTTGCTATACATAGAAGCAAATAAGAGTATGCAGATTCGCTTCAGTCAGAAAATGTTTTAATGATTTGAACACAAACAGATGAGTCGCTAGTGCATGCTTCATTTATATGTAATAAATTTCCGCCGATTTTCAAAGTGATACTACGGCAGATCGCAATAATTCGCTGCATTTTACGATTTTCTTCAAAGAACGTTCGAAGTCGGACGACCCTTATGCTTTCTTATATCCCATTTTTACTTTTAAAATTAAAATGGACACTTCTAAACAAGCCTAACGCTTTTAAAGTCAAGGGGAACATCTTCGAAATCAAAACGAGGTCCTTCCACATTAAACTGGACTTTCTACAAAGGTTAGAATAATTTTTTGCTCATGGAAAATTTCACTACAACTTTCTCTGAAGTTAGTTCACCTATCCAATGTAGTAGCTCATTTTTCAAATGAATGGCATCCACAAGAAATTGATAATTTGATCAATATCGGTTGATGGCGATCGATACAGAAAAATCGAACTTTAAATTCGTGTCCAGCGACCTCGATTACCCCAGGGCTGAAGTTTCCACGCAGGTAGAAGACGTCTACGTATTTTCCGCTATTTTCACGCACCGTAATTTGAACAATATCGATTGACGGCGATCGATACTTCAAAAACAAATTTTAGATTCGTGTTGAGCGGCCTCGACTGCCCTCAGGGCTTAAGTTTCCTACCGCCTGGATGGCATCCACAAAAATCGACAGCTTGATCTATACCGATTGATGGCGATCGATACTTTAAAAACGAACTTCAGATTCGTGTTTAGCAATCGCGATTACCCCAGGGCTGTAGCTTCCAGGCACGTGGAAGACGTCTGGATATTTCCCGCTATTTTCCCCCACCGTAATTTGATCAATATCGATTGATGGCTATCGATACTTCACAAACCAACTTCAGTTCCGTTTTGTGCGACCTCGATTGCCCCAGGGTCGAAGTTCCCAGGCAGGGAGAAAACATCTGGGTATTTTTCGCTATTTTAGTGTCGTAATTTTCCCCCCATTTTCCCCCATTTCCCCCATATCTCCCCCACCCCCAATTTTCCCCCTATTTTATGGCTAATTTCTGCGGCGGCGCCGATCGATGGTATGACTCACTGCTTAGCGCGTTATTATATAATAATGTGATTGTTTTTCTCGAAAAATGATATTTCTATAAAAGTTCTTCGTCGATTACTAAAAATATTTTGTATTTTTGTGTGACTTTGTTTTTGAATTCTTCCGCCCACCGATTGCGTAAAAATCCAGAAAGCTGAAAACTTTGGAAAAGGTATAACCGGATCTATCCTAGTCTGTGAGGGCATGTGATGTTTTGCGTCTCCAATCCCGCCCTTGAATTTGTCTTAGCCCTGGTTTATATTTGCGCCGCTGCGAGGGGCGGCACCATAGTCGGAATAGGAATATGGATCGGACGGCGCGAAAAATCGATGGCGATCTATGGCGATCATGGTGCCGCGCCTCGTGACGGAGCAAGTATAAACTAGGGCTTAGTGCTCCAGTTGCCGACAAACGAAATGAGAGCAGTCATGGGAACGCAGAGAATATGATGTCGTGGCGTGGGATGCTGGACGTAACTGTTTCCTTAGCACTGCCCCCTCCCGACTAGGGCTAGATCCGAGAAAAATCCTTCCTGATGGCATCGTCGCCGACTTGATGTGAATGCAGTTGCGACCTAGCTAGGCTGATAGATGTGAGGATCGACGGGGAGGAGGACGTCGCCGGTCGAAGAACATCTCCGGCTCACGTTGATGGCGGCTTGGCGCTTTTTCTCGTGCAGTAACATGAGGTCGAGGTAGATAAATGACCGTCGTCGTTCACGCCTTGAGTGATAGCCGTGCTCGCGCTGTTCGACTTCCGACATGCGCCTCGCCTCGTCCGTTGTTGATGGTCTCCCAGCAGTTGACTAGGCTGTTTATGTTCCTCATACGGCCACGTTCTGTTCTGAACGCAGCAGAGCAGTTGGTCCTTTTGAACACTTTCTGAGCATGCGTGTTTGCGCCGTGCGCTCAAAACTAAGGTCCAACATGCCGTTTGTATCATATCTTATATTTCCTATTTATCGATTTTGTTTTCATTCTTGATGTTTTTTCTTCTAGCATTACACTTGTCATTGTTTTTTTTATTATGCGTTTGTTTGGCATTTGCTTAGTTATTTAACTGTCGTTTCTTTTACCAATAAACACGTTGTGTAAGGCCTTGTTTAGTGTGCGCGCGACGCGCGACGCAGTGCCATTTGTAGTGGCCGAATTGATCAATCGCGTCGCTCGATCAATTTGGCCACTACGCATGCGTCGCGTCGCGCGTCGCGCGCCCACTAAACAAGGCGTTAGGAGGCGCAAGCAATCGTGTGCACCCGAGGTTCTTACCAGGAAAGGGTCTCAGGCGTAGGTCTGAACGGGGGAAATGGATAGTACTGCGAGAATCTCCACCCTTCATTTAGTAGAGAAACATGTTTCGTTTTTGCTGAGTCCTTAACCAAAAGAGCTACCGGCCCTCGAAGTTGGGGGAGGGGGGGGGGGGGTACAGTATCGCACCGTTGACAAGTGCCCACGTGCATGCGTGCGCGCGCTGTTGTATGGGATGCGGCGAAGGGCTCTGCGGCAAGCAAGTCGATGACTCAGCAGGGTGCTATGTCGCTTCGAGGGTGCTAGACCAGATGTTCGGTTCCCGTGCTATGCACTATTTTTGCATTTTTTTTTTGCATGCGAATTTGAATGTTCAAAAATTGCGTATTTTCGAATGTGTTGAGATCCGGGGCGTGTGTAGCGCGGTTGGAAGAGGCGTGGACTGTCGTCTGCGCCCGATGTCAGGTTTCTTGTTAGGAGTTTCCACCCAGACCAACCAAGCCTTCCATCTCTCCAGGGTTAGTGAATTGGTACCAGACCTGTCTGGGAAGGATAAGGCGGTGACTTGTTCACCGGCTTGCCACCGCAAGTCATTGTATGGCCAAATACGCATTCAAATCGCCTTCACGACATCCCGTAGAAGTGGAATGCGTGGCGCATTCCAAAAGGGGTTGAGTAACGCCGTCCTTTATCCTTCCTTGAGATCCGAATATTTAAAAAAAAACTGCAGTTTTCAAATATATTCGAAATTTGTGAGCATTCGAAACTATTCAAATATTCGAAAAAAAATTCGAGAGCACAACTATATCCTACTGCGAATATTAGCTCAGAAGGCGACCATATTCCGTGGACACCAGAAGCTTAGCCACCTAGCTTTTTTACGCATGCACCCCTAGCTTCCCACATTTATTGTGAGCGCTGAAAGCCGGAGTTTTTTCTGTCTGCCAAGTTACACTTCACCGCTTCTACTGATAGACATAGATTCTTGTCTAACACTTGATCAGAGTTTTGCTTTTCCAGAACGTTGGTTACCGCTTCTTTCCGAAGTCCAACAAAGCATGTGTCCACTTTTTTTCGCGTACCAGTGATACCTCCATATTTCATAGGACAACTTGTGTAATAGTACACAAAATAAACCTTGCGCTTGTTCTGATATTTGATTTGCACGTCGTTCGATCAAGCAGCAGTTCGATCGCACCATTTTGTTTAGTATTACCAGTAGAACATTTTGAAAGCATGCAATGAAGGATCTATCCTAGTCTGAAGGGGCACCACTAGAAAAACGAAACAAACAAGCAGTGTGTCTTAGCCCTGCTTTGAGATTGCAAAGGAGGTATCTGCTATACAATTTTCACGTCAAATTGGACACTCTTCCAGGCACAGTGTGTGCATCTGAAGCGAACGTCCTTCAGAACGAAGTCACCTCCTTAAGGGCCCATTTATATTTCGACGCCGAGCGACGCGACGCCACTTATTGTGGCCACATTGATCGAGCGACGCGATCGATCAATTTGGCCACTATACATGCCATCGCGTCGCTCGGCGTCAGAAGTATAAACGGGGCCCAAAGGTGAGAATACAGGCTCTCCAGGATGGTTATTATGAATTTTTCTTCATGGAAAATTTGGTATAACTTTATTTGAAAATTTTCAGTTTACCTGACCAAACGAGTGTATTATTATAGTTTTGTGAAATGTTCATTAAGAAATAATAATAAAGATTTGTTTCAAAGCGCAACGAAACGTTTCGCCACCTATTTCCAGACGAACCTTTTTTGGCTAAAACACCTTCTCGGTGGCTCACCAGTGAAAAGGAAGGTGTTGTAGCGTTTATGATTGTGTAAAATTACCATTTTACTAACCTAAATTTTGACCCCTTCAATGTTGTTAAACGTAAAATGATTTTTAAGAAAACTTTGATCTTATATTTTATGTTGTCTTAACATTTAATATATTTATATTCAATATATTCAATTCTTATTTAAAATTAGGTTAAAATTATGAAGACTTTTAAACTTACAGTATATTGATCAGCTGACGGTCAGCAGCTGACTCTGGTCTTCATTTAGACAAAAATAACTATAATTATATAACGCATCAAAGTGAGGCTATGTGGGTTCTTGACAATTGTTTCTGTTATATTGTTCACAGATGTGAAACTCCATGTGAACAAAAATTTTACTACCAGTCGAAAAAATTATGAGGTTTTAGTACTAAAAAATAGCCGCTCTTCTGCTTTTCAAAACTGGCTTGGAACTATTATATTTCCAGGAAAAAATGAGAAGTTTATACAATTTCACCCAGTGTATTCACTTGTTGAGCAGGTAACTAAAAACTTCAAAACAAGTCTTGCTAAAATTTTCCTTGAACAAAAATTATTCAAATTTTTTGAAGGGTCTCCAGTTTAATGTGGAAGAAGCTCGAGATTTGATTTGGAAGATGTTTAGCGTGTAAAGCGTTAGACTTGCTTAGAAAAGTGTCCAATTTGACGTGAAAATGGTATTTAAGACCAGCCTTTCGCCTTAGAAAAACAGCTTGTCTCGAATTTCCTAGCCCTTGTCAGGCAGACCGAATTGCCCCTACCAATTAGGAAATACGTTGGATAGTTTTGTGTTTTCGCCATTATTGTCAAAAGTCCTGTTTTTTTGTTGATACTAGGCCTGGTCAAAAGGTAGCATGCTTATGCGTATGTTTGCTCACGAATCCAGATTCTATTTTCTTTCGATAATCTCTTCGAATACCTCTTCTGAGCGTCTTCGTAGCTAAAAATGAAGCCGTAAAGTGAACAACTACCGCAGTATAATTGAGTTCGTTCGCAGCTTAAGGATAATGTAAGAACATCATTTTCCAGCTCTCCGGCCGGTTGGTTTGGGGAGATTTTGCATGATGTGGTATTAATTCATTGATATGCCGACCGTTTGGGTTTGATTACCTATGTCTAAAGTAACGATGAAACCCAATAACCAAATCAACACTACACAAACTTTGTTTGCAAAGACGACTGTAACATTAATCTCGTTTTAACGCCTTCAAAGTTTAAGGTGTAGCATGTGTCAAGCCGCTCCGCTGCGCTACGGTGCTACGGTGTTGAAATCGCCGCTATTGATTAGTCAGCGAAAGGATCGATGAATATCAATGTTCTATTAGTGCCACTAGGAAATGCGCATCAGCCCACCCGTGCATGGGATGTGATACGCATTTTATCCATACTTCACGTCGCTCAGGCGATTTGGATGATTAATTTGCCGTACTCCTAAACTTTCTGTTCCTAAACATTTACAGTGTGAACGCGTGGTATGGCAGAATACTCTTCAGTAGTCACTTCTCTGGAATGTAGAAGTAGAATGTTTTTCACCTTCTAAAGGAATTAAACAATGCCATTTACCTATTTTGTTTTTGTTGGTCTTCAAAATTACTCGCTCTGTGCAGGCAATTAGACGTGTGTGGTGTCAGGTCTCCGGTCCAGAACAATGCATTAATCTTTGACCTGGGCGGAGCCCGAACCTTGAATCGATTATAAATGCGCGCGAAAGCAACCGCCTCTCCCTACACCTATTATATGATTTAACACGTTGACGACCGCGCGATTTTCGCGTATGTGGCGCGTGGGACCAATCAATTTTTTGCAACTTCGAGAGTTTTTTGATAATTGAAGAAACTACTTGTCGAGAAGCTCAATCAATCAATAGCCGGAAATTGCTTTTGTGGCCATGTATTACAGCAATGTCAAAAGATGAAGTGCACAAAACACGAAAAAGTTCCTTCGTAAAGTTTGAATGCAACTAGAAAACTAAGTTGCAAGATTGTGACACGACATCGTGTCACGCGGCCGAAAGAGTGTAGCGCTACATCGTGCCACACGTATAGAGAAGACATATCTATCTATCAAAGTCGTTTCAGTAACTTCTATCAATCGACATCCTCTCTCTTATTCTAGCTTTGCATTGTTATAATTACTTGCAGTATAACACGGTCGTCAGCGTGTTCATCAGTGTGGTTTTCCTTTGATCTTTTATCGTTTGTTACTCCACTGATCGTCTTTTCTCTGTAGATGGCTTGCTGAAAGCCAGTACTTATCTTTGCCAGGCGCATGGTAGCGCAATCGGGGGAGGCGCCGCTTTCACGTGCACTCCGATTCAAGGTTCTTGGTTCGGATCCTGCCCAACCAGGCCTTTCATCCCTTTCGGTTTGGTACCAGACTATCCTTGAAGGAAATAAATACTCAACTTTCAACCACAACTCTTGGTGGCTGAAAATAAGACCAAAAAGTGCTATTTATTAACTAAAATATAAAGAGCTACTGGTAGAGCCCTTCAGTATCAGCGAGAACCAAGGTGTAGAAGAACAAACGCCTCCACGGGGTCGCGGCCTGCTCATTCGCAACTGTTGTACTCGCGGCGTTCGGTCATGTTTTTTGACGAGGTACGCTGGTAATTCGTTTTCGAACGGCGAGGAGAAGAAATCCGCTGCTGGCGGAATACGCCCACCACGACCAAGTACAAAGTATTCCTACTTGTGTGTTGTTGTTGAACGCGGCTGGTTCAACAGCCGTGCTCATGCGCACCTAAGCGCTCCATCGTTGCTTGATTAGAACCTAACCACCATCTGGATTCTTAACTCTTCTAATCAGCTCATCGAATGGTACCCTCGAAAAATTTGCTTCCAACACATGTGTAGCTCGGCTGTTAGCTGACCAGATAAAATTGGATGATAAGTGCACGGCGCGATCCCTACGTCAAGCCGACATTAAGGTTTTAACTTTCCAACCATTTAGAATAAGCTAATAGAGTTTTTCTGCAGCTAATGTGTTAAGAATCGCATGTCTATTTGCACTATACTCTTATTACGTCATGGGCGCCTGTGGCGCAGCAGGGTGAGGCGCCGGCTGTCGCGTGCACCCGATACCAGGTTCCTGGTTCGGATTTCCCGCCCAGGCCAACCAAGCCTTCCATCCCTCCGGGGTCGGTTAATTGGTACCAGACTTGTCTGGGAAGTATAGAGCGCTGATTTGTTCATCGGCTGGCCACCGCAAGTCATTGTATGGCCATAAACGCATTCAAATCGCCTCCACGATATCCCGTAGAAGTAGAATGCGTGGCGCATCCTAAAAGGGATTGAGTAACGCCGCCCTTTATCCTTATCCTTTATCGTCTGGGGTGGGGGTATCTGGGGTGTTGATCATCATAAATCTGGCATCTTACAGAAAGGCCCATCGTGCAGGCGCTCCGCCACTGTTGTTCGTCAAATGTAAGATATACATTCACATATTCAGTGTACCTTCAGTAATCCATTCTGTAGCGTTCTTCACCCGTACCTACCATACTCCAGTGTAATACCAACACGGATGTCAGATTTGTGACCAGCACCCCGGATAATCGCTAGACGAAGTTTGAGCAAAGTCGGTGACCGTAACCTCGACACCCTTAGTCAGTTACCTATCGTGAGGTACCGCAATCGACCAAAATTTCTTTTTACGTCGAATTGGACACTTTTCAAATCAAATTGGACACTCTAAGCTAGCCCAAGACTTTTGAAATCAAAGCGATCTCTTCCAAATTGAAATGACCTTTTTCTACATTAAAAAAGGGACACTCCAAAAAAGGTCGGAATAATTTTTTGTTCAAGTAAAATTTCAGTATAACTTTCTTTGAAGTTTTAATTCACATACTCATCATCAATAAGTGAACACATTGTTTTATCAATAAGTAAACACGTTCTTTGAATTTTTACAAAATTTTTATTTTTTAGTTAAAATAATGGTTTGAAGATTGCTCTAAAAAACAGGAAGGCGGCTATGTTTAGTGCCAAAAAGAGATTGCGCCATGCCCTCTCCCGTCACGATATTTATTCGATTGATTGCAGAATTTTTGTTTGCATGGAATTTACACCTGTAAACGATACAACAAAGACAACTGTAAGGAACACTCATATCATCACTTTGATGGTTAATGCAAGCGATTTACACTATCAATCAAACCAAAGCTGCTGAACACTTTTTGAATGCATGGCGCGACCCGACCTTTCAATGCGCTATATGCTTGCTTCTTCTTTTATTACTATTTTTTAAAATAATTTTTTTATAAAATTATTACATTTATTGGGGCGGGTAAACTAGGAAATTTCAAAGAATGATATACCAAATGTGCTTTGAACAAAAATTATTCTAACAATCTCACTAAGTCTGTAGTTCAACTTGCCAAGTCATTTCGGTTAGGAAGACGATCATATTGAGTTCAAAATTCTTAAAGGTATTAGGTTTTAACGAATTAAATGGCACTGGCTCGCGCCATTTTTTGGCGCGTCTTTGCGCGTTTGATCAAGAACAAACCGTAACATGTGGCATATCATTGAGAAGCGCAAACCTTGCTCTACCGGTGAGTGCCAAATTTTCTATGCAAAAGTGGGAAGACTTTAGAGTTTTATTGACTTTTTTGCAGATGGACAAAAGGGTAATCCGAGGCATTTACTTGTATGAATTCAAGCTGGGCACTACAGCTAAGGAGGCGGACGAGAAGATCAACGCCGCATTCGGTCAAGGATGTTCCACAATTCGGACGGCGTATCGTTGGTATCAGAAGTTCCGGAATGGAGATGAGAGCTTGGAAGGATATGAAGGTCGTGGGAGGCATAGTGATGTTGATGAGGACAAGCTGAGAGATGTGGTAGAGGAGGATCCACACAAAGGTACCAGGGAGATAGCGAAGGTTCTTGGCGTCAGTCGCAACACAGCTGCCCGGCATCTGAAGGAAATTGGAAAGACCAAAAAGCTGGAAAGATGGGTGCCTCACGAGCTGTCTGAGGAGCAAAGAAACCGACGATATGAGACCTCGTCCGCACTGCTTCTACGGAACGAAACGGACCCATTCCTTGATCGCATCGTAACCTGTGACGAGAAATGGATAACGTACGACAACAGGCGACGATCGGCACAGTGGGTGGACAGCGATGAGAGCCCCAAGGTTTTTGCGAAGCCGGAATTGCACCAAAAGAAAGTAATGGTGACAGTATGGTGGTGTTCGCTGGGAATTATTCACCACAGCTTCCTCCCTCCCGGTGAATCCATCACGACAGAGAAGTACTGCATTGAAATTGAAGAAATGATGAAAAAGTTGAAGGATATCCGGCCGGCCTTGGTAAACCGAAGGCGAGTTCTCCTTCTGCACGACAATGCTCGCCCCCATGTAGCACGAATGACGTTGCAGAACTTGAATGAGCTGAGCATTGAAACTCTACCACATCCTCCGTTTTCTCCCGACCTCTCCCCAACAGACTACCATTTCTTCAAGCATCTTGGCGACTTCTTGGCAGGGAAAATATTCAAATACCAACAGGATGCCGAAAGTGCATTCGAAGATGTCGTCAATTCCAGAACTTCTGCTTTTTATGCTACTGGGATAAAAAAGCTTGTGTCACATTGGCAAAGATGTGTAGAATCAGAAGGTTTTTATTTTGACTAATAAACTTGCCTACAAGCCGAGTTATTAACTGTTTAAATTTACAGTGGTTCAGTGCCATTTATTTCGTTACATCCTAATAGCTTAGGAGAGTGTTCAATTTGATTTGAAAAGTGTGCAATTTGTGTGAAATTCGACGTGAAAATAATAGGTTTACAAATTCAAGCAATGATAGGAAATTTTATACATATTAGACGGCGTACAACAAGATACGAAATTTTGCTGTTTTTGGTCTTCTAATTTTTAAATTTAATATTTTTCCAATTGCTTGGAGTTTTTAAGCAAATGTTTTGCCGCCTTAGTTCAACCTTTGTACGATTTAACCGTGATCACTGTGTCCACCAGCTTGCCATTACTGTACGCGAATAATGGATACTGTTATATCAAACTACTGAATAAAGTACCGAGGATCATCCAGCACTTTAGAATGCGCCACACTTTCGATTATACTGTTACATAATCAAGCATTAATATTTTCATATTAGTGCTTTCATATAATTACTTAGCCTTTTTTGGTAGCACATCCGCCTGAGAATTCACAGAATTCTCCATAAAACTTGATTCTCACTAGAAAATTTTCAGAGCGCAT
Source organism: Heligmosomoides polygyrus polygyrus (assembly GCA_947396885.1). Classification (NCBI taxonomy): domain Eukaryota; kingdom Metazoa; phylum Nematoda; class Chromadorea; order Rhabditida; family Heligmosomidae; genus Heligmosomoides; species Heligmosomoides polygyrus. Next base: position 4,794,958 of record OX377206.1, on the reverse strand, counting down.
AATTTTCAATGGATAATTTTATTGGGCGCGTGGAGTGCAGTCGGTGGAGGAGCTGGCTGTCTCATGCACTCGATTCCCAGGTTCCTGGTTCGGATTTCCCTCCCAGGCCAATCAAACCTTCCATCCCTCCGGGGTCGGTGAATTGGTACCAGACTTGTCTGGGAAGGATAAAGCACTGACTTTTTCATCGGCTGGCAGATCATTGTATAGGCGATATACACGTTCAAATTTCTAAAGTACATCTTATAGAAGTAGAATACGTGGCGCATCCCAACAGGATTGAACAACACTGTCCTTTATCTTTTGATTATTTAATGTTTGGGTCAGAAAAATTAACCAAACCACAGAGTAGGAGCTGTTGGTCAATATAATGTATGTCTTCTGGACACAATTTTAATGCCCTGAAAGGTGATGACAATCAAAGTGAACGAAAATTTCGTCGATGCGCTTTCTTGTAAAAATCATCCCTTTTTCCGAATGGTGTATAAAGCTTTGCCAAATATCTAAAACGGAAGCATATGGAAGTAGCTGTCGCCGAAGCTCATTTTTTGACTTTCCACTTTAATGACATGAAAATTGACAAAAATCGAAGTGAGGAAAAATTGAAGCATGCTTTCTGTTAGAGCAAATAATTTCCTTTTTAAACGGTGTGTAACGCTATTTGAAAAATACTTTCAACGAAATTTAGCTTAAGATTTTTTTTAAAGATTAACATGTTTATAAAAACCACTTAGTCAAAGACTTGGTTTCCAACCTAATCTTGCTATATGTATTTGGTAGTATAATCGGCGCAGTGAGGCATTTTTTGAATTTTCCGATATGGTTTTTCCATCTTAATTTCTTTTGATTCGATTTTTACACATCATACGAGTAAATATCTTAAACGAAAAATTGTGGGTTACTGAAGCTGTTATGAGGATGTAGTTCAAGCTTTGCCTGCTCCATGCCAGTGGTGACAGAGAGCTGGAAGCTTCTATGATTTCAAACAGCACCACGCGGCCGCCTAAAGGCTGTAACACGACGTCGTGTCACACGGTACCACGCGTCCTAAAGGGTGTACCGCGACATCGTGTCACACATGTAGAGAAAAATCTATATCTATCAAAGACCTTTCAGTAACTTCTGTCTAGTAAAAGATCTAAAGAAAAATGTCTTGTTTTAGTTCTCATGAAATCCTTAGTTATCGTGTAGCGGATCTCAAAAAAAAGTTGAAATTGTTGTAGTATAAAAATAATCCGATCCCATTCTGAATTTGAATAATACTTCTAGTTATCTCCTTCTTATTCATCCTCTTTCCTTCTCCTATTCTTCTTTTACGTTGTTATTGAACCAAATGTTTAATTACCCAAGTTTTTTTATATATAGAGTAAACTATCTTAAACGAAAATTATAGGTATCTGAATCTATTATGAGGATGTAGTTCAAGCTTTGCCTGCTCCATGCCAGTGGTGACAGAGAGATGGAAGCTTCTATAAGTTCATACAGCACCACGCGCCGCCTAAAGGGTGTGGCACTACATCGTGTCACACGTATAGAGAAAACATCTCTATCTATCAAAAACGTTTCAGTAACTTCTATCTTGTAAAAGATCTAGACAAAAAGTTTCTTCGAAAGATTTGAGCCCAACTAGAAAAAAAAGCTACAAGGCTGTGACACGACGACGTGTCACACAGTACCACGCAGCCTAAAGGGTGTACCGCGACATCATGTCACACGTACAGATACAACATCTATATCTATCAAAGACCTTTCAGTAACTTCTATCTAGTAATAGATCTAAAGAAAAATGTCTTGTTGTAGTTCTTATGAATTCCTTAGTTATCATGTACCGGATCTCAAAAAATTTGAAATTGTCGTAGTATAAAAAAAATCCGATCCGAATCTGAATTCGAATAATACTTCTAGCTATCTCCTTCTTATTCATCCTCTCTCCTTCTCACATTCTTCTTTTACGTTGTTATAAATAATTATTGAACCAAATGTTTAATTACCCAAGTTTTTTTGCATATGCGAGTAAATATCTCAAACGAAAAATTGTAGGTATCTGAATCTATTATGAGGATGTAGTTCAAGCTTTGCCTGCTCCATGCTAGTGGAGTGGTGACAGAAGCTTTTATAAGTTCACACAGCACCACGCGGCCGCCTAAAAGGTGTGGCACGACATCGTGTCACACATATAGAGAAAACATCTCTATCTATCAAAAACGTTTCAGAAACTTCTATCTTGTAAAAGATCTACACAAAAAGTTTCTTCGAAAGATTTGAGCCCAACTAGAAAAAAAGCTACAAGGCTGTGACACGACGACGTGTCACACAGTACCACGCAGCCTAAAGGGTGTGGCCCGTCATCCATGTTTTTTACGTATACGAGTGAACTGTCTTAAACGGAAAATTATGGGTATCTGAATCTATTAAGAGGATGTAGTTCAAGCTTTGCCTGCTCCATGCCAGTGGTGACAGAGAGCTGGAAGCTTCTATAATTGTTTTGCCGTTTTTACCGTACGTATCTCCCTAACGAAACATCGCAATGTCTTGGTTTTCCTTTATTCTAAGCGCAGTAATCTAACACAATGTGACTGCAAAAACTTGGCCACCGCCCTATAGGTTCAACCCTTGAAACTTGTAAGTTTTTCCCATGTTCCCAACATCAGAGTCGTCAGAGTTCATCCATCCAAAGAGTGCAAAGCCAAATGGAAAGACGTGTTGAATACGTGGAGAAAAAGGGCAGCGCTTATTGTTTATTCTGGGTTCGTTTATGATAGACGACGATGAAGTGGCCAGCCGTGGCCGTCGCCGCCGCCAGTCCGAATGGGATTAGCGGCTCACTAAATCTTTTCCTTAGCACCATTCTATTTGACCGAAGCAGACGCCTACAAATAAAATTTGTCGTCTCCTATTATCGTAAATCGAACCTCTATTGAACTTTTGCAGCTTTTTCGTGCATCTGAAGTTTTTTTTTCGTTGCCAACCGATTAATAAATCAATATTTTACCCTTCCAGACAGGTCGAGTACCAATCTACCTACCCTGAGGAACGGAAGGCTTTGTTGACCTGAGCGGAATCCGAACCAAAAACCTTGAGTCGAGGCGACAGTCCGCGCTTTCTCCGACTGCGCTACCATGCACCCATCTCGAAGCGGACGATAAATACTTTTTAGAAACTTCTCCTTGAAATTCGTTAAAACACTACCGAGAACCATTGGAACACGTGTTTCTGCAACTAATTTTCCGCCATATAGCTACTACGTAGAGAAGAAAGATACCAGATAAACTGTAGCTGAAGGAAAGCTTCTTTATTGTGAAAGGGAATTTTTGTCAGCAGTCATGCGAATTTTTTCGTGATCAGGAAAATAATGCAGATCTCTCAAAAGGTCACAAAAATTTATGCCTTTCGAGTTAAACCCATACTGAAGGGCATTGTAAAGGGATAAGATAAGACAAAAGACGACGTTTCTCAATCATTTTTGGGATGCGCCACGCATTCTACTTCTACGGGATACAGGTGAGGCGATCTGAATGCGCATTTGGCCCTACAATGACTTGCGGTGGCCAGCCGATGAACAGGTCAGCGCTCTATCCTTCCCAGATAAGCTCGATAAAAATTAGTACAAGCAATAAAACCAGTAGTTTATATTGCATGATGAAGTGCTTGAAAAAATCATATCCAAGGAGTGTTTTGCTAACAAATCTTTTAAATTGTTTTACTGGCACAACTCTGAATGTTTTTTGTAATCTGTAAACGTGCACTATCTGTTCTATCTGTAGAATAGTTGGCGTATAAACTTGCTTTCGGACAAGATAGTGGGATGTGCCATGCATCCCACTAGCTCGACCGAAAGCACTGAATGTCGTGGAGGCGATTTGAATGCGTACTAGGTCAATAGAATAACTTGCCATGGCCAGATCATGGACAGATGCTTATCCTCCTCAGATAAGTCTGGCAAGGATTTATCTGTTCCGGAGGCATGGAAGGCTTCGTTGGGCTAGACGGAATACCCGAAACAAGAACCTCCACTCCGATGCGGGCGACAGCCAGCGTCTCCTCCGACTGCGCTACCACGTGGAGCCTTTACTGGTGCGCTTAAAATGCACCATCTTATGAGCAATAAAAAGAAAAATAATACGTCGACTACTGATGTGCTTTTGAGATGGTTTTACTGAAATCGTTCTAATGGACAGCTTGGGCAAAGAGACTTTTTGAAGATCTTTCGTTGCTTACGCTTTGTGAATGTGGTGAAATTAAAGAATAAAGGAGGCGTAACTCAATCCCTTTTGGGATGCGCCATGCATTCTTCATACTTCTACCGGAGGCGATTTGAATGCGTATTTGGCCATACAATGGCTTGTGGTGGTGGCCAGCCGATGAACAAGTCAGCGCTCTATCCTTCCCAGACAAGTCTGGTAACCAATCCACCGACCGCGGAGGGATGAAAGGCTTGGTTGGCCTGGGCGGGAAATCCGAACCAGAAACCTTTTATTGGGTGCATGCGACAGCCGCTACCTCCTTCGACTGCGCCACACGCGCCCGTGGTGAAATCAAGACGAAGTATCGATTAGTTCTGATCAAGAGTTTGTTAGAAAATAGCTGCTTTGGTTTAATGCTTCATAGCCATTTTTTCTCTTGTTCACCATTATGTGTTTCTTGTCGTCTAAGAAATGCCCAATAAATTACAAGATTTCATAATAGAGATAAATGGACAGCTGAACGTTTTGTGCCAGGATAACTGCATTCATTATTTCCCTAACGGGCGAATTACATGCACCTATTCTTGACATGTCCGACTGAAAAGCGCAATATTTGCCGGCAGACAATTCGATTTCACTGCGAAGGATTCGGACGCGAAAGACTAGGTCAGCAGCCTCTGCCCTCTGTGCCGCCGAATTTCAACTTTCGACCGCACTTCTGTTCTCCACATTTTCACTTCTTAGTCCTTGTTTAGGAAAAGTAGCAATCAGTGTTATGTATTTTAACTTTTCCGAACAACATTCTCCACTAGTGCTCTCCAAGTCGTTTTATTTATTTATTTATTGCAGTCAAAGGTGCGTAAAACTATTTACACATTGTCATTCAACTCTAAAAACAGAGTCAGTACTGAAAAAAACGCGGAAAATCAATAAAAATTAAGCATCTTTCTAAAAACATAGTTGATGGAAAAAACAATAAAAAAGGTAAAGAGTTCGCAAACAATATAGAAAGCAGAAGCACTAAAACGTGTTCAGAATACCTCCGTTCCAAAGCAACAGAAATCCTCTTGCCCTTTTCCCTAGCAGTGCCCCCATCTACACTTGAATTTTAGCGATTAATTTTTACTGGAATTAACTGCTGTAAAGACCGCTAAACGGCAGCTTGCTCTGAATAAAAGATTTTTGAACCTTTTGCAATACTTTCGGCTCTGAAATAATGGATTTTTAGGGTCATGTGATTCAAGGGATCGTCTACGGCAGGTACTATGGCTATGCTCGAACGAATACATATATTCGAATAATTATTCGAATAATTAGTCCAATAGTCGAATACTCGAATACTCAATATTTCTATATTTTCAAATATTTGTTCGAATTCGAACATCGATGGTTTTAAGAAATCGAATATTTGTTCGAATTCGAACGTCGAAAATGATATTCGAATATTGTTCGAAAATCGATCGATTTTATTCGATCATCGAAAAAATTTTCAACCTTTAAACACAGAAACTGATTCGAACAAACTGATCGACTATTCGATTATTCAAATAAACGAAAAATGGGACTCACTAGATTTTCGATCATTCAAAAAATTGATGAGCGAATAAATTCGATCATTCATGCGTTCAACAAAATTTCTTGAAAGCGAAACTACTGTAGGTACATGAATTCCTTGCCATGACTTCTCTTTCAATTGCTTTTTAGTTATTATTTATTTATTTATTTATTTATTTATTTATTTATTTATTTATTTATTTATTTATCTGATGTAAATACTATCACGCGCATGTGCTATCTCAATGTTTCTAGTAGAACACACTAACAATACTAGGTAAAGGATAAAAGATAAAGAACGGCGTCATTCAATCCCCTTTGGGATGCGTCACGCATTCTACTTCTACGGGATGTCGTGGAGGCGTGTTGAATGCGTACTTGGCCATACAATGACTTGCGGTGGCCAGGCGATGTACAAGTCGGTGCTTTATCCTTCGCATACAAGTCTGATACCAATTCACCAACCCCGGAGGAATGGAAGGCTTGGTTGGCCTGGGCGGGAAATCCGAACCAGGAACCTGGTATCGGGTGCAGACGACAGCCGGCGCCTCCTCCGACTGCGCTCCACGCGCTCTATGTAATATGTATACGTGAAACAAATGTTCACCATACCTCATCTCTTCAAAATGCGCCACGAATTGAACTTCTTTGTGATTGCATAGTAAAAACCCACTAATTAGCTTTTGATATGTCCTGCCCACATTCATGGTATGGACCGTTAACCGTGTTTTATGGCTAGCATAGTTGCGCTTTTGCGAAATTTTATCGAAAGAATGAATGAACGAAAAAATTCTATGTCGAAAATTTCCGATCGAATAAACCATCGAATTTATTCGATGTCGAAAATTTCCGAACGATTGAACGATCGTTAATCGTTATTTGATTACAATTACTCGATCGAATAGAGTTTAATTATTTGATTTTCGAATAATATTCGAATATGGCTCTCTTCGATGTTCGAATTCGAACGAATATTCGAAAAATTCGAAAAATTTTTCGAATATATTCGTTTGTGAACAACTTTAATGGCTAGGGAGCACTTTCACTCATTTCGTTTCTCGCAGACGTTTCTGGCATGAACCTGCAGCCCAAAAATACAAAAGTGTTGGAGGATGCAGAATCCGGTGGTGTACGACTCGGATCTGGGGGTCGAGCGTTCTACCTCTTCGTCCCCCTGGCCCGCCCACCCCCAACCCCCTGGGCTTGCTCGAGAGTCCAATAGCTGCCTTACGAGATAGTGGAGACGCAGACATATGCTACGCCTCTGTTAAAAGGGCGGGGGGGGGGGGGGAGAACGCCACTCCGCCCTCGGATCTCATCTAGTGAAGAAGGCATTGGTTGCTTGGCATAACCGTCGCCCTCCTCCTAATTTCTTCGAAAACTTCGGTACGTATGTTTCGTCGACCCTTTCATCTCTGTTTAGAATGGCCATTTATTCTTCAGGAGGCCTTAGAAGGTCTGCTAGAAAATGGCTGTTATCATCAGCTGCTCGCAGTCAATACATAAATTTATCCTTCTATAATTGATTCTACACCACGCAAGCTCTTTACTGCTTCGTTCGTCAGTCAATTCCGGAACACCTGTTGGAAGTTGAGTCCGACTCGTTTGTCTAGAAGTAGCACGTCTATCCGCTGCAGTTCGAGCAAATGGACTTTGAGTTGTACTCTTAGATTCTTGAAAAGAAATTCTAGCAGGAAAGGATAAAGGAGAAAAGTCTAAAGGTTAATGTTAACTACACCCTATGGTATGCGCCACACATTCGGTCATTAAGCAGGAAAATGCAAAAAAATGACCTTCGCCAACAACTCCTCATCTTTGCTTGCGTTTGAGATTTTTTGCGTTATATACCATCCAGAAGAGGATGATTTCTTTCCTATTTTAAAGAGGAGTGTCCGAGAAACATAAATTGTCATTAACAACAGCTCCTACTCTTTGGTTATTTTTTTTTGTTCTGAACCTTCTTCTTCTTCTTCTCCTGAGCGTTTAGTCCCGCGCAGTCGCAGGGTCCGCTGTTTTTTGTTCTGAACCATAATGAACCAAAGGATGAGGAACGGCGTTTATCAATCTCTGTTGGGATGCGTAACGCATTCTATTAGGTTGGTGCATAAGTCCTCGGACATTTGGTGCATGAAATATTTGTTATCACAACATACGAACAACAATATCAAATCATTTGAAGTAACCACCCTTTACATCAATTGTCTTTCGCCAACGTGCTGGTAAGTCATGGATGCCTTTTCTCCAAAACGTGGCCGGTTGTGTTTCGAAAAATGTGAGCAGTGCCTCCTTGACATCCTCTCGGTTCCTAAATTGCTGGCCGTCCAAATAGCGTTGAAGGCTTGAAAACAAATGATAATCAGAAGGAGCGAGATCTGATGAGTAAGGTGGATGTGGAAGAACGGTCCATCCGTAGTCCGCCAACTCAGCCGCCGTCGCTCTAGCAATATGCGGTCTAGCGTTGTCGTGTTGAAAATACACCTTCACTTGCTCTCCTCGTGTGGTTTGAAGGTGGGCCCTCAACTTCCTCAGTTGGTTGGAGTAAACCTCTGCCGTCACTGTTATCCCTTCGTCCAGCAGCTCCCAGTTTTCTACGCCAAGAACGCTCCACCAAATGCCTAGCATCACCTTTTCCACGTGAAGGTCGGGTTTCGGAACGTCCTCTGCCTCTCCAGTTGCGTCAACCCACTGTGCACGCCGGTGATAATTAGAGTAGAGTATCCACTCTCATCCCCGGTGACAAGGTTGTCCAGCCATCCGTGGGTGCGTCTGAGGGTAAGGAGAGACAGAGCGACATCGGCTCTGCGATCCATGTCATGTTGTGTCAAGTCGTGAGGTACCCAGCGACCCAATTTTTGCACCTTGCCAATCGACTTCAATCCTCGAACGACTGTTGAGTGACTAACACCAAAAGTGCTTGATAGTTCGCGAGTGGTTTGGTGTGGGTCCGCTTCCACTCTACTTCGGAGGCCATCCAAATCCAGTGTCATCGGGCGCCCTTCTCGTTCATCATCTTCAACGGAGAATTCACCAACTGCAAACTTCGAGAACCACTGGTACACAGTACTTCGAGCAGGAGCACTCCCGTTGTAAACATCCTTCAGGCGACGATACGATTCGTTGGCATTGAGGCCAGATTGATGCAGGAATAACATGACGCGCCGAATATGCGTCTCAGTTGGGATGAATTGCTTAGCCATAATTGCTGACGTTACAACGCAGAAGTAGATTTTAGGCACACTTTTGTAGCCCTTTCCTTTCGCTATCGATTGATCATTTACGCGTCGATACATGTGAGAAATTTTGCGGGAAAATGCGCTTTCAATTCAGGAGGGACCAAATGTCCGAGAACCTATGCACCAACCTAATACTTCTACGAGATTACTGGAAGCAACACGAGTGCGTATTAGGCCTATATAATGACCTGCGGTGGCTATCCGATGAGCAACTTAATGCTTTATCCTTCCCAGACAAGCCTGGTACCAATTCACCGATCCTGGACGGATGGAAGGCTTGCTAGGTTTGGGCGAGAAATCTGAACCAAGAACCTGAGGTATCGGGTGCACGCGACAGCCTGCAGCCCTTCCGTCTGCGCTTCCACGCGCCCAATCTAATGAAATAGCAATCTTCATTTCTGATCACCGAAATTTCCTTTTTCATTATTAATTTTCTGCTGTGCTACATACCTCCCGTTCTTTGTGGTACATAGCCTCGATTGCTGGATTCTGGAAACAGAACTCACAATGGTTGTCGGCGGTCATAGTTTGAAGTGCGCTTCACTTCCTACGTGATTCTACTCGCAAAACTCGACAAAACGCACGCCCGAGGCCTCTTTTATATGCAAACGAGGCGACGGGCATGCGACGAGAGCGCCTTCGATTGAAATTTTCGAGCAAATTATTTAAATCACGGCTTTTTAAAAAACGATTTGTGCATTCTCTTTTTCGCTGCACGCCCTCTGTGAGTGACATCACGCCATTTTTGTGTGACGCATTTGCAGTTGTGACCCTCACTTACCATTTAAAATCCCGAGAATTAATTCAAAGCAAGTGTGTGAAGCGCAGTGTGAGGAGTAGCCGTGATCGTTTGCACCCCGGATCGATCCATGGTTCGGCGGTCTTCGGCCAGGCTAACCAAGCCTTCTGTCCTTCCGGGGTAAGTATTATGGACTGGTGCCATACTTACCTGAGAAGGGTGAAATATTGTTCTATCTGTCGGTTGGGAACCTGAAGCCATTGTATAGGCTAAGGCGTTGCTACTCAATCCTTTGGGCTGCGCCGTGCATTCTACCTTCTCGAGATGTCATGCACACGGTTTGAATGCGTATTTGATCATACAATGACTTCCGGTAGTCAGCCGCTGGACAATTCAGCGCTCTATCCTTCTTAGGCAACTCTGGTACCATTTCACTGACCCCGGAGGGATGGAAGGCTTCGCTGGCCTGGGCGGGAAATGCGAACCAGGAGCGTGGAATCGCGTGCACGTGACAGCCGGCGCCTCCACCAACTGCGCTGCCACTCGACCTCTGAGTGAAGGTAGTTCTGTTAAACACTACACAATTCTATAATACGTTAGACTGTGCAGTTTCTAAGAAGACACCAACTTTTATGCTCTTAAATGCATTCCTATGGGATCGTTTCTAATCTGCGCGCGGCGCGCGACGATGCCATGTGTAGTGCCCGAATCGATCAATCGCGTCGCTCGATCAATTTGGCCATTACACATGCATCGCGTCGCGCGTCGCGCACACACTAAACGACCCCTTAAGGCCCCGGCACACTGGTTTCCCTTCCGTCCCCCCCCCCCGTTAGGAAATTGTAATCGTGGTTTATCTCGTACACCGGTCCAGTGTGTCGCCCTAATGAAACAGTTTTCTTTGAAATTTGCCGCCGTTTTCAAGCTGACAGAGTGAAGTGCCCACCACTAGGATAGATCCGCTTTTTCTGCAAAGATTTCTGAGCAAAGATGGTCTTGCGAAATCAGGTAAGGTGTATGTAGGACGGGTAGTTGAAAACCTATCGAGCGCTGACTTTTCCATCGGCTGGCCACCGCAAGCCATTGTTTCAACCAAATCTCAAAGGGCATTGAGTAACGCCTTCCTTTTCCCTTGTCCTTTTTCATTATTTATGATCTCTCGTTTATTCAGCAGTGAAGGCCGCTGGCTTGAAACGATAATTCTGGTTGTTCTATTATTAAAAGAAACCACTTTTCATCAGCACTGCGTGTGCATTCTGGTGCGGAAGCCCTGTCAATCGCTGGCTGAGCGGTTATGCTTTCAGCGCTGGGGCTCATTTCGCGCTCATTTTTGCCAGTCCTTCATGCTCTAGCGTTTCTCTATCAAGGAAACTGTCTCAATGGTACGCCGGAACGGCAAGAACGAATACTGAAGGAAGAATCTCCGTCCTTCAAACGGTAACAGAACACGTTTTGTTTTTGCCGAATCCTTGAAGCAGACGAGCAAGAGAATGTAATGGTCAACGGTCGGAGCGTCGAGCTTACCACGGCTGCGCAAGGAGCCTGTTGCGTGGCCTGGGTGGCGCAGTGGTAGAGGTGCTACTTCATGGGTGTGACGTCACGGGTTTGGTTCCCGTGATGCATCGAGTTTTTGCACTTTTACCATGGTATCGAAATTCCATAGAGGTTTCCAGATCTGAACTTTTTTTGGGGTTTGCAGATGTTTTCACTACTTATTCCTTGTCGACATCTCGTCGATGTCCCAAATATGCAAAATACGATAATACATAAAACTTTCACGCCAATCAATGGTTCTTATTGTCGGTGAGGTGAGCGCCACCACGGTGTACTCACAATGTAGGAGAAGACCCCATGATCTTCAATTTGACCTCTCATTTCGATCAATATTTTCGTCTCTGTTATGCCCAAGAAGTCGCGCGGACATAAAAAGCTGCTGCTAACACCACCTCTACAATGTCTGCTAGCCGTCAAAACAATCTCAAACAACAATCGAAACAGTCTCGCAACAGAGAAAGTACTAGCCACTGTTTTAAATTCCTTTGAAAAAAATGAAACATCATCATCACACGTTTTGGTTGTTTCGAAAACCCGAGTGGAATGGCATTCCCGAAAGACTTGGGCCCATGTAATGAGTCGGGATGTGAAGAAACTGTGTCCTTCATTCGTTGCCCATACTGTGATCGGTCCTACTGTTTTATGCGCTTTTGCCTGTTTTGCATATTTGGGACATCGGCGAGATGTCGACAAGGAATAAGTAGTGAAAACATCAGCAAACCCCAAGAGAAGTTCAGATCTGGAAACCTCTATGGAATTTCGATACCATGGTAAAAGTGCAAAAACTCGATGCATCACGGGAACTGAACCCGTGACGTCACATTCATGAAGCAGCACCTCTTCCACTGCGCTACCCAGTTCACGCCACAGGCTCCTTGCGCAGCCGTGGTACGCTCTGCGCTCTGACTCTTAACCATTATACCCTCTTACTCGTTTGCTTTAAGGATTCGGCAAAAACAAAACATGTTCTGTTACTATTTGGGAGACTCTTCCTATAGTATTCGTTCCTGGCGTTCCGACGTATCGTTAAGACTGCTCCCTTGTAGGAACGACTGATGATGAATCTTCTTGAAATATACTGAAATTGCACAAAAGCCAATTTGGACAGGAAATCCTACATCGACAGTCTCCAAGGAAACAATTGTGAACCTCTCAATTTTAAAACCTATTTTTCTTTAAAGTACATAATACGGGAGCAGCAAGCTTTACTGTGATATTCTCCTCTAGTTCTGGAAAGCTGCAAGTCGTCCGATCGTTTTTGTGAAACTCTTGCAGCATTAGAGCCGTTGGACCTAAATTGTTGGCCACATAATTGTTTGAGGGTTACAATGGAAGAAAAGACAAATCCTTCTATTTTCACAGCAGCATTGTTTCCGCTAGAACAAGCTGCAAGTGAATTGGCCTCAAGTTTTTCTGCGAATAATGAAACGTTAGCTTGCTTCTACTACACAGTAGGCAGTTAGGTGCTGTGCTCTCATAACGCAGCATTAAACAAGAATTCATGGCGTAACCCCTGGTTTAAAGTTGCGCCGCTGCTCGGCGCGCACCATAGTCGGAACAGATTTCGATCGGGAGGCGCGAGTAATCGATAGCTATGCAAATCATCTCGCCGCGCCGTACGGTAGCGCAAGTATGGCCTATGTTACACTTCGGCGACGCTGCTGTCGGCGACGTCAGCGGCAGCGTTGAGAGAGTGCTACGCAGTGCACGGGGTCTAAAGGCCCATGCACATTTTTGTGACACCGCGGCGCGGCAAGTGGGCGACGGCTACCTTCGCGAAATCCGGCAGTCGCGGCGCGGTCGCGTTAGAGCACCGTTTTAGGCAACGGGACCGACGTCCCCGTGGATGTCGCACCGCCAGGATTGGTTTGAACCATTCCAGCCTGCGGCACTCAGAGCGGCGTCGCCTGCGATAGCCGCCGCGACAGTCGCAAGAGTGCGCATGCCCCCTTCCTGCGGCACGTGTCGCAGTGTCGCGCCGCGGCCGTTGCGGCCCTATGCTTCATCATGGCGGAGTGGCGTTCTATCCCCCGCCCTTTAAACAGAGGCGTGGCAAATGTCTGCGTCTCCACTATCTCGTAAGGCAGCCACTAGACTCTCGAGCAATTGCAGGGAGTTGGGGGTGGGAGGGCCAGGGGGATGAGGGGATAGAACGCTCGACCCCCCTTCATCATGGCCGCGCCGCGCTGTCGCAGAAGTGTGCATGGGCCTTAAGCCTGAGGGGTCGTTTAGTGTGCGCGCGACGCGCGACGCGATGCCATGTGTAGTGGCCGAATTGATCGATTAGGCCACTACACATGCATCGCGTCGCGCGTCGCGCGCACACTAAACCTCAAAAAGGCGCCTAACCAAGAGCATAGATCTCATAATCGCTCCTACTAGTTCGATAGCAAACAAGTGCTGTGAAGGAAAGTTGTAAAAAAGCGCCGATATAGGGTTTCTGGACTTATTTGAAAAGGTCCCTACTGAAAAATTGAATGGGAAGAGAATCTCAGACACAATTTGTCTGCCCCAAGGTCTAAGGTGAGGCCTAATTTCCTCATATATGTACAGGAAACAAGTTCGTTCTCTGTAAACGAAAGTTTTTTAAGTGCGTAGCTTTCCTTATTTAAACAAGTAATTGCAGTTGAGTTTTGTTAGGTTTGCTTCTGTTCCGTTGCCTTTGGAACCTACATAGTTCTTCATATTTACTTTAATATTTGATGAGTATGAATGATCACGATCCATGTCTTAAAATAAAGGAATAAATAAACAAATAAGTAAGGATGAGGATAAAGGACGGTATTACTCAATCCCTTTTGGATGCGCCACGCACTCTACTTCTACGGGATATCGTGGAGGCGTTATGAATGCGTATTTAGCCTAAAATGACTTGCAGTGGCCAGCCGATAAACAACTCAGCGCTTTAACCTCCCCAGAAAAGTCTGATACAAATTCACCGTCTCGGAGGAATGGAAATCTTAGGTTAGCTTGGGCGGGAAATCCGAACCAGGAACCTGGTATCGGGTGCACGCAACAGTCGGCACCTCCTCCGACTGCCCTACACGCGCTCGAATAAAATAAATAAATAACTAAGTGTGCCGAACGTTAAGGTTTTGAAGAGAGGAGCTGGAATCCTAAATAAATAACACTTTAGTTGTATAGTTGGGTAGTTAGGCATTGAAATTCAGTGCGTTTTCATCCCATTTTTCACGTCATATTCGACACTCACACTCACTCAACAAAATTGGAGTTTTTGTAATCAAAGTGAACGTCTTACAAATCGAAACTGGCTTCTTACATGTTAAACTGCAAACTCTCCAAGATGGTTGGCACAATTTTTGTTCAAGGAAGAATTATTATAATTTTCTTTGAATTTTTTTTTAGTTCAGCTGCACGAATGAGTGTAATAACTTTATAAAATTGTTATTTTTTGAGAATATAATAATAAATAAAATATTGTTTAAAGGCAACAAAGCAGCAATTATTTGGTGCACCGAAAGAAGAGATTGCGCTATGCACTCGAGAACCACGTCGTGATTTTTATTCGATTGATAGTGCAAATGCTGCTTACATGAAGCATTTAAGTGAGGGTGTGTGTTCTTCACAGATGGTTCTCTTGTATCGTTTGCAGGTGTGAACCTTCATGCAAACAGAAATTTTGCTATCAATCAATTAAGAGTCGCGACGTCTTGGACTAGGGCATGGCGCAATCTCTTTTTTTGGCAATGAAAAATGACCGCTTTCCTCGTGCACTTGCGCAAGTTTTAAACATTTTTTTAAAATTTTCAAACAATGTTTACACTTATTGGGGCCATGAATTAAAATTTCAACGAAAATCATATTGAAATTTGCTTGAACAACAATTTTCCAAAGAAGGTTATGCCAAATTCTTCTCAATCCCTCTCGCAATTCCATTTTCGTTTAAAATTTTTCTTGAACCACAAGTTTCCAAAGAAGGCTACACCAGATTCCCCTTGCTCCCTCTTCAAATTCCTATTTCCTGGAAATCCCAATTTCCCTTTTCCTTGAACGAACAATTCTAACCTTTTTGGAGAGACTCTATTTGATTGTGGAATGAGCTCGTTCTAATTTCGAAGATGTTCAGTTTGATTTTAAAAGCGTTAGGCTTATTTTGAAGAGTGTCTAATTTGACGGGAAATTGGTATTTAATTGCAGCGGGCATGCGAAAAACAATGAAAATTCCTTGCTGTCTAAAGGATGGGCGCATGTATCGCAGTGGGAGGAGGCGCCGACCGTCGCCTGCACCCGATACCATGTTCCTGGTTCGGATTTCCCGCCCAGGCCAACCAAGCCTTCCATTCCTCCGGGATCGGTGAATTGGTACCAGACTTGTCTGGGAAGGGTAAAGCGCTGTCTTGTTCATCGGCTGGCCACCGCAGGTCATTGTATGACCATATACGCATTCAAATCCTCTCCACGACATTCCGTAGAAGTAGAATGCGTGGCGCATCCCAAAAGGGATTGAATAACGCCGTCCGTTATCCTTTACCCTTTATCTAAAAGCTGTACAAAGGGAATCAAACTCTCGAAACCTTCCATTTCCAAAATGTTCGTATTCAGCACAGCAGTTATATTCAGTTGCGTCTTCGATGTGTTGAGTCTGCAAAAAGCGTGGCATAGTCTAAAGTGGCGCCATTGAAGACCAGCGTTTTTAGCCCCCACGACTGCTCGTGCGTTGCATTTTTTCGCGGCTTTCGTTCTGACGATGATCAACAAACATTGGACAATTAGCCGTCATCAGAATTGCCCTCGTGTGTCCTCATCTCGGTGAAGGCCTCTGGCGGGGGCTCGATCCTCCTCCCAAGGAGGAGAACGCACGGGAATGGGAGGGGGGAGCGGGGTGGGCGGCGGGTGCCAGCATCTCTCCTCAGGTCATTCTGCGTCCGGAGGGGTGAAGGCGCACACTTGCCTCCCCCTTTTCACACACACGCCCCGGGACAGACGTCCTGCTGAGGGAGAGGGGCAGCGCGCGAGTCTCGGTGTCGGGAGGGGGCCCCGAGCCGCCTTTGATTATCACTTTACACTAAATAATTTCGCATTTCGCTTCCTGTCGTGTGTTCCGTGCGCTTCGTCGTTCTCACCTGACGCAGCAGGGAACCAGTTCCTTCTGTATCGGTTTAATACCAGTAAGAAGTTGTCCATCATGCAGTTGCTCTATTGGTCATATTGGTCATGTTCTTGGACACGCCCACTTTGCCCATTCAATTTTTGGCCAATTTTTTCTCAGAAGTCAAAACCAAAAAATGCTCCGGTTGTATTCAACTATGCCGCCACTGTGCTGAATGAGGCCTTAATGAAACGGTTTTCGTCTCTAGGATGAGGAAGAGCTCAGAATATCCATCTACATGGTCTCCAAAACTAACCACTCCTTCACCTTCACGTAGCCTGCGGGTTTGTCGAAAAATGAAGTCATATCGTCGTCGATTCTGCGTCTTTGCTAACTCTAGGCAGCTTCTGATCTACTAAATAGGTTTCCTCCGTTTCCGACTTGGAGCATCATTCTCAGTGGTAAATCTACTTGCAAGTTTGTTAGCTCACAGTTAAACTTGACTCCAACTCCAAATGCCAACTAGAATTCAGCGACGGTAGTAAGGAAGCGAATATCCCGTAACTTCTGATCGAAGTAAGCTGGTCCTTAGAATTAGCTGCACATTCTTCATGTTTTTATTTAATTCTTCTTGGTTTATTTCACGTATTTTATTTAATTATTTTATTTTAATAATAGTAATACTAATATTTTATTTTATTTTACTAATAATGCTAATATTTTATTTTACTTTTTTCGTTTCTTTTCAAAAAGCGTCTTGAAGGATTACGAAAAGCTTACAGAAACAGTGAAGGATAAAAGGGTAAAGGACGGCGTTACTCAATCCCTTTTGGGATGCGCCACGCATTCTACTTCTACGGGATGTCGTGGAGGCGATTTGAATGCGTATTTGGTCAGCCGACGAACAAGTCAGCGCTCTATCCTTCCCAGACAAGTCTGGTACCAATTCACCGACCCCGGAGGGATGGAGGGCTTGGTTGGCCTGGGCGGCAAATCCGAACCAAGAACCTGTTATCGGGTGCACGTGACAGACGGCGCCTCCTCCGACTGCGCTACACCCACCCTTACAGAAACGGTATTGTTTTTAAACAGCGTCGGTGGTGCAGTGGCGTAGAGCATTTCCGCTCAGTCAGCAGCTCGAGTGGAGGGTTCGAGTCCCACCTGGCGTCAGGGTTTGATCTCAACAAAACATCGTTGTGACAGCTTACAACCTCGATACTAGCCACCAGAGACTTTTGTTTTTGTTGGTACAAATTCTGCGTGTAAGATGTATGTATAGCGCATTCACATCAAAAATGAATTAATAATGAAAAATTAATAGTGAAAAATTCTTTTTTGGACGGACACTTTCATGAATAAAGTTTGATAGTAAATTCAGCAAAGAGGATCTTTAATTAATTAATATTTTCTTTGACTTATTCGGTTGCCGTGTTCCCTTTCAGGGGATGTAGCCGAGTCGGAAGAGGTGCCGGCTGTCACGTGCACCCGATACCAGGTTCTTGGTTCGGATTTCCCGCCCAGGCCAACAAGCTTTTCATCCCTTCGGTGTTGGTGAATTTGTACCGGATTTCCCTTGGAAGGATTTGGAAGGATAAAGCGCTGACTTATTCATCGTCCTGTCAGCGCAAGTCATTGTATAGGCCAAACACGCATTCAAATCGCTTCCGCGGAATTCTATAGAAGTAGAATGCGTAGCGCATCCCAGAAGAGCCTGAGTAAAACCGTCCTTTATCTTCTTAATTTTTGTTTTCTCTCAGTCCTCCTTCTGTTTCTGGTTTCCTTCTTTTTATACAGTACTATTTTCATAATTTCGTCAACGAATACGTTTTTATTGTGTTTTCTCGATATCCACCCGTTTTCTGTTCGAGTGAAACCTGGTGGGATGCCGATTCTGCTACGTATCTTACTTATTATTACATACAATGTCAGAGAGCTCTATGTATTGAATGAAATAACGACGTAACGGGCACGGATAGCGCAGGCCGATGAGGCGGCGGCTGTCGCGCGCCCAACTACCCAATGTTCTAGGTTCGGATCCACCGCCCTGGGCAACCAAGCTTTCCACCTTTCCATAGTCGGTGAACCTGACCAATTTTGACTAAGAAAGGTAAATTACTGCCTATTGGCCACCGCAGATCAAGGTGTATGGAAATAACGCTTTCAACTAGCCTTGGCAATGGCCATGGAAGTATAATGCCCGGCGCACACCACGATGGGATTATCGCCGACCTTTACCCTTTTTATCATTAACATTATAAGATCAGCGGTACATGTCGCAAAGGTGAGCAGCATTGGTAGTTGGAAGCGTGCCAGCCAATAATAACCAAGCAGAGCACAGACCGAACACATACCAGCCGGTCAGGGTACCGACTGTACGCGCCCTCTCTGAATGACACGCCCATCCGATGTGATCTGATTGGATGGCGCCTCCCCATCTCCCCAGTGCTGCCCGTATTCGCGACATATACCTTGTAGCATTGTTTCTCGAAAACACCTAACCTCATAAGCGAACCAATAACAACACCTCCTTTAGGGGTGGCTTTAAAAAAGCGCCGAAAAACGATTTTAACGAGATTGATCAAAAAACGCGCTTACGTTCTCTAGCGCGTGAGTCTTTTTCTAGCCGTTCAACATTCGAAGAATGACTGGCTGTGTACTTACATTAGTTCTGCCCCCACACCACGGAGTCTGAAGTGCTTTGCTTCATGGTTCTCCTAATTATTCCATGTCGCTTTAATAAATAAATAAATATTTTATCAATATTATTATTATTTAGTATATTATTATTTATTTATTATTTTTATTATTTTTATTTTATTTTATCGTGGCGTATTTCCATTACCTTCGTAAGGCCTTGGTTATCCTTACGGGTACTGGGCGTTTCGAGCCTTTCTGATCTACTGTCGTATTGCTGTTTCATCGTTGTTAAAATATCGATTTTTGTTTTTTGTTAGATATCGATTTTTAAAATATCGATTGGAGCGGTTAATTTTCTTACTTTTTACTTGTTGTGAATTTTCTACGCTCTTTTTATCCTGTTTCTTTCAGAGTACGTGAGTATATGTAAATAGCTCTTGACGGCGAAATATTCTAAGCATCTGGAAGCAGCTAAGACCAATGCTTCCTTTTTTGATCCTAGTCGTTGAAGTTCACCTGGCAATAATTTTTCCGCAAGACCAGCTATTAAGCAGTACTCTTCACGATTAACATATTTCACCCAGCTCAAATATTCAGAGGTTATTTATTGGTGGATTACTTTCTAGGACAGCATCTTCTAAGCTCGTTGTGCTTGAACAAAATGCTCATCACTTCCAGAGAAGCAGTTTTCACTGAACGAACACCTACGTTTCAGCAAGAATTGCGACAAAATTTCAAGAATAATTCGGCTATGACGTCTTGATTAATCAGATTTCTGTCGCCTGAAAACCCACACTAATTTTAAGAACTTGTAAAACATATACTTTTCCTCTCATAGAATGGAGGACTACAATATTCCACATAATCTAAATCAAGAATATTTTCACACTAGAAAGTTCAAAGCTGTTTCTCTTGGAACCAGTTTCTGTGCACTGCATTTTAGGAATCCTTGAGTGTGCACGCGACGCGCGACGCAGTGTCATAATAAGCTGCCATATCGATCGCGCGATGCGATGAATCGATATGGGAGCTCACCATTCCATCGCGCCGCACGTCGCGTGCACACTAAACAATCCTTTAAACTTCACAACTCCATTTTGTTCGCGTTCAAACCTGCTACGGTCGTTCATGCTATTTAGGAGATAACCAAAAGATAGAAGGTACACAAAACCTTGGGCACGTGTAGCGCAGTCGGTGGAGGTGCCGGCTGTGGCGTGCACCCGATGCCATGTTCTTGGTTCACGTTTCCCGCCCATGTCAACCAAGCCTTCCATCCCTCCGAAGTCAGTGAAGTGATACCAGAAATGCCTGGTAAGGGTAGAGGATACACTAGCCCATTTGGAGTAAATAATTTCCTTTCAATGCGAAATGCCATCACTGAAAGAGCTGAAAATACACTCTGCTAGCTCGCGACAGCACTTCTGTGCAAACCCATGTATTTTTATTTATTTATTTATTTATTTATTTATTTATTTATTTATTTATTTATTTATTTATTTACGTAAAACATGGTTAGCATCCTAATGAATAGAAAGAAAACATTAGTGAAGAAGGATTACAAGTTAGCTTACCTGCAAAAACTTTGAGGAGCATTCCAAGGTGTCTACGCCTTAAATCCCGTTTTTCTTGCCTTGTCGTCACCTTACAAAGCTTCTGGAAAAAGCTTTTTCTAAACATAAACTGAATAATAGCGTGCTTCCTTGTTATTTCTGTTGGTTTCTTTTTTTCGGAGCTTTGCTGCACTCTGTTATCGAAGGATTCCAGAATTCTTCAAATTGACCTACAATTTTCATCCATCACCAACACTGTCTTCATTAGAGAATGGCTTGTTACGAAATTTCCCACTCTGACTGATGTTTTCGAGCTGCCTTTAAGATTGATTGCATAATCCTTGCCAATTTTACATGTTTTACAGCTGTTTGAGTACTGCACTTGTCTGCGCTTTTAATCGCTATTTGATCGCTCTGCCAAGCCTTTCTTTTTGAACATACATTCGCTTTGGCACTTGCGCAGTAGTCACTTATGTTTACGTCTTTATCACTTTTATTATTTTTTTAGTTAGATTTTTACACATGGCAACTATAAGGATAAGGATAAAGGACGGCGTTACTCAATCCCTTTAGGGATGCGCCACGCATTCTACTCCTACGGGATATCGTGGAGGCGATTTGAATGCGTATTTGGCCATACAATGACTTGCGGTGGCCAGCCGATGAACAAGTCAGCGCTCTATCCTTCCCAGACACGTCTGGTACCAATTCACCGACCGCGGAGGGATGAAAGGCTTGGTTGGCCTGGGCGGGAAATCCGAACCAGCAACCTGGTATCGGGTGCACGCGACAGTCGGCGTCTCCTCCGACTGCGCTACACGCGCCATGGCAGTTATACGTTGCAATAAATAAATTTTACAATAAATAAAGTAACGGCCGCTTTTGGTTTACTGTAGAACGTTGAAAGAACGTTGAAAATCTTGCAACCTTTACCAGCCTTAGCGGTCTCATAAACCACCTAACGGACGTGTTCATTTTTTTCTTCAAAATTAGCAAAAACCTTTGGATACTGGTTGCCACCTCCGAAAAGCTCGAAATGGCAATAGGTCATCAGAGCAACTGCTTAAAAGACAAATTCGGAATGGAATTAAACTAAATATGCATAGCCTTGTTCCACCTCAACAAACTTCAAATATTGCCTGTTGTAAATATATAATTGTGCTTTTGGGAAATTTTTGCGAACGATTGAATATTCGGTGTCGAAAATTTTCGAGCAAATGAACAAACAATGAATTCGCTCATCAATTTTTTCGATTGATCGAAAATCGAATCAGCCCCATTCCTCGTTCATTCGAATATTCGAATGAATCGCCGATTAATTTATTCGAATCATGTTCTGTGCACACGGATTTGAGGTTTATTCGATATTCGAATAAAATTCTTTGATTTTCAAATAAAAAAGAAAATAAATAAATAAAGTTGAGATATTCGATATTCGAATAACATTCAAATATGGCGCCTTCTAGATGTTCGAATTCGATCGAATATTCGAAAATTTAGAATTTAGATATTTGACTGTTCCAATAATTATTCGAATATGTACATTCGTTCGTTCGAGCACAACTATACTGTTGCATTCAGTCATATTTCAAGATTGTTGTCTAACGACGTTGTTTCTGAGGGAGAGCGTCTGAAGGAAATTTCACCGAAACCGGCTAGTACTGACGCACTATTTCCTACATTGGAGCGAACACTTTTGATGTGCGATTCACATGTCATTTTTGCATTTTTGTGTGTTCGACCTTAGAATACGACACATATGAAATGTAGCGCCTTTTATGTCAACATATCATGTTCGCCGGCCGCGAAGCGAAGCACTATAGAAGGTGACACCCAGACCTGATTTCGATAAAACCGTTAGCTGATCTAGATCATACAATAGGAAAGCGGCAGATGAATCCAGTTCTTATTAGTACAATTAAACACTATTGTACTTTCACGACTCCAGCACTCGAGTAGAAATCGAAAAAAATTCGCTCAAACTTCGCCTATGGCCCTGTTTATACTTCGACACCGAGCGGCGCGACGCCACGTGTGGTAGCCATATTGATTAAGGCCTGAGTTATACTCCCGGGGGAGGATCCGCGGAAGGGCATTTTCGCGCTGAGATCCCTCAGCTGGCCAATCGCCGCGCCCCGCCACGCCCGCCGTCCGCGGGGCATCCTTCGTCCGCGGATGCTTCCGCGGGAGTAGCGACGCCATCGATCAATTTGGCCACTTTGCATGCCATCGCGTCGCGCGGCGTCGGAAGTATAAGCGAGGCCTATAGGGTTATTTGGGGTGCTATTTGATCACGAGTCCGATATCTGTTTTTGAAATTTTGGCAGATTACGGTCAGTTACGTATACGTGTCGATACGTACACGTAACCAAGGTTGTCGAAGTCATAATCAGCGACTTATCTGGTGTGGTGATCACGAAACTGACGTTGGGGTACGGTAGGTTAGGATAGCTAGGGGTGGGGAACGTCTTAGAATGGATTGATGGAAGTACAATTGAACATCTGAACAAATATCCTACTTCTGCAGAGCACTTGTGACGAACCGTTCTCACAATGTGCCACAATCGTGTCTGCCCATTCTGCATAGTGCCAGATTTGTTATGATCAGCACCACGAATACCCCACCTCCCCCCCCCCCCCCCCCCCTCCTAGACGAAGTTTGGGCGAAATGGGTGATTATAACCTTGGCAGCCTTAGTCACCTGTAGCTATTGTAGCCTACCGCAATCGAACGAAATTTTGAAAACGGATGTCAGAAGCGTGATCGTGATCAGCACCCCAGATAGCCCCTATAGACGAAGTTTCTGCGAAATCGGCAACCATGACCTTAGTCACTCGTAACTACTGTAACCTACTACTGGAACTACTTTGCCTTGCTCGGTAATTGTCCTGCAAAAGGTTTTGAGTAGCTAGAACATGGGCTTTGGAAAGCTGCTATGTAGCCTAAATTGAACGCAATAGGGCACATTGATGGGAGTCTTGTAGAATTTATTTGAGATGCCCTCATATGTAATGTATTTATAAGTTATACCTTGGGTTTAATTACCCAAGTTTGAAGTAAACCGTGATCTACGACTCATGTGACGGACGTAAAGTGAATCACCAAAACTCGCTTATTGCTTACACATACCCGCAACCAAAAGACTTTATGGTAGCAAAAACGCAAATTATGCACCCGACAATACCCGATCTATGCCAGCGGAGTCAAACCCCTGATCTGTCTCTCGCTGGTCCGCAACGCTATCACCACGATCTCCCTATCGCCACCGTAGCAGTGGTGAATGGCTGCCATCAGTGTGCCCTATCACCTTCAAACAGATTACATAGCAGATTCCCAAAACTCATGTTCTAGCCGTGGATAAGCCCTGGTTTATAGTAGTGCCGCTACGCGGCGGGGCACCATAGTCGAAAAAGATATCGATCGGGCGGCGCGAAAAATCGATATCCATAGCGATCGCAATGCCGCCCTGCGTGGCGACGCAAGTATAAACTAGAGCTAACGCTCCAACCCTCAATTTTTGAGCACGACAAAGCAGTTCCAGGAGTTGCTTCTACTTTAGGAGCCAGAGCCATGGTTTTTTGTCATTATTAGCCTGTCTAGAGCTTCACAGGAAGCCCCAACGTTACCTCATTGACCTTCCTCGTAAGGTCTAGTGCAGTAAAAGCTGTGCCTTAACGCGACGTAGTATTGTCCCAACAACGTCTGTTGTCATTGTCTTCGGCGTGAAGCTCCTCAAAAAGCCGTAGATCACAAGGTGTGAAGAAGAATCACCGGCGCAGAGGTCCTTTCATTTGTCACAACTTCGTATCAGTGCCGTCGCGATGTCAATGTTTTTTTTTTCCGCGGCTCATTTGTTCCCACGTGTAGTCGCCGACAGCGGTTCAGTGAAATTTGATATCCATAACAGTAGATGAGTGTAAAACGTGAACTTCTTCACCTCTTCCACACCGCTTCACACATATGTACGTAGTATCATACTATTCAGGCAATAGTCATCTATAGCATTTTCTCGTCAGGTTGGACAACTTTCAGGTAAACTGAACATACTCGAAATTGAAACGATCTTTTCCCGAAAAAAAGGACTCTCCGAGAAGATTAGAATACTTTTTCCTACAGAAAAGCTTAGAATAACTTTTTTTGAAACACTTGAATTCGCCTGCCCCAGTAAGGGCCCGTTTTTACTTCGACGCTGAACGACGCGACGCCACGTATTGTGGCCACATTGATTGAGCGACGCCATCAATCAATTAAGCCATTACACATGCCGCCGCGTCGCTAAGCGTCGGAAGTATAAACGGGGCCTAAGTGAATACATTGTTTCATTTTATACAACTAGCTTTTTTTGACAAAATAGTGGCTTTGAACTTATTCTAATTTTTCTAAAAGCCGTATTTTTTTGCTGATTCATTAAAGAAAGAGATTGCGCCGTGTGTTTGATTGGATCGTTGCGATTTTTACTTCATTAATAGTGTAATTGCCACCTACTTTATACGGCGTTGTAACATTATGTATTTTTATGTGTTTCTATGGCGCGCGGTGCGCAGTCGGAGGAGGCGACGGTCGTCGCCTGCACCCGATACCAGGTTCCTGGTTCGGGTTTCCCGCCCAGGCCAACCAAGCCTTCCATCCCTCCGGGGTCGGTGAGTTGGTACCAGACTTGTCTGGGAAGGATGATGCGCTGACTTGTTCATCGGCTGGCCACCCCAAGTCATTGTATGGCCAAATACGCATTCAACTCACCTCCACGACATCGCGCAGAAGAAGAATGCGTGGCGCATCCCAAAGGGGGTTGAATAATGCCGTCCTTTATCCTTTATCCTTATGTGTTCTATATGTGTTTATATGTTTTTTGTAGGTTTCTTTTGTATAACTGCTTTTTTTGTACCGGCTACGTCTATGTCACTTCGCACAAATAGAATTCTCGCTATCAATCAAATAATAATCGCGACGACCTAGGTATCGAATTTGACGTGAAATTTATCAAAAAAGCACCTATTTCACCTATTTTCTTCTTTTTTCTGTTTCTTTTTGTGCATTGAATTCAGCTAATAGAAGACCGAGCCAAACATCTACGACTCAACGAGCACGTGTCATCCGACGCCTTTTCCGACTGCGCTATCTCGTGCCCTAGGAGTGTAAGCACCGTTTCAAAGAATAGAAATCGATCTCTGTAATCAGCTCCTGTAACTTGAAATGATCCTTGGGCGGGTAATTTTTCCAACTCCTTTTGTCTTCTCCAGGCTCTGAAGAAGGCGCTTACGCCGAAACGTAAGCCGAATAAAGGAGTATACCAATCTTGGCTCAACAGCTTTACATGAGATTCTACAACACAAATAAAGAAATCGATCCGTTTGGAGCCGAACGGCTTATTAAGATTAACCTACACATTTTTCAAATAAAGCGAGTTTTTTCGCATTAAAACAGAGTCACTCCAATTCGCTTAGAATACATAATTATTGTTTAAAGAATATTAGGCGGGACTTCTTTCCTGAAATTTTTTTGAATTATCTGCCCAAGTAGGTCAACACATTCTTTGAATTTGAATGAAATTTTCAGTCTTTAAGGAACATTTCTAATTAAAAGCAGAGAAAGGTAGCAATCAATTAGTGCACTAAAACGAAAAATCGGGTCATGTACTCAACTAGGTCGTCGGTCCCTCGTGGACCAACCAAGCTTTCCACCCTTCCAAGGTCGGGAACATGGTACCCGAGTTGCTTGTGAAGGGCGAGACACTGAGCTATCCTTCAGCTCGCAACTGCCAGCCGCTGTATAGGCCTATACGCATTCGAATCGCCCGCGCGATATTCCATTGCTGTTGAATGCGCGGCGCATCCCGCAGAGGAACTGGTTGACGCTGACCTGTATCCTTTGTCCTTTGGACTGTTACATGTGTCTAAGCCTCAACTCTCCCTCGCTATGGTTTTTATCTACCTATCTGATATCGACCATTTGACCGCTCAAAAAAATCAGCTCAAAGGTTTACAATGTGTGCTTTACAGTGCAGATCTGCTTGCGGTGTAATTTGCTGACCGACCAATTAATTTGTGTGCTTCCTGACTTCCCATGATTCATGCTGTGTTACAGCAGTGATACCTTGCATCCTACTTGTGTTGAAATCTGGATGTCGTGCTTCGTTCTTCTATTAAAACCCCGTGAGAGTTCTACTCCTCATAGTTTTCATGACTACATACATACTTCAAGCTCAGCTCATTGCTCAGCAGATGCCCAGTGTAGTTGTGCTTCTGACAAATTTCATCGGGCGAATGAATGAGCGAGTAAATTCGATATCGAAGATGTTCGAATGAATGAATGATCGAAAATTTGCGAGCGAAAGAACGAACGAATTTATTCGCTCATCATGTTTTGAATGATCGAAAATCGAACAAGTCCCTATTTTGGTCGAATATTCGAATAATCAAATGATCTTTTCGAATCAGATTCTGTGCTTGAGGATATACAGAGGTACATGTCACATAGGTGAGCAGCATTGGTAGGTGGAAGCGCGTCAGCCAATTGTAACCCAACAGAGCACAGGCCAACACATGCCACCCCATCAGGGTACCAACTGTATATGCCCTCTCTGAATGGCGTGCCCATTCCATGCGGTCTGATTGGTTTAGGCGTTCGCATTTATCAATGCTGCCCACCTACGCGACATATACCATCGCATATATCCGTTCGATAATAACTATACTATCCAATGAACGGTTCCTTCAAATCCTCATAGTTAAGCAAGTCCAAAAATGTAAAAGGAATAGAGTGAATAAGATTACTTCTTAGGAAGAATTTGACGGCACAAAACAGATATACTACGAAAAGTGATTCTTCGTGTTTGGCAATTTTCCGTACATCTCTCCTCAATTCGTGTTGAAACAGAGAAAAATAAAAAATAAAACATTCGAATGCTAAACGCAACGATAGTGCATACATCAATTTTTTCTGAACATGACCCCACTATTTAGGAGCAAAATCTTCACACCGATGGAGCAGTAATCCTAGCAGCAAAAAGAAAGTGACATGGTAGAGGTTTGCTGTCCGTCTGCTCAACTGATTACCTGCAAAAGAGAAGCAATAAATTTCACCCAATTTTATTTTTTAGTTCTCGTATTATGTGCTTTTCTATAATAATAATTCTTGTCTTCTTGCAGGTTTTGATGGTGTTTAAAAAAAACTATATATTTAAATCACAGGAAAAATGGGGGTCTGTTAGTGCTTTTGAGGATTAGAAATGATTTGAGGAAATTAGGAATAAAATATATCGTGATCTATAATCTTTATCTGAGTGGTTTTTTAACTTTATCAAAATTGATTTTATCTACTCTAACCACTTCCATATGGGTAAGATTTTGTTACAGTGTTTATGGGCCACAAATGTATAGTGAAGTTTCACTACGATTTGTGTCGGCACTGTTTTTCGGGGCGGGGCGCGTGTAGCGCAGTCAGAAGAGGCGCCGACTGTCGCATGCACCCGATACCAGGTTCCTGGTTCGGATTTCCCGTCCAGGCCAACCAAGCCTTCCATCCCTCCGGGGTCGGTGAATTGATACCAGACTTGTCTGGGAAGGACAGAGCGCTGACTTGTTCATCGGCTGGCCACCGCAAGTCATTGTATTGCGCCAAATGCGCATTCAAGTCGTCTCCACGACATCCCGTAGAAGTGGAGTGCGTGGCGCATCCCAAAAGGGATTGAGTTACGCCGTCCTTTATCCTTTATCCTCTACTGTTTTTCGCATTCCCAGAGAAGGTGGAACAGATAATCTTAGAGAAATCTGATGCCGTCTTGCTCATTACTGGGTAGACTGAGTTATCTTTTATTATATAGCTGAATTTTAAACAGCATGTTTTAAAATTGTCGAATAACTTTGTGTAGCTCGACACAAAGATTGGATCACCCGAAGTTTCGGTGAAATCTTTAGATGTGCAAGCTCGTTGGCAAGTTTTCTAAGTAAGGATAAGGATAAAGGATAAAGGACGGCGTTAGTCCATCTGTTTTGGATGCGCCACGCATTCTACTTCTAAGGGATGTCGTGGAGGCGATTTCAATGCGTCTTTTTCATGCAATGATTTGCGGTGCGGTGATGGAAGGGGAAGGCATGGTTGGTCTGGGCGGGAAATCAGAGCCAGGAACCTGCGATATCGGGTGCACGCGACAGCCGACACCTCCTCCGACTGCGCTATGCGCGCCCAACTTCTCTGAGTTGCTTTCCAAAATGCGAGTGATTATCAATCCGGATAGGATACTGTCTTTCAACGCTGGGTGAATTTTACGAGACCTGGATGAATGGCTCAAAATTCTGCTGTTACCGTAAGTACACCTTCGCCGATGTGGAAGGCATTTTGGATTTGAAAAATGCATAGATTCTCAATTTTTCGCAACGAGAAAACGTATGCTGCGTTCTGGGGTTGGATTCATCACCGATTAGACCAGCGGGTATGCCCGGTATAAGGGGTAGAGATACCCATGATGATGCATTCATCTCTACTCCTTATCTTATCATTAGCCTTTATACCTCGTATATCCACGGGTCCAGCTCCTTAACCCTGCACTCTACCCAAAAACTGGCAGAGGTTATCTTTGACCAGGTAAAGGGTGAGTTGGTTGAATGCCCTCGAGTACTCACGAATCCGGAACTGACGTTTGGAATTATTTATAATCGAGAGATATGAGGCATGTAGAGACATTGAAACGTTCTTTGACATTCGACACCATTTCATTCGAGAACGATTGTTTGGCAAGCTTGGGCAGTGATCCGAAGAGGAAACTAACCTGTCGATAGAGGAAAGAAACCACTGAAAACCCCGCCTCCAAAATTCACTTCAATTCCTTTGCTTCTTTTCGCTGTTGCTTCGCACTTCGTGCTTTCTGAATCCCATATCAGCGGCGTCACGCCATTCCTATTCCTGTTCGGCTTCACTACTAACCACTATATCCACATAGGGACCCTCGTAAGGCGCCTAATTTGGTTCCTAATGTAAGTTCTGGAGGTTAATGAACAATCACTGATCTATTGGGAATAATGATGGGAGCACGGAGCACCAGAAGAAGTCGCATTTGACCTTGTTATGGAAAGATGTGGAAGCTTACCCATACCAAACTACTTCCAAACTGTTGTTGTAGGGCACCACCGTTGTCCGTCCTCAAAAGTTTATCAAGTTTCCTCGAGGTTTAGAACTGGTCCAAGTTGTCAAAATTTAGGTGGGCCGGTCTGTAACCAGTATCGGAGACGGCAGCCATCACGGATGATCCCATGGGCGGCCAGAAGAACACCTGGGCCCGGATTCACCAATGAAGGAGTCAGTAAATCTTCGATTCGGTTTGAAGTATAATAGTGACCTATGGATTATACTTGTGTCCTTCCAAAATTTTTTCGAAAAAACGAATAATCGAATATATTCGGTTTCGTGAAGGACCGAATTTTCGAATAACAAATATATTCGAATTTTGGGCCTCATCGAATATTCGTTCGAAATTATTAGGGGGGTGGGGGCAAAAGTAATGAGACTCTCCATGCCGTGTTCATATATCTCGTAACTGCAGTCTGGTTTCGTGCTTGTCGTATTTGTATGTTTGTATGCTACTTACTGAAGCCCATCTGAGAAGTTTCCTCTTCCGCCCTTTCCAGAAGCATGCCAAAACCCCAGTCTGTCTCATGCCGAAACCCCAGTCTGGCGAGTCGACCTGCGTCGCGCAAATCTCGCCCATTTCCCAACACCGAGCAACCTGGGCTCAATATTCACGCAAGATGAGAAGTACGTCTTCCTTAACCCTGCCAAACAGTGAGTCTGGGTAAGGCCTGGTGACCTGTTATCGACCTTTGTTCGGCGGGATGTTCACGGCGAGAAGCACCTTCTGTGATTTTGAGTCTGCGCCCATGGACAGGTATATGTACAGGAAGCTTTTTACCAAAAGCACGATGATAGACTACAAGGCCATGGTGAACGAATTAGAAGAGATGGACCGGCGACTCGCTCTTATTCGGTCTCAGCGCTTCAAGAAGGTCCTCCTCTTCGACAACGCCGCACCCCATCGGGAACAAGTAACCACGGATAAGCTTGGCCAGCTGGGCTACGTTCACATGCCTCATCCATCGTATTCGCCGGACATCTATCTATGCGACTACCACTACTTCTTGAGCCTACAGGACTTTCTAGTCGGAAGGGACACAAGAACCCAAGCAGTGCTTGACAACCATATCGAGCAGTTGATCAGCACCAGGCCCAAGCAGTTCAGGAAGGATGGGATCAGGAAGTTGGCTGAGCGATGGCAGCAAGGTCATTGCCCTCAATGGCAAATGCATTCCTCAGCATCGTTGAGTTGAGTTATAAAGAGATAAAGATTTTTTTCAATTTGTCTCATTACTTTTGCCCCCCCCCCCCTAATATTCGATTCGGTCTGAAGTATAAAACCGAATGTATTCGATTAGTCGTTTATTCGAAATTTTTTTTTGGAAAAACACAAGTATAGTTTCCACTTATGGCGTAGATTGTAGGGACCCGACAGGTATAGGTACTCTAGAGACGGAGGGCCCCTACCGTAATAAACTACAAAATTTGAAAAATCACTTTGAACTCAAAGGTGAAATAGGAACCAATTTAGGCGACACTCTGTCAAATCGAGAAAATCTTAGCCGGCGATGTACGACTGAAATGTCGTTCAGGGTCCATCATACTCCAAGGACCTTACACTCTCCGATTACTGCCCTTACCCCATCCTCCAGCGCCATCTGAATGGCCGACATACACCACAGAATTCCTGACGACGTCGATCAAGCACTTAAAGTGTTCATTGAGGTCCAGCATTCCGCATTCTGGAGTTGTGTTATCCAGAGTCGGAAGACGTCGACCGATGTTAGGCCTTTGTCATACCATCGCTCACCCCGAGCGACGCCTAATGATGTGCACCCATATCGATTCCATCGCGCCACCCGATCGATATGGGAGCATATCATTAAGCGTCGCTCGGGGTGAGCGATGGTATGACAAAGGCCTTAGTGTCGTATTTCGATGAACTAGTTGTTGTTGATCAAACATGGTGAAATGAAACATTCTGTGCCCCAAAAAGTCCGAGAGCTTACGTGTCAACATAACAAGTCATTCAGTATGGTCAAAATCGCCTACACATCCCGAAGAAGTAGAAATTCCTTTTGGGATGCGTTGCGCATCCCAAAAGGAATTCAGAAACATCGTCCGGTCAACCAATTCACAAAAACGGATGGAAAAAAGCCCAGCTATTCTTGATCACTGGTCTTTGTTTCTGATTTTCGGATTGGAATTCTATATCACTGGATTTCTTGGCCTAGAATCACATTAAGCTGGAGCAAGGCATGAAGCCTTGCGTTATTCAATACTCTTGTAGGATGCGCCATGCATTCTACTTTCTGTGGTGGCCATCTAACCGCGCATTTGCCCGATTCCTGTGATAGTCAGCTGCTAGGATGTTAGCGCATTATTTTTCCCATGTGAGTTCGTAGCTATTTTAAAGCGCCTGAAGTAACAAGAAGGCATGGTAGGAATCTGAACCAAGAATTGTGCCAGTCATCCGATGTCTGAACAGTATTGTGATGCTGAACTCCAGCAGATGTCTACCTAAACTTGATTACAAACTTATTTTCACTTGTTTTATGAGTCAAAGCTTAAGCTACAGGATCCTTCGGAATACTTTTTCCTCATATTGCTTCAGGAACCCGAACCTCTTGAATCGATTTGAAGTATAAGTAATGCACCCGCGCTCACATCGGTTGCGCTACCCGTACTGCCACAGTGTCGCATCCTTTGCAGAACTAGTGTTAAGTAATAGTAGATCATACGGTACAGTCACAACCTTCTGATTTTGTTTTAGAACAGCAACACTCTGAAATTTCAATTTTTAAAAGTCGAATAAAACAGGACCACCGAGGGAAATCTACAATTATTTGTATTCAATAAATTTATATGTTGCCCTCCATACGGCTCCAGGACCTGACTCCAACGCGACGTCGCGCGCTAGTCGCGTGCGACGTCGCGGTGCTGAAACGCGGAAGTGCGCTCGGTGACGCATGGTTAGCCGCGGAGCACGAAATGTTCTCAGTGTTTAAGCTCCCAGACCACATTTCTAGCAAGGAACTTAAGATCCCACAGAATGTGGTAGGCAACAGTCTGCAGTAGGACAATTGATCGGAGAATGGGTCATAGTGACCATTCTCCTTAATATAACCATAATCACGGGTCAAAATTGACCGAAGAAGTTGTGGATGGCAAATACTGACGCTAGAAATCATCCACATGACCAGGATTCCTGTATAAACTGTCGCTGATCGTTCTATTGAAACCACATTCATATACCATCTCCAAGAAGCGTTGAAATAAGGCAAAGGCGTGCCGCATGTCCCTATAGGAAGCGTTTCTAGCCGTCGGAAGCATCGGACCGTGACAACTGGTCCAATTTCGTCGCGCACGGTGCGCGACGCTAGGGTGGTTCGCGCGGCGTTGGAGTTATGTCTGCCCCAGCTCACATACTGGCAGCTATACCCACGCGTGCGGTCGCGGCGCGCACTCCCACTCGGCGTTGGCGGTTTACTTCCCTGTTCAACGACGAATCGCAGGCGCTTCAAGGGACACTTTATCTGACGAGGGAGGCATTTCCCACCTTTTGCTGGTCCAATCTCGCTAGACAAAGGCGCGGATACAAGGAGAACAACAAAGAACCGTGTCACAACCACCCGTCTGGGATAAAATCACGCTTACATTGTAAGGATATTTTTCTGCTCCTTCGAACCTCTGCGATAGTTTTTATAACGCCTTCTTGTTGAAGTGCGCATGGCCGGCATGGATTGTGGCCATCTGATCCATTTTTTATCTTTAATGCAATATTTTTATTTGTTTGTCACTCTTAAGGTGTACACTTCAGTTGCTTAATGTAAGAAAACTTGCTCTCATAAAAAATGTCTTGAATGAGAGCGCTTGGCTTGTGCCCGCCTCAATATTTCTTATCTCACTTCTTTTGCTGCATCTTAAATGCAAAATGTTTGTTAATTATTCATGAGGGAAATTTTCACTTCGTTTCTGCTGGTAGCCCCATATCGACCTTTTATTCCGCACGAACCTAATTCAAACTCTGTCCTATTTTCATCGTCTTGTTCTCTTTTTTTTTCAGAGATTTTCCTTACATTATTAGTAGCGGAGAAGTCAGTAGAGTAGTTCTTTATAATTTTCTCTAAATTGTTGTTTTATCTGGAGAAAACCTGTTACTATAATTGCCTATTTTTTCTCAATTACTTCACGAAGGTTGCGTCCTGAAGATTTTGATTTACTGGGATATTTTATTTTCACGTCAAATTGGACACTATTCGTATTAATTTGGCTTGAAAACTGTCCGATTTGACGTAAAAATAGTATAAACGACTATTAAGAGCTTAGATTTGCTCATGTGTGTACAAGGAAACATCGCTCCGCGTTCGAATACACGGCGCAATCGTAGTCTGCCATGTATCTTATTGCCAAATCGGGTAGAATGAAATTAGAAAAACGATCGAAACGGTGAAAAGCCCCAATTTCATGGGCGAGGAGAAGTGGGTGACAAATCCTTCACCAGCCGAATTAAGATCATGTGAGCGCTTTGCATTCCCTGTCAGTGCACACATTTGTGTTGACTTCTCCTAACTATTTAAGAGTAAGGGATGTAAGTAAAAAAGTGCTTTGAAGTGTGTAAGAAAGCGTAAGGGATCTAAATAAGAAAATACTTTGAAGTGCACCCTGATCAGCCGCGAGTCACGTAATTGGCCGTGGAGCACGCCAGCTGCTAATAAGTTCTTATTGCTGTTCAAATGTCCCAAGATTAGCCATGGGTCACGTAGTTGGTTGTGAAGCGCGCCAACTGCTACAGACTTCGTATTGCTGGAGTAAAAGAAGGCCAGATTGGCCTGGTCGGAGAATCCGAACCAAGAACCAGATATCGGATGCACGCGACAGCCGGTACCTCCTCCGATTGCCACACCCGCACTGTTAAATTGAGTACATTCGAACATTGTTTTTTCTAGAATATTCGAATTCAAATGAAAATGGTTCGAATAGGTCAGTCTGGCATAAATATTATATAAAACACTGGTATACAAATGTGATTTGAAAATAATAAACACTACAATTAAAAAAGTTGGCAGCTTAGTGCAAGTTTTTTTAGAACAACGTGGTAGCGGTTGGCAATTCTTTGTCACTGCACACATTTGTGTTGACTTTTCCTTACTATTATAGTGTTTAAGAAAATAAGAAAACATAAGGGATGTAGGTAAGAAAGTGCTTTGAGGTGCGACCTGATTAGCCGTGGGTCAAGTAGTTGACCGTGGAGCACGCCAGCTGCTAAAAGGTTCTTATTGCTGCTCCTGCACAATCTTATGTTATTTCCTCATACCGTTCTGTCTTTTCTTTGCCTTCTTTACTAAATGTGTATTGCTTTTATAATACACTCTTCATGTAGTGAACATGCATGTCTAAGACGACGTTTGTCCAGTAATGCTCCAAACATCTTCACATGGCTTTTTTCGCATATACTCCGCGTCACATTGTGATCTACTGAATGGTCCGCAACGATTGCCCATTACAGTGTACGAGTATAGCTATGCGTCGATGACTGTACTGTCGTGGCTGGTGTTGGTCGGGGCTTTAGGGCCGTTGCGAGCCGCCGCCGACGACCCCGTGCCACTGCACATCGGCGGCACATTTCCCATGGAGGCCGGTTCTGGTGGATGGGCCGGCGGCCAGGTGAGCATCAGCGGGATTCTTTCCATAACAGCTTCTCCGGTGGAAATCTGATCTTCAGGCATGTCTGCCGGCTGTACAGATGGCATTGGAGGACGTGAACAACAGGCAGGACGTGCTACCCGGCTACGTACTCCACATGAACACCAGCAACTCGAAGGTATGCATTGAGAATGTTTTGTTTATTCTAACAATTTAAGACTCGATTTAGTTTTCTATAAAGCGGCTACAAGGTTAGGATTTGCGATCCTTGTCGGGATTGCGGGCAGCATTGGGAGGTGGGAACATGCTAGCCAATCATGCTACATCGCCATTTACAGGGTGTATACGGCTAGCAGGGGATTGGCCAGCGTGCATTCACTCAGTGCTCTAATTGGCTATGATTGGCTGACGCGTTCCCACACCCCCCCCCCAATGCTGCCCACATTCGCGACATAGACCAAGCTTGCTTCCATATACTCGTACAATGCTGCTATACTATTCGTAAATACACCTTCATGCTTGAACTAAAGTTTCTATAGAGGTAGAGAAACTCTGATTCAGAACTGTATATGCCCATTCTTTTGAGGTAGATCACAAACCTGAGACGTAGTTAAATGGGCGGCGTATCTAATGCCGAGCATATATGTTCCAGATTTTTTATTTTTGTAACTATTTTTGCCACTTTTCATAGAAATAAATGTTCCAGTGCCAAGCCGGTCTGGCCACTCAACAACTCTATGACTTACTGTACACGCCGCCGACAAAGTTAATGTTACTCGCTGGTTGTTCGCCGGTTACAACCGTGATTGCCGAGTCAGCTCCAGTATGGAAACTTGTGGTGGTACGTCTTCTGCTAAAAATTGTTGACAAAAATTGTTGAAAAATTGTTTTTGCGTCTGGATATCCTGAATTCGTTCAACTTTCGTCTGTATTTTTTACATTTTTATGAGATTATATTTAAAAATGAAATCATGCAAAGTTCTTTTTTTGTTAATACAAGGCTAACTAATGGCTAATTAATCCATTTAAACCTATTAATTTGTGTTTAAATTTAGGATTTTAATTTATTTATTTCACACCATTCGATAAAGGTAAAATCTCTCTCTTTATTTGTGAGACCAGAGAGTTGTTCAGATAGAAAGATTCGTTTTGAAAAAGGTGGCGGAAACAGCCAATTAAAAAGAAAATGAGCAAAGAAAAATTAAAATGAAATGAAATTAATTTAAAAAATTAAAAATAATCTCACAAGTCGTTAGAAGGATGTTTAGCTGAGAACTCTTGCGCTTGGCGGGACTCGAACCCGTACGCTCTGCTTTTTGCACAATATTATAGCATTCCAAAGAGAAGGGAGTGATATGCTCTATAAGAAAGTATTTTTTGTATTTTGTTGTTTTGTTTATCAGTTTTTAGATCAATAAAGTATGAATCTAAAAAGACGAAAAACAACTTTCGCCGACAGCTCCTTCTCTCTGCCTCAGCATTTTTGAAAATTTTCGCACTAGCAATCTTTTTACAACCATTCGAAAGAAGGTGATGTGCTCTACAAGTTTTTTGGTTGTTATTTCCGTTTATTTTGTTGTCGTTAATTTTTAGGGCATTCAATTGTAGTGTCCAGAAGTTCAGAACACAAATTTCTTTTACATTTTTTTGCCAGCAGCTCTTACATACTCTTTGGTTAATTTTTTAACCTGTACTTGATGACCTAAAAGTAAGCAAAATTCAGAATGACCAAAGAACGAAACATTTTTTTTTAAATGATATAAGATACTTTGCGAAAAAAATAGTAAAGGTAACTTTTCTCTTTTTTATCACTTCGCTAAAAATTGACAAGAATCAACGTGAGCAAATAAACGCAGCGATATCTTTGATATAGCAAAACATTCTCATTCGAATGACACATAAAACTGTCCGAAAAAATTACCGAAGAATAGGAGCTGCAAATAAAATTATGTCTTTTGGACACTCCACTTTATTGCCTTGAATATTATTAAAAACCAAAACAAACAAAAAACCCATCAAAATCTTGCAGAACAATTCATCTTCTCTCGAATTGTGTATAATATTGTACAAAAAAAAATCCAGAACATAAAAAGTGAGGAGGAGCTGTCGGCAAAGATCATTTTCGTTTCCTTGACTTTCCACTTCAATAACCTAAAAATTGACAGAAATTAAATGGTTAAGAAAAAAGCGAACACAAAAAGGCAATGGAACAAATTATTTTCTTTCGAATGGCATATAACATTATGCAAAAAAAAACTTCCAGAGTAATTTTGAGCAAGATGTTGAAAAAACAGCGGGTTCGAAGCTTCCAGCATAATACTTCTTATCAGGGAATGCCGTCAGCTTCCGATGGAACTTCGGATTGAGACCTATGTCACGTGAAAGAGCTCGAGACGCTGATCATCAAAAAGGATGAAGGACGGCGTTATTCAATCCTCTTTGGGATGCGCCACGCATTCTACTTCTACGGGATGTCGTGGAGGCGTGTTGAATGCGCATTTGGTCATACATTGACTTTCGGTGGCTAGCCGATGAACAAGTCAGCGCTGTATCCTTCCCAGAGAAGTCTGGTACCAATTCACCGACTCCGGAGGGATGGAAGGATTGGTTGGCCTGGGCTGGAAATCCGAACCAGGAACCTGGTATCGGGTGCAGGCGACAGCCGGCGCCTCCTCCGAATGCGCTCCAACTCGCTTAAGAGATCCATTTAGCAAATTTGGTCTACATATCTGTGATCAGCGTTTCGAGCTCTTTTACGTGATATAGGTCTCAAACCGATGTTCCATGGGAAACTGACGGCGTTCCCTTGTTAGGGATGTAGTGTAGCCAATTTCTCTGCATAGGTGGCCTTTTCGTCTTTCGAAGGTCAATCGTTTCTACTTTATTGGCCTAAAATTTTATAAGCAGGACGAAAAAAAAGCGAAACAAACTTTCTGTTGGAGCAAACCATTCTCTTTCGAAT
Organism: Heligmosomoides polygyrus polygyrus; assembly: GCA_947396885.1. NCBI lineage: Eukaryota > Metazoa > Nematoda > Chromadorea > Rhabditida > Heligmosomidae > Heligmosomoides > Heligmosomoides polygyrus. The sequence continues at coordinate 4,756,783 of OX377206.1, read as the reverse complement.
GCCATATCACAGTGTGCAAAAGGTTTTCATTGAAATTTAGAGTAAAATGAATAAAATGAAGAATATCGGAGACTTATTTTCCAACGTAATAGTTTTTGTAACTCTACATTTTCACTTCGAGGGCGCGTGTAGCGCAGTCGGAGAAGGCGCCGACTGCCGCGTGCACCCGATATCAGGTGGTTGGTTCGGATTTCCCGCCCAGGCCAACCAAGCCTTATATCCCTCCGGGGTCGGTGAATTGGTGCCAGACTTGTCTGGGAAGGATAGAGCGCTGACTTATTCATTGGCTAGCCACCGTAAGTCATTGTATGGCCAAATACGCATTCAAAACGCCTCCACGATATCCCGTAGAAGTAGAATGCGAGGCGCATCCCAAAACGAATTGAGTAACGCCGTCCTTTATCCTTTATCCTTTACATTTTCACTTTATGTTTGTGATTGAATGTTGGCTCTCTCTCCTTCTCTGGGTGGCTTTTCCTCTCAGTATACTTTCCTCCACAGCGATATCGGACGTCCTGGCCAGTTTCGGCTCAAAAAACTTACTGCAGCTTCATGTGAACCAGTGGTTTGCATGTCGTCAACACTCGATGAGTTCGGCGTCAGGAACCGCTGACACTTACTCCGCCACTTATGGCTGCAACGGGCGATGATTTATCCGTTTGTGTTGCTCGTTTTTATGGCGCACGATGTGATCGACGACGGGCGGATGTGTGCGAGTGTGTTTTGAGGTAGTGCAGATGGAGCGGAAACGTGGCTACTTGACGAGCTATTCATGCAAACCAGCGCGGTTCTTTGTGCGGGGAACTGGCCGCATGGCTCTCTCCGCCGGCGGGTTCAGGTGGTCCGAGAGCATCACCATCGCCACGACCAGCGACGACGACGAGTTGGAGAGCAGATGGGAAACGTGGTTTCCCAGTTCATCTGGATCGTCGTTTTCCGAAAATTATCAGATTGGCGCATAATTTTTGCGCACATTTGGGTTTATTCGGAATTTCGTGGGGATACTGGGGAGTTCTTGGGATGTCTGCAATATCGCGTAGTAGGTTATAGAAGCTTCCAAGGGACGCATACATGCATAAGCGCGCGATAGCGAGCCCGTGGGCAAATTTTGGAAAAAAATGAATCAGCGACAGCTACTATTGTCGGTACTAACGGTGATTATGTTAGTAGATGATATACTTCAGACCGAATCGAATAATTTCGAACGAATATTCGAATATTCGAATATTCATTATTCGAACATTCAATGAGACCCAAAATTCGAATATATTCATTACACGAATACTTGGTTTTTCACGAAACCGAATATATTCGATTATTCGTTTATTCGAAAAAATTTTGGAAGGACACAAGTGTAATCCATAGGTCACTATTATACTTCGAACCGAATCGAATATTTGAATAATTGGGCCTCATCGAATACTCGATCGAGTGTAATCCATAGGTCACTGTTATACTTCGGAACGAATAGAATAATTTCGAACAAAGTACCTTATCCTTTCCAGACAAGTCTGGTACCAATTCACCGATCGCAGAGGTATGGAAAGTATGGTTGGCCGAGTAGGAATATCCGAACCAGGAACCTGGTATCGGGCACACGCGAGAGTCAGCACCTCCGACTGGGCCTCATCGAATATTCGAATAATGAATATTCGAATAATGAATATTCGAATAAATTCGAATATTCGAATGTTCATTATTTGAATATTCGATGAGGCCCAAAAGTCGAGTATATTAATTATCCGACTATTCAACGAGGTCCAAAATTCGAATATATTCATTATTTGAATATTCGGTTTTTCATGAAACCGAATATATTCGATTACTCGTTCGAAAAAAATTGTAAGAACACAAATATAGTAGATGATCTGTTTTGTTAAAGGAAAATAATATTTAAAATTTTGATCTTTTATGGACAAAATTGTGCAATTATGCAGCAACCAATAGAGTGTCAACTGGACTCCATCCCTGTCCCTGTACTAGTTGGGGAATTGCCCATGCTGTCTGTCAGATCTAGTAAAATGTCTATCACTGCTCGATTCTAAGAATACCGATAGCCACTCTAAAAAGATTCTGGCGAAGTTTCAAGGTACGGAGCAGCGTTGTGGCATTTTGCTATGCTTCGGAATTATAGTTACGCTCTCATACAGTTTTCGAATATTCGCATGATTTCGAACGTCGAAAAATTTCGCGCGTTCGAGTGTGACTAAAGGATTAGGATAAATGACGGCGTTACTCCATACTTACAACTTGATCAATTTGGGTAATCGAGACTGTAGCTCAAAGTGAAGAATGAGCAGTGGTGGGCGTAAAAACTAGCACTTTTTCAGCTGCAAAAAGTTAGGTAAAAATCAGGTAAACAAATCAAGTAAACAACACGACACGATCTCCAAAGCGTATGGTACGTTCCGAACACAAGACGAACTGAATTTTCGCTCTCCTTCCGTTTGAAATAGCGTGTAGAGCTTTGTGCAGGTGGAGAAAAGATAAAGGTCGGCGTTATTCAATCCCTTTTGAGATGCGCCACGCATTCTACATACTTCTATGGGATGTCGTGTTGGCAATTATATTTGGCTACACAATGACTTGCGATGGGCAGACGATGAATAAGTCAGTGCTGTATCCTTTCCAGACAAGTTCGGTACCAATTCACCTACCTTGAAGGGATGGAAGGCTTGGTTGGCCGGGGAGGGAAATCCGAACCAGGAACCCGGTATCGGGTGGACGTGAGATCCGGCACGTCCCCCGACTGCGCTACACGCGTCCGTGTAAGCATATTGTACATATTTATAGGAAATTAAACGAAGTAATGAGTTATATTGCATCCGTTTCCGTGTTTTGTGTTCCGGTTTCCGTTTAAAGTTTCTGTACATCCCTGATATTATCGATCACGTGCTATCGATTGCTTTATTCGCATGATCAATAACTGCGATTTATAGATTACTCGAATTCGAATAAAAATTAATCGAAAAGATCAGTTTATAATAAATATTATAGAACACACCGGCACAGAAACTAAATTTTAAATTAATAAACAGTAAAACTAAAAAAATGCTGAATGCTTACTGCAAGTTTTTTTTGACGTCTTTCAGTCTTGTGAGTCAGCAGAAGATGTATTCTCAGTTCTGCATTTTTGCGGAACACAAACACTATGTTGGAAAAAATTCCACGAAAACCTTGAAAATTCTTAGAAAATTTTATGAATGTGAACTCAGGGCTCACTGTTAAGGGTTTCGCGTAGCTGGCTGAGTTTCGTGCTTCCAGACAGAGCTACAAATCTCACGACAAAAGAGAGGTTGAATTTGGCTTTAGCATTTAGTGACCTTCGGAACCTAGCACATCTGAGGTCGATATTGATCTTTTGAATGAGAATCGCTTCAAAGCTTGGCCGTAATGAAGAGATTGGTGGCCCTGCCTTCTTTTTCCTTTCCTTTTCTTTACTTCATTTCTTTCTTCACCGCCTATTTTTGTTTACAAGGCTTTATTAGTTATCTACGCGGTCTCTGTCACAACTCCCAACTTCTGGTCCATCTGAAAAGAAAACCACATTCGATTATTCATAAGTGGTGATAGAAATTGCTAATGGGAAGTAGTTACTCTGAATAGCACAAGGTTTTCGTGGTTCGTGGCATCGGAGAAATTATGTAGATTCTCCACATTTCTTTCCCTGCGGGATCAAGTACTTGAGTAATCTTGTACTAAAAACTAATGGCAGTCGATAACACCAGTTGAATTTTCTGTTCTTCCTCTGGAGAACAGCTAGCAGTAACCTGCTGAACTGTGTTCTGAGAGATTTTCCAAGGAGGAGAGCACTACCTGGATAAGTATGAAGTGCCGTTTCACTCGAATGCGGTCAGTAGCTTAGGAGCTGAGCTCATCCAGACCGAAATTGATGCAATTAATCGCCACTCGTCAGGAAATTACACAGTGACCTCGAGAAGCTGCTCGAAAGAGCCTCTTGATGTTCCGTCGCTGCCCTCGAAAGTGGCTCGAATAAAAGGATTAAAAAGATAAAGGATAAATGACGGCGTTATTTAATCCTCTTTGGGATGGGCCACGCATTCTACTTCTACGGGATGTCGTGGAGGCGTGTTGAATGCGTATTTGGCCATACAATGACTTGCGGTGGCCAGGCGATGTACAAGTCAGTGCTTTATCCTTCCCAGACAAGTTTGGTACCAATTCACCGACCCCGGAGGGATGGACGGCTTGGTTGGCCTGAGCGGGAAATCCGAACCAGGAACCTGATATCGGGTGCAGGCGACAGCCGGCGCCTCCCCAGACTGCGCTCCACGCGCCCTCTATGTCCAATAAGCATTCAAATTGCCTCTACAACATCCCGTAGGAGTAGAATGCGTGGCGCATCCCGAAGAAGGTTCGGCTGACGTCGGCTTTACCCAGTACTTCAGATGACGGTTAGCTGGGCTTTCACTTCCCTGGGTATTCGCCAACAGTTGAACATTAGGGGCTTCAGAATCATACTCGCCGCAACAGTGCTACTTGTCCTACGATTTTTGACTTGAATGAAGTCGGCAGCGCTAAAAATTGGGTCGAAGTGAATGATTTTCGGATATCCGGTTCGGAATTATCCAAAAATTCGAAATTCTCAAAATTGCCCTTCTTCGAATCACCTAAGAATCCGGGGTCCGCAAAATCGCCGTCATCCGATTCATCCAATTTCGATGATTTTCGATCGAATCCAATGTATAGGCACCACCTCCAACTAATAGCGACGATGAGGTGTGCGCCAAGTCTGCGGTTTACTGCCCGTGTTGTGACGCATCCTATTACATTCTCTTATCAACACATTCGGATCTACAGCTGTCGCGTCGCCGTGAATTCTCCGCGGTGGTGTCCCCAGGGTGTTCCACTCCGGCACGCAATTTCATAACTCGCAATTTCGTCGTGGAGACGTTGTGGAGCCACGACTACATGCGTCGAGTGACACAAATAGATCCGCCGGTCGAGTCGCGTGCGAAACAACGTCGTCGTCGATCCGGGAATCGGACGGAGCACATTCGGGGTGCATCGACACCTCGACGTCGTTTTTTCGGGGCTTCATAGGAGCCGTGCTAATGTCGTCGCGATGTCAGCGAACGTCCCATAATTTATCGCAAGCGTTTTTTACCCGCCGGCAATGAAACGCGCAAAAAATGCAATAAACTCAGTTCGGAAGAGTGAGCAGCTGAGTACGAGCAAGCGCGCAGCTGGCCGTGTCACCGCGACGGGCCTGCCTAAATCATTATGAACTGCTGTGTGTTTAGCGTCCATGTACTAGTGAGTGACAGCTGTCCCGCGATGGCATAGTCGACGTGGAGACGAAGCTCTGAACGCTCTGAACCCTCTGCTTCACCGAGCGGGGACATTCGAATGGTGCGCTGGAATCAAGAAGCGCAACGTCGACCGCAACACTACGAGTCGAAGTCGATTCGTGTTTTTACGTCGTGTATGCTGCCAAATTTGACCGAGTCTCAACCGGAAATTGAATCGTAGCGCTGCTGAGCACGCGCACTGCTCTCTGGACGCGGCCCGATCTGCCGAGCTTAAGCGTCGAAACGTGGTAAAGAAGAAGAGGAATTGGAGCGAAGGAGCAGCCAGAACATCAGACGGAATACTCGGCCGAACCGCGGTGGCCCGTCGAGAAATCAGCAGCAGCACGTTCTTTCACCTAGGACCCGTCACTAATGGGACTGTCGTACCACGGGCTGGCCGCCACCAGCATGGGGGGCAGACACAACTCCAACGCCGCGCGAACACCCCTGGCGTCGCGCACGGTGCGCGACGAAATTGGACGAGTTGTCGCGGTCCGACTGCTTCCAACAGGGACGGCTAGTGACTCGCGCTAGAGCGCGAAAGTATGTGCCAGCGACTGTCGACCACGTTTTTCTGGAAGGAGAAGGAAAGTAGTTGGGTGAGACACGTCTAATGTCTCCTGGTAGGGAATTCTATGCCCAATTCTATGCGCAGCTCGCTCGTGCTAGTGTATTATTAACCAGTAGCAAATTAGAGTGCATAGAATCCTAACGAAGTTAGCTGTTATATATTGTCATTGTTATCAAGCGTTTGAAGTTCTCAGGGATTGCTGAGACGAGGGACTTTTGATAGGATTCAAGAGGTCAAGGGCGCACTAATCCGTAGCTTTTCCCTTAATTCTAACTTTGTTCTACAATTGACCGTTACCTTTCTCCAACTCAATTGTCATATTAGGTTGTCCCATAAGTCCCCGCCGTTTTTTTTTCAACGATTCACTGCAGATTTCGCCGGCGGTCTCTTGCATAGCGTTGCATAGTTTTCGAAAGAGAATGATATGCTCTATCAGAACACTTATTGCACTTCTTATTTTATCTTGAATTTTGTCAATTTTTAGGTCGTTGAAGTGAAAAGTGAAAAAGTGAAAAAGTAGCCATTTGCGCACTTGTTCTCTCCGCTTAGGTTTGTAATCTTTTGCGCAGTTTTTTATAGCACTTGGAAGACAATGTTCTCCACTACAAGAATATGTGTTGGTCCTATTTTTTCACTTGCCCTTTATTGATTTTTAGGTCATCAAATTGGGAATTCCGACTTTTCCGTCCGAATTTTTACCAAAACTCCGGTTCTGTGGTTGGACTTTTTTGCTTGGTGTCATATGTCGTTTGGAAGAGGATGTCTTGCTCAGTAAGAATTTGTGTCGCGTTTATTGGCTCACGCTGATTTCTGTCGAATATCAACAACTGAAGAAGGAGATGGAGTTGTTGGTGAAGACGATTTTTCTCTTTTTGGCATTTTGTTGATCTTCAATAGAAATCAATAAGCGCGACAAATATTCTTATAGAGCAAGACATTCTCTTTCGAATGACATATAACACCAAGCCAAAAAGTCCAACCACAGAGCAGGAGCTGTCGGCAAAAATAACCATCCTCCTTCGGACGTCCCAATTTGATGACCTAAAAATCAATAATGGACAAATGAGCAAATAGTACGAACACATATTCTTCTAGTACAGAACATTGTCTTCCAAATGCTATAAAAAACTGCGCAAAAATTACAAACCTAAGCGGAGAGAACAAGTACGCAAATGGCTACTTTTTCACTTTTTCACTTTTCACTTCAACGACCTAAAAGTTGACAAAATTCATGATGAAAAAATGCAATACATGTTCTGATAGAGCAGGTCATTCACTCTCGAAAGCTATGCAGCGCTATGCAGGAGACCGCCGGCGAAATCTGCAGCGAATCGTTGAAAAAAACACTACGCTACGCTTACAGTACGCTTATGCTCCTTCTTTCCAGCCACGCGGCACCAACTACATAGGCACCAACTGCTACCCCGGCCGAACCAAAGGGGACGGAACTGCGATGGTACTTATAGTTAGCTGCCCGTGCGCACTACGACTCTGTGCCTCCCCATCTTCTCATAGTATTGCAAGCAATAAAGATGTTGGCCTCAACCAGTCTTCTCGTAACTCCCGCAGACACAGATGATCATAAAGATTTAATACGCTACACATATGGGCGCGTGTAGCGTAGTCGGAGGAGGCGCCGACTGTCGCGTGCACCCGACACCAGGCTCTTGGTTTGGATTTCCCACCAGGCCAACCAAGCCCTCCTTCCCTCCAGGGTCGGTGAATTGGTACTAGACTTGTCTGGGAAGGATAAAGCGCTGACCTGTTCATCGGGTGGCCACCGTAAGTCATTGTATGGCCAAATACGCATTCATACCGTCTCCATGACATCCCGTAGAAGCAGAATGCGCTGGCGCATCCCAAAAAGGATTGAGTAACGCCGTCCATTATCCTTTATCCTAATATGTTACACACATACTACTTCCTTTTAAGAGTACATATGACTACGAGTTACGCAACCTGCCCGTCTACACTCACTAGGGGAATCTCACACGACAGCCCGCTAGGGTCCGGCGAGGTCCTGCCTGGGGCGTGTGCCTACGAGGCGGTGCTCCTCGCCTCGCTCCTTCGTTTACATTTTCCTGGTGTCCAAGCCAAGGACGTTCCTCATCCTCGTCAAGACTGCGCTCCTTCTCGACATTGCTGCGGTTGACTCGACTCGCTCCGGAATCCTTGACGTCCAGCGGATGTTGAAGATAAGACTGCGGACGGACACGACCGTCCGCAGCGGCGGCAGACAGGAGAATGCGGCCCGCGCGCGCGTTCATGCTCCGTCGCAGCGGATCGATGCTGCGTATCAAACGGCTTGCGCGGCGGGACCAAGAGGGCGCAGAGATTCTGCGTCCTTGAACAGTCCTGGCAAAAGTCACGACAGGGACCCACTTGAGGGGCTTGGTACAACTGACCACTTTAAACTCTATACGCTGAAGCACCTATGGAATATTCATGTTCAGAATGCCCCAGAAATGTAATCGTTGTTTCATTGATCTTAAATGTCTAACCCGTTCATCCGCGGCACTATAATATATAGCGCAGTCGGAGTAGGCGCCGGCTGTCGCGTGCACCCGATACCAGGTTCCTGGTTCGAATTTCCCACCGAGGCCAACTAAGTCTTCCACCCTTTGGTTCGATGAGCTACATATTGTCACTCTCGTCTGAGAGGGATAAAGCACTGACTTGTCCTCGGTTGGCCACCGCTGGTCATGTGTAGGCCAAACACGCATTTAAATTGGCTCCATAGTATCACGTCCAAGGAGAATACGTAGTGCACCCTAAAATAGTTGATCAACACCGTTCTTTGTCCTTAATATTTAGATAATTTTTTTCTCGGACATACTGAGTCAGCACCTTGTATAACTAGTTTGTTAATTATTATTTAGCTTTGTCGATTTCCTCGGCATCGTTTCTGTGACATGGCTTCTTTCAAACGCCGGCCTAGTATGTTGACTTCCTATTGTTACATTTGCATCAGATCTTCTAAAGGGTTAACCACTATTTAAGGATAAAAATCCATGAATTACAGTAAAATTTTCCAGGCTGAATACCGCCTTCCATCCCTCCGGGGTCGATGATTTGATACCAGACTTGTCTGGAAGGGATGAAACACTGTCTAGTCCTTCGTTTGGCCTTCGTAAGAGGTTGTTAGACCAAATATTTATTTATTAATTGATTTGCACAAAATCGTGCGCCAAAACGAGTAATTAAACACTGGACACGATGTATCGAAAATCACAAACCCCTGGATAAAAAAAGAAGGAAACTTCAACAGATCAATCTAATGCTTCAACCTCAACTATCCGGCGAGAGCAACCTTCAATCAAGGCAAAAAGTAGTTTCACAGATCGGGTGCAATTTACATCCAAATGCAGTGGTCTTGGTGAAGAGGAACTTGATGAAGACGAGCATCCAAAACTGCCTCCACGACATCTCGTAGAAATGCATGGCGCACCCCAGAAGGGATTCAATACGCAGTGTTTTATGCTTTCTACATCTGCATAAAAGCCCTACACCCTATTGCGAAAGGAAGGAGACCGGAAATCTTCCTCATATGATCTGAAGGTACCAAGTACTTTTGCAGATAGTGTCGTGTTGTTTACTTGATCAATTTCCTGATTTTCACATGAACTTTTCGCAGCTGAAAAAGTGCTAGTTTTTATACCGGTCATTGCTTATTCTTCGTTTTGAACTACGGTTTCGAATACCCAAAACTAATCACAAACTTTAAGGCGAATCAACACCTGGATAGCCGCTTCATTTCCATGTTTTTAGAAACATTTCTTTCATTTCTTCTTTAAGACATCCACCAATATAAAGGACAAAGGATAAATGACGGCGTTACTCAATCCCTTTTGGGAAGCGCCACGCATTCTACTTCTACGGGATGTCGTAGAGGCGACTTGAATGCGTATTTGACCATACAATGACTTGCGGTGGCCAGCCGATGAACAAATCAGCGCTCTATCCCTCCCAGACCAGTCTGGTACCAATTCACCCACCCCGGAGGGATGGAAGGCTTGGTTGGCCTGGACGGGAAACCCGAACCAGGGACCTGGTATCGGGTGCAGGCGACAGTCGGCGCCTCCTCCGACTGCGCTTCACGAGCCCTTCATCCACCAATATATTTCGGCAATATGTAGGAGGTTATGAACAACGCTTCACGCTCGGCAAAAAATTGACATCTACACCGTAGGTTGAATCGAAGATACGCCTATGGGTTCGAAGGTACGACTAGTTGAGAATACGCACCGCTGCGTATTTCATGATTCCCTACCTTTCTTGAAATTTGGAGGCTGTTTGAACTAAACAGTGTTCTCATGGCTACCGAACAAAGTATTCAATCTCATCAAAATGCGCTACTTCTGGGACTCTTCTGGGTATATTGCCATCAGTAAATACAACTATTGCTCTAAGTAAAGACCTTAAGATCTGTGCAAAAAATCATACCTCAACTGCACAAATTTATCTAACTTAAACACTATAAAATTTCCTTTTTTCGGCTCTGAGCTGAAGCGTACTTATTGCTGTAGCTAAGGAGTTAAGAATCGTACGACCACTCGAGTAATAATAAGGAATAAAATAAAAATAATATCAATAATAATAACAATAACAATAGAAAAGGAAGTGAACAGTAACTGAGCCTCTTTTTGATTTCATCATCTGCCGCTTCTGGACATCCGTTTGCTAATAAGGATAAAGGATAAAGGACGGCGATACTCGATCCCTTTTGGGATGCGCCACGCATTCTACTTCTACGGGATGTCGCGGGGGCGAGTTGAATACGTATTTGGCCATCCAATCACTTGCGGTGGCCAGCCGATGGACAAGTCAGCACTTTATCCTTCCCAGACAAGTCTGGTACCAATTCACCGATCCCGAAGGGATGGAAGGCTTGGTTGGCCTGGGCGGGAAATCCGAACGAGGAACCTGGAATAGGGTGCACGCGACAACCGGTGCCTACTCCGGCTGCTCTACACGCGCCCTTCGTTTGCCAATATCTCAGCTTAATTGCTGTTTCGCTTTGTCCTCCGTACGTGTTTCGTTTTCCTTTTCTTCATTTAAATGTTTTTTTACGGTGTTAGGTCGTTGCCTGGCAAAACTCCATGTTTTAGCGCACGCATTGTGCATAAATAAATAAATAAATAGCACTAGCAATAATAGCAATAATAAAAATAGAAAATAAAATAACAATTTCTTGGGACGCAGTGTGCAGTAAAAATTCAAATTCAAAGAGCAAACACCCATCAATCCCCGTGATATTGTAGACCTCACTTCTTTTTCTTTTAAGTGTTTCCCATGCTTCAATATGCTGATTGAAGCGGTTTGAATTCGCTTAACTATTATCGCCTTAAAAATAAGCGAAATATCACAGCGAATAGCGAAGCAATTGAAATTTAAAAAATAATGAAGAAAAAAGATAGAAAGAAAAGAGAAGTTATAAAAAGATGTATCATATTTAAGAGTTGCGCTCACATGAAAAATAACAATTATGGCCAGTTTTTATTTGTTATTTTTTTTCACCACGTGTTTCCTAACGTGCTGCGTCCTTTTTAAATGTAATATTTTTGTGCGCACGACATTGTTCAAATAATAAATAAATAAATAAATAAATAAATAAATAAATAAATAAAATAGTGGTTTATCAATTTACATCCGACTTGTTTAAAGGCACTGATATAATCCTTTGCCTAGTATTTTTTGTACAAATAGGCGTTCACTGGCTTTTCACGATATCATGGTTCATGTGATGTGCATGGCGCATCCCAATGGAGTTGATGTTTGCTGCTCTTAGATAATCAGATTGCCTACGTATAGGTCTGTTGTACTACAACTGAGCTGTTCATGTTAGCCGAGCAGCTGTTATGGAGCCATTGCTACCTTTCTGGTCCATATATTCTTTGCGGCGCCTTGGCCATATATTAGATTGCGTGCAGCCCTTTGGAAGCTGTGGCCTGCAATTTTCGTAATTAAAGCAATCTTTCAGTGCTACATGTTATACATAGCTCGGCAGCAACATCAGGGAAACGAATCCCGAGAGCTGTAGCTAGAGCTCCGGTTTTCTGGACCAGATCTAGATAAGCTTACAAACACTCTTCATTGAGAAGCTGAGTTACCACGCATTCGAGCTGTTTTCAACAAATCGCGTAGAAATGCATGGCGCATCCCACAAGGGTTGGCAGTGCCCTATTACAGGAGGGGGGGGGGGGGTGGGCAAAAGTAATGAGACTGTCCATGCCGTGCCCACATATGTCGTGACTGGAGTCCGGTTTCGTGCTTCTCGTATTTGTATGTTTGTTTGCTACTTACTGAGGGCCACATGAGAAATGACCATTTTCGCCCTTTCCAGAAGCGTGCCAAAACCCCAGTCTGTACCCCATCTGACGAGTCGACCTGTATCGCGCGAATCTCGCCCAATTCCCAACCCCGCGCAGCCTGGACTCAATAGTCACGCAAGATGAGAAGTACGTCTTCTACCTTAACCCTGCCAAGCAGCGAGTCTGGGTGAGGCCTGGTGACCTATTACCGACCTTCGTTCGGCGGGATGTTCACGGCGAGAAGCACCTTCTGAGATTTTGAGTCTGCGCCCATGGACCGCTATACTGGAAGCTGTTTACCAAAAGCATGACGACGGACTCCAAGGTAATGATAAACGAAATAGAAGAGATGGACCTGCGACTCGAACTTATTCAGTCGCAGCGCTTCAAGAAGATCCTTCTCTTCGACAGCGCCGCTCCCCATCGGGCAAAAGTGACCACGGATAAGCTTGCTCAGCTGGGCTACGTTCACATGCCTCACCCACCGTATTCGCCCGACATCTCTCCATGCGACAACCACTATTTCTTGAGCCTATAGGACTTCATGGTCGGAAGATACACAAGGACACAAGCAGACCTCGACAACCATATCGAGCAGTTGATCAGCACCAGGCCTAAGCAGTTCTGGAGGGATGGGATCAATAAGTTGGCTGATCGATGGCAGCAAGGTCATTGACCTTAATGGCGAATACATTCCTCAGCACCGTTGAGTTGTAATTGAGTTATAAAGAAATAAAGAAACCAGACGTTCAACGGCCTAATGGCCGCCAAACGTCTGGTTGGGGGCTTCGCCCCCAAACCCCGAGAATAGAACAATCCCAGTCCTTCTCTTTTCTCCCTCAGGCCTTCTTACTTTTATTAAGCAAAACACGGTTTTAATATATAGATTAGTGCAGCGGAATATGGTAGGGCTTTTTCTGCTCCTATGAAGCCCATCCACCCTCTATCGCATGTATCTGCAGAAACATAACCTAAACCGTCGGTATTGGTCGACAGGTTTACGTTACGAAGGCAATGCCTGTGACACTGAGTCCCGACTCACATGTCATCACGTCGCCGCGACGTCTGTGACACTCTTGCACCCCGGCAGACGTGCCACGACTTCTGTGACCCGTCTTCAGAAACCCGACGCACATTGGAGGATATTGAGAGAAAATACAGGTCCCCTAATCCCTCTCTAGTAGCCCTCCTTTGCTGATCCCTTCTGCCCCCTCTTACTGGTCCCCCTTATCGGAATCCCTACGCACGTTGGATGACGTCTTCAGCACGTGTTCTGAATCACTACGCACCTTGGACGACGTCTTCAGCACGTCTTCTGAATCCCTGCGCACGTTGAGCACGTATTCAGCACGTCTTCTGAATCTCACCGCTCCGTACTTGGTCCCCATTCATACGATGATGCGTTGCCTGCTGAATATATCTTAAACTTGGACGATCCGCCACCAAGGATATAGTTCGCCAGCAATCGCCCATGGCTAAGCTCAAAGAGAGTCCGGCTGACATACGCCGCACTGTCGTAGGCATCTCTTGGCTTCAGTCCACCCTCCCCGTGACGGACACGTGACATTAGCCGATTATATATAGTAGGATTTGTTGAAATTGTCTCATTACTTTTGGCCCACCCTAATAGAAGAGGGGCATGTGATCCAGTGGGGCTCAGGTGTGATCAGACGTGACATCACCAATCGATAGTCGATCACTAAAAGTTTACATGCGCACCTAGTTTAACCACTAACCTTCCTTCCGTCCAGATTCTGTGAATTAAGGATAAAAGTGATTGGAAGAAGTAAGATAGAAGAGCAGACAGACTGACAAAAAGAGAGGTAGATAGCCAGACAAAGAACGAGGAAAGCAGACACATGGAGAGGTAGACAGACAGACAGACAGACAGACAGACTGATTGAGTGAGTGATTGAAAGACAGAGATACAGATAGACTAAAAACATACAGACAGACGGATAGTCGGCTAGATAAGCAGACGACTAGACAGATAAACCGACAAACAGAGAGACAGACGGATAAGTGGACAAACAGCCAGACGAATAGGCAGACAGTGAGAAAAAAGGGAGACAGACAAACGCACAGAAAGACAGACGGACAGAAAACGAGAAAGGTACACATACAAAGAGACATATAAGGAGCAGACAGACAGACAGATTTATTGGCTGAGTGACTGAAAGACAGAGATACAGATAGCCTAAAAGACATACAGACAGACAAGAAGGCAAATAAACCGACAGACAGAGAGACAGATGAACACGCAGACAGTGAGACAAAAAGGGAGACAAGCAGACACACAGATAGAAGGACAGACAGACACAGACAGACAGACAAGCAAACGGATAGACCTAGCACGCCAGATGCTCATAGCATGTCATATGTATTACAGTAAAGCAAAGTGAAAAGCCTAAAGTGGAATTAGCGTCGTCTTTTAGGCCTATGTTATACTCTCGCGGGAGCGTCCGCGGACGGTCGTCGTCGAGCCGGGGCGGCTAGCGTCGTACTGGAGCGCGTTTTTGGCACCCGACTCCGCGGGAAGTATAACAGGGCAGCGCGACAGGAGGTACACCCGCCCCTTGCTGGGGGCCGTGGCGTCATGAGGTATACCGCTGTTCTGCGGACCGGAAACTTTTGTTTTGCGTGTCAAATGTTTCGTAAGGCAGCCGTTAGACTCACGGTGAAGCCTACGGGGTTGGGAATGAGTGAGCATGGGGAATGAGAGGGTGGGTGTACCTCTTGACCGTTCCCCATAACATAGGCCTTAGGCCCCGTTTATACTTCCGACGCTGAGTGACGCTATGGCATGTATAGTGGTCAAGTTAATCGATCGCGTCGCCCGATCAATGCGACCAGAATGCGTGGCGTCGCTTTGCTCGGTGTCAAAGTATAAACGTGCCCTAAAAGTGTTTTGTTTCGCCACTTATATTTCAAGTGCTCGTTTAAAATGTCTGTATTCTACAACGATAATCAGTAGAATAAAACGCTTAATACATCGTAAATGGTGATTAACTTACACTGACACTTGTTTCCTTATCTATTTTCTATTTTTTCTACTCTTTATTTTTTTATTGTAGACTGACTGTCCTTGGAACATCGGTGTTCTTTCGGTTCTGTCGTATTTCCGTGGATTTTAGGTGTCATACGGTGCCAGCTCTCCGGCGTTGTCAAATAGGGAACGATTTCCGACATTGTTTCGTACACATCCATCGGCCAACATGCAGAATCCGACACGGTGAGTAAGGAATGGACGTCGTTGTGCACGTTTCAATTGATTTGAATGTCGTTCGTATTGCTTCTGATCAATAAAGTCGGTTAAAGTCATGGAAACTACTGTTTCAGAATGCGACTGTTCGAGAAGTTTCACTGGAAGAAGATCACCATTCTTCAGTCGGTCGAAGAGGTCTTCACATCGACCGCCAAGGATCTAGAGGTGCGCCCATAGAAGTTTATTGATTTTCCACTTTAACAACGCAAAAATATACCATTTCCACGTCGAATTGGGCACTTTTCAAGTCAGATTGCATGCTCTTCTAAGCTAGCTTCAAGACTTTCGTAGTCAACGCGAACTCTTCGAAATCGAAATGAGCTTCTTCTACATAAAACTAGAGGCTCTCCAAAAACGTTATAATTATTTTTTGTTCAATAAAATGTTAGGATAACTATAATTCATCTATCCAAAATGGTAGACGTCTGTGGAAAATTTCGTTTTTTCGCCACTTTCGTTATAACCTCTGGTTAGCGTTCCTAAGGATCCACCACTTGTATGCTATTTTCGTGTCTTTGAATCTTTTCAACGTAAAGGATAAAGGATAAAGAACGGCGTTATTCAATCCCCTTTGGGATGCGCCACGCATTCTGTTTCTACGGGATGTCGTGGAGGCGAGTTGAATTCGTATGTGGTCATACAATGACTTGCGGTAGCCAGCCGATGAACAAGTCAGCGCTTTATCCTTCCCAGACAAGTCTGGTACCAATTCACCGACCCCGGAGCGATGGAAGGCTTGGTTGGCCTGGGCGAGAAATCCGAACCAGGAACCTGGTATCGGGTGCAGGCGACAGTCGGCGCCTCCTCCGACTGTGCTCCACGCGCCCTTTCCCACGTACATTTTGGAGATTTCAATGATGTTCGATTATTCCAGGAGCTCGGCCGACGGAAAGGCATCCGAGTCGAACGGCAGAGTTTTTACGGTGATCCTACGGACGCGATGAAGACCTTGCGAAGGCAGGACGCCCGAGTCATTGTCGGCCTGTTCTACGTGACTGAAGCGAGGAAGGTGCTCTGTCAGGTAATAATTCTCTTCAGTTGCTCCGAAAATATTTTAGACCCGGTGTCAAAGGGAGCCAGAGATCAGAAGGCGTGCGTGGGGCTGAACTCGCCAGCAGCGAGCCGTCAATTCATCATGGCATGCCCTCTGAGAAGATCCGTTGGCGATAATGCCGCGAATTTATCAGTGACGCTCGTACTCCCTGGGGTACGCCGCCTACGACGCCTACACGTCTTGCGCAGGTCGTCGTCGTCGTCCTCTTCGGATGTCGTCGGACCAGTCGTGTCCGACATGCAGACGACGAGGGCAGACGACGTACACTGAGCATAATTGGCAAGGGATGAGCCGATTTGTCGCGCGCTTATTCGCACAGACGGCGTTGTTGATCAAATAAGTTTCGAGAGAACTCCCTGAAGAATTGGCGGTGGTCCGGATGTGGTACGCATCAACGACGAATTTGCACCCACTTGGTTACGGGTGCGAGGGGTGGTCGCGGGCGCGAAGATCGGCGTTGAGCTTCTAAAAAGTTCCGCAAAAAGAAACTTGCCAGTTCCTGGATCTGGTGAGATATTCTGGCTTCGTTCCTTAACTGAGAAGGAAGACATAATTCAGGCTTATCACCACAAGTTGTACGGACGGAAGTATACGTGGTTCTTCATCGGTTGGTACGCTGACACGTGGTACATACCGCCACCGGAGGAACACCTGAATTGCACCGCGCAACAGGTGAGAACCTTCTGAATTTTTATACTTTCCATACTTTCCAACTAATAGTCTTCCGATATTGAACTAAATGGTCTTTGGAATATTTATTTATTTATTTATACGTGTGATTGAGGCAATCATTCTACAACGACGTCGTCATCGATGTGAAGAGAGGGGTTTGGCAGGGGGATACCATATCCCCGAAGCTCTTCAGCGCCACCCTCGAAAACGTCATGCGCGATCTAGAATGGGAAGACATAGGAGTGAAGGTCCACGGCCGGCAACTGCACTATCTTCGCTTCTCTGACGACATCGTGCTCTTAACACCGAGCATCAGCCAGGCGGAGCGAATGCTGGCCGACTTCGATCGTGTATGTGGGAACGTTAGACTGCAGCTGAATCTTACGAAGACAATGTTCATGAGGAACGGATGGGTTTCTGATGCCCCATTCTCGCTCAACGGAACGAACATCTCCGAATGCTCCAGCTATCTGGGTCGCGAAGTCAATATAGCCAACGACCTAGCGCCAGAGCTGAGCAGGAGGAAACGAGCGGCTTGGTGCTTTCAAGAGCGTCGAAGAAGTCGCGAAGAAGACGAAGAACGTCCGACTCCGTGCCCACCTATTCGACTCTACTGTTCTTCCTGCCCTAACATACGCCTCAGAGACCTGGGCTATACGAAAGCAGGATGAACACGCGATCAGCGTCGGGCAGCGTGGAATCGAGAGGACGGTGCTCGGAGTGACACGACTCACGCAAGTGAGAGAAGGCCTCCGGAGTTCCGAGCTTCGCCGACGCTCGAAGATCAGAGACGCTGTCGCGTGGGCCAAGTTGTCGAAAATTAGGTGGGCCGGCCAGGTAATGCGCTTCGAAAACACCCGCTGGACGAAAAGGAAAATTCGACTAAATTGCCTCTTCTCTTTTGCTTTGACTGCTATACTGCTACTGGACGCAGGACTTCCTGTTCATTTTCTAAGCTACGTCGGACTTTTGTGATCAAACCGGAGTTGAACTGAACGATTCCGATGCATTCTATTGCAGATGGTTGAAGCGGCGCAGTACCACTTCACCACGGAGAGTGTGATGCTGTCGCGGGACGAGAACGCCACCATATCCGGCATGACTGGACGGGAATTCCAAGCCCGTCTCACAGCTATGCTGTCGCCGGATTCCGATCCGGCGAACACCGGTGGCTTTCCTGAGGCACCGCTCGCCTATGATGCTGTCTGGTGAGTGCTTTTATAGGATTTCTACGTCACGTTAACAAGATATTTTTGATAAAGCTGTATCGAAGGATAAATCAATTTCTTTGTGAGATGCGCCACGCAATCGACTTCTGCGGAATATTGTGAAGTCAACTATAATCCGTGCCTAGTCAATATATTTATTATTTGCGCTGGCTAGTCGATTGTGGGTCCCGTAGTACATAGTGTTGTTAAGCTGATGTTCGAAACAATCGTATTCCTGTTCAATATTGCCAATGACAGTACATAGTATCTTGCCGTGGGAAGCAATAGAGGTGTAAAGATCCCAGTTGGTGATCATTCTGGGACTCCTCATCTTGTGCTTCGCGGCCCTCTCTCCTTGACAGGAAAAGCGGAACCTTGCACGAAGGAGGCCAAGCCGTTCAAGCGTAGAACTTGTGGACAACGGAGGCGTCGTTCAGGCAATGCTTGCGGTTGAAGATGATGTGGTCGATCTCGTTGTGGAACTGGCCACCGGGAGATTCCCAGGTCCATCGGGGGAAGGAGGCTTTTCCTTTTTCGTGATTTTCCATGGATGGTCTTGGTCGACATGATAAACTCAGACAGCCTTTCATCTTGCTCGTTCCACTACACAAAACAGCGGGTTCCGATGTAAAGTTCTTCCGGCGACCTTCGTGGCCCGATCTTGGTGTTGAAGTCAACGACGATCACCTTGTAGAAGATGTGATCTTCCTGCTAAGGCTTTTACAGCTTAACGTCCAAGACTTCGACGTCTTCGTCGTCGTAGTCGACCAGTCGAGACAAGTCTGCTGGCAATTTATCGGCCCTGGAGGTACGGTGGGTATCGTTCGCCGCGGCGGGACTCGAACCAAGAACCTCGACTCGTGGCGCACACGACAGTCGGCGTTTCGTATTAGTGGGCTACCGCGTTACCTACTGCTGTATTACAAGGCAAAAACTTGGATTTATCCTATTCGGAAGGTGGCAACTGTAAATCGTCAATTTCGGACGTTATTTCATGCCATACAATCATATCACATAAATATAAAAGAAAGCCCTTGTATTATGGAACAGCAGCTGAAGCTCTCGTAGAAAATCAAGCAAAGGATTGAAGATGCAAATCACCATGCTCACCATCCGATTAGGATAGATCCAAAAAGTCCTCTGAGTCAATTACGTGAAGCTGAAAAGCTGTTCCGTGCATCAGAAGCACGCCATCAGCCTCCGCTTACCTATCGCTTCTGATGAGCATATGGAATAACTTGTTTGGTTTTCTTTAGCCAAGATGAACTAGTCATGTTGATTTTACAAGTTTACAATGAAAACCTCAAAAAATGTGCCAAGCTTCTAAATCCACGTATTCTTGCCCACTAATTCAGGATTACGCTGTGACCAATCCTTTCAAGCCAATTCAGAAACCACTTCTCTTTTTCTTCTATGAAAGCGTGTTTTTTCCAAATCGGCCACAAAAGGGGACTTTCAAAGTGCAATGTGAGTGCTGAGAGAACAGAGTGCGCGTTGATAGTTTTTTATCCATGTCTTTTCACACAGCCAATTTGGTATTACACTGTTTTTGAAGAGGTTAATATTCTCCTGAATACAGGCTGTCCAATCGATAACAACACACATTCAAACCGCTTTCATCGTGTTCCACCAAATCAAATGCGTGGCGCACTCCGATCACCCTCCATTTGATGGCGTCTTTTATCCTTACCACCGAAACAAGGCGGCTCGCGTGTTTTCTGTAAAATGCAAGCTTTATTTTCAACGCTATCGAGACTCCGACCATGGTTTCACTGTTGTAGCAATAAAAATTTCCCCTCCTTCCTTATTCATTATTAAAATTTTCGAACAAAAAAGAACCAAAGGTAAAAAATGCGTATATGTTCCAGGGCATTAGCGTTGGCGTTCAACTGCACTCTCAATCGTCTGCCTCTGGGTGTCCGACTCGAACAGTTCACCTACGACAACCAGATGATGGCCGACATACTGTTCGAATGCGTGAAGAACACACTGTTCAAGGGCGTATCGGTAAGCATGCTAATATTTTATTCATTTACCAGCCGTCAGAGCGTTCCCTCTGCAGCACTGACGACTTATTAACGGCTTCACCGTAGTATTTACTTCTCATCATCAATTGTAGCTGCCACTTATAATTGGTTTCCGCAGAAAGAACACTTTAACTTATCCACAAAAATCGACAATTTGACCAGTATCGATTGATGGTGATCGATACTTCAAAAACGAACTTCAGATTCGTGTTCAGCGACCTCAAATTCCCTCAGGGCTGAAGTCTTGGACCGCTTAAACGAGATGCACAAAAAATCGATTATTTGCTCATTATCGATTGATGGCGATCGATACAACAAAAGCGAACTTCAGATTCGTGTTCAGCGACCTCGGCTACCTCCAGGGCTGTAGTTTCGGATCGCCTGAACGACATCCTCAAAGAATCGACAATTTGATCAATATTGACTGATGGCGATATACTTCGAAAACGAACTCCAGATTCGTGTTCAGCGACCTCTAATAACCCTCGGGGTAAAGTTCCGGACTGCTACCGATCGCCATCAACCGTTGGGTATCGCCAATACGCCGTGCCTCTCCATCGATGGAGAGGGCAGCTATACCGCCTTCAGTATAGAAGAAGGAAAGGGGACGAGACGAGATACAAAATACAATCAATTAAAATACAATTATTAAACGAAATACATTGAGATGCAGTTAACTGCAGACTTGACGTCCTGACGATTGCGGAGTTTTCCGATCCTTGTGTAGGACTCAAGAAGGTGACTATGCTGCCCGGTGGATTAAGTCCACAACAAGTAATTAATTCGATCGGATGAGAAGTAACGATCAAGCTTATCGATTTTTTGGATTGATTTTTTTCGAGGTTGGAATCACATCTGAATATTTTCCTGTGGTTTAAGTTTACAACAAGCGACCATTATCGATCAGGTATACGCTATCGATCGACTTATCGATTTTTTATCTGGAAGCGGCAGTAACGAGCGACTATATTGATCGATGGATAGTCCGGCAGGCTTAAACTGAGAGTGGTATTTTTTAGAATTTAAGGATCTTCAAAATGGTGTTTGAAACCGGGAATTTATCCTAGTTTTCATAAATCCTGTCTGATTTGTATGATTTGGAAGAAGTTTGCTTACATTTGAAAGGTCTTCTACCGTTTTTTCAAAGAATTCAGTTTAGTATGAAATCTGTCCATAGTGAAATTAGTGTATTGTGATGTGTCTGCCCCGACCTGAGTTGAAAGAAGTGTGTTCGATGTCGTCTGAAGTCTGTCAGCGAAGTGCTTATTTAATTTCAGGGTCGTGTGATGTTTTCGGATTCTGGAGATCGAATCGCACGCACTCAAATTGAGCAGATGCAAAGTAAGTGCAGAGCCGCCCCTCTTCCTATGTCTTCTCCACTGGAAAACGACGAGTTCTGGGGAGAAGTCAAAAACGGACAGCTTAGGAGCACGATCCGTAAAGGAATAGTTAGCGGCAGAAAATTCTGCGAATTCATTCTTCATTTATCTGATTCCAGCATTTTCCCAGAATTTTTCATCTTTCCTTTTTGCTCTTTGAGACCTCTTCAGTTTCTAGATCTTTCATCGTTTCGAGTTTTGATAATATTCGCATTTCAGACGGCAAATACGTGGTGATGGGTTTCTACGACACAACAACGCAGGAACTGGAGTGGTACAACAAGGAGCAGTGGTATTCGAGTAAGGGTCCTCCACCGGACTCGACGATCATTCGTGAATCCATGCTCACTGTGGCCAGCGGGGTAAGATATTTCTTCAACTACCACTGGCAGCTTGTAATAGAAGAACCTGGTGGCACTCACAGGGATATTGATTTTCGTGCTCCAGCGCCAACGCGCGACTTTCGCGCCAATTGGCCGTTTTGAACAGCAGTCACAGGTCAAGGTACAACTCCCTACTTTCTGAATAAAAGTAAATAATAAACTATAAGGTGAAAGAAAGGGTATAAGTATAGTCTAAGAATGTAGAACCTAGATCACGACCTGGTTTTGAGGCACACGTCCTTGTCATAACGCAGTGTGGAGTGCTTCTTAGAAATTACTAATTTTTTTCATGTGCAGTCGATTGTTTGCGCTGGCAGTTTTGCAGTTGAAAAATGAACGAAATTTTGCACCGCCCTGCAAGGCTAAAACTTTATTTTGAGCACGAATTTTAATACGAATTTTAACAATAATTTTAAAACACTCAAAAATCTTTCGTTGTCGAAGATACGGTTACGAGGTGGAAGGTACGGTCGATAGAGAGCACACAAAAAACTACTCAATATTTCATTGTTCTCTACTACACGTCAAGTTTTAGAATATGAAGTAAACTTTCTTATAAATAGATTACGCTTAGGCTCAATTGATAGATTCACTCCAGAACTACGTTTCTGAGCTAAAGTTTTGTAGGTAGCACGGGTTACTAAAAGGCTAGCTCAAAACCAAAGACTCAGAAAAGCGTGGCGCAAAATATTGTACACTTTTTAATTGAATAGCTTCACATAAAAAAGATATGCACCACAAGTTAAGCAAGCGTCGCAATGCGTATCCTGCCGCCAGCTTCGATCAAGACTTTTGCCTTCCATTTCTTCAAGATGAGCTGTTTAACTTTTGATGTAGCTCAACGTTGAAGTGTATTAAAGTTAGTTAAAATATTGTTAAAGTCGTCTGTAAAAGAAGCTGAGCTTTTGAAGGCACGTGAAGAGACGTGGTGAATCACTACTCCACAGAAAGTCTTCTAACTTAAAAGCTTCCATTCCTTAACTTTTACTAAACCGTGTGTTTCAAAAAACTGTACGTTGGATCGTACGCTGACTCGGCTCCGTCATTTTTTCAAGCGCCGATAAATGAATCGTAATTTTTGAATTTCTTTGAAAATCCCGAATCTCGAACGATTCATAATAGAGCGATTTTCGCTACAACGAATTTTTGCATGTCTCAGATACATGGCCCGGCCCCAGGACCTAACTCCAACGCGACGTCGCGCGCTAGCCGCGTGCGACGGCGCGGCGCTGTTACGAGGACATGCGCTCGGTGACGCATGGTTAGCCGCGGAGCACGAAATGTTCTCAGTGTTTGAGCTCCCAGACCGCATTTGTAGCAGGAAACTTAAGATCCCACAGAATGTGGTACGCAACAGTCTCCAGTAGGACAACTGATCCGAGAATGGGTGATAGTGAATTTTTTTTTCCGTAGTATAACCATAATCACAATAAAAATTAACCTAAGAAGTTGTATATGGCACATACTGACGCTAGAAACTATCCACATGACGAAGATTCCTTTATAAACTGTCGCTGATCGTCATATTGAAACCACATTCATATACCACCTCCAAGAAACGTTGAAATAAGGCAAAGGCGTGCCGCATGTCCCTCTAGGAAGCGTTTCTAGCCTTCGGAAACACCGGACCGCGACAACTCGTCCAATTTCGTCGCGCACCGTGCGCGACGCCAGGGGGTTCGCGTGGCGTTGGAGTTATGTCTACCCCCGACATGACCCATCTTTGTGTTATGCAATCAGATTTCTGACAAAAATCAGTTATCTGAGTCACCTGAAAATCCGGTAGAAATCACCCTTATCAAAATTTCCCTAAAATCTTGAATTTTTCTAAAATCTCTTTTTCAAAGTTGTCACTATCTGAATAGTTATTTTATCCGGGTTTCAAAAAAATCACGAAACCGAATTAATCGAGTCAGTGCCGCATCATATGTATGCAAAATAAATATATTGTCACTGCTTGACACTTTAGCGCACACACTAAATAATTTTGATAAAACTAACAAATTATAAACGATTAACAGCAGTTTTTATTATAGTTACAATGAGTCTTCTCCTTCCCATCTAACAAAAAAGAACAGAACAAAAACAACTAAAATTCGTAAGCAACTCAGCTAGATATCAATTCTAGTGCTACTTTTTAGCAAATGTAGTGTATTACTACATTCAGACATTTATTAAGCGAGACACATTCTACAGGTATGCGCAGACAAGTGTGCACGCGACGCGCGAGGCGATGTAAATAATGGTAGGCTCCCATATCGATCACGCGACTCGATGAATCGATATGGACGCTTACCTTTCCATTACGTCGCACGTCTTGTGCACACTAAACACCCCTTAAGAGTTCATGTAATTGTAACAATGCTTTATCGCTGGTTCATTTAAAGATGTCGCTACAATCTCAGCCACCACTCCGTCGCCGTTGTAATGAATGACGCACAACACCGGCTTGTTTCAGCTCTACTACACAGTTTCCGTGTTCGCCTTCATCGGACTGGCTCTTGCGTTGGGCGCGTTCATCTTCAACAACAAGTATGCCTTTCGTGGGTAAGTGTGTCTGAATATGGAGAATTCGCTTACGGAAATGCAGTAATCGATCACTGGTAGACGACAGCTTAAAAACTGGGACCATCGGTCGCTTTTCAAGGGCCACACTTGCAATGGGCGCATGGTAGCGTAGTCGGAGGAGGCGCCTGCTGTCACGTGCAACCAATTCCAGGTTCCAGGCTCGGATTTCCCAGACCAACCAAGCCTTCCATTCTTGTGGAGTCGGTGATTTGGTAATAGATGTGTCTGGGAAGAATAAAGCACTGACTTGTCCATCAGCTGGCCACCGCAAGTCCTTGTATAGGCCAAATGCGTATTCATATTGCATCAGCGATAGAAGTTGAAGTATGTAGAATGCATGGCGCATCCCAGGAGATTGCCTAGCGCCGTCCTTTATCTCTTATACATGTTCCATTTGGGTAACGGCTTAGTATCACGTATGAAGGTTAATAACGAAAAGGAACAGAGGATAGCTGTCTTCAGTTGAAAGTTTTATGACAAATACTCACTGCTCATGCTTCGAATCCTTTTGTTATTAAAGTGCTATGTTCGCTCATTTAAACTGTTTTCCAAGTGCCGTGAAACAGGTATTGCTTACCCTACCCTGATGCACCTTTGAATCAGAAAAGGTATCACCAATACACCAAAATGGGGGCTGTAAAAAAATCGGAAAAGCCCTAGAGAAGATGAAGCTCTAATCGACTTTTCTATTCGATTTTTTAAATGTCCGCTTTAACCAAAACAAGGTCTACCTAACGATAAGCTTTAGCTTATACTGTTTACTCTGCTTGTGCGTAAATGCTATAGCATTCCAACGGCCACTGGTGATGAGGTAAACCCGAAAATTTTTCCTACCCCCCCCCCCCCACTTCACCTCGCTTATTTGTCTCCGCTCTCCCTCCGCAGGAGATATCGAGCCGTTCTTAGAGAATTAATGTGCGAATCCCATTCATTCTCCTGCCTAGCGTCAATTTTTGGAGTCGGGCGAGTGTCTTATGAAATCGCAGAGGTGATTTAAAAAAGTTGCTGATATGGACTTCACGGTGGGCATCAATGAAGTTGAGGTTTACCACTCTGAGGAAGAAATCGAAAAAAATCGGGAAAATTTTTAATCCTACTATCAATCATCAACCACTATATAATTGAGTTAGCTCCCTGTCCTGTAGATGATGAGGCGTATCTCACTCAGGTTGGAAACCTGGCCGAGATACGCCTCGTGGAACCACCCGCTATCTCATGGCCCCTTGCGACGCCTCCGCGTACCTCGCGCGGGCAACGTCTGCCGTTCAACATGGGATGTTGTTACAGCAGAGGACGCGTAGCCTCCTCCTGCTTGATACAACGGCATCCGCGCGCGTTTCTGAGTGCCTGAATCCAGAAGGCGGGTTCCCTTCGTCGCACCACAACCTTCTGGAGTCAGAAGAGGAGACACCGTCGTCCTACGACGAGGGATCGCATCCAGAATTGAACATGAGACGCTGCTGCAGCAGAGGAAGCGCAGCCTCCTGCTTGACACAACGGCGTCTGCGCGGGTTTCTGAGTGCCTGAATCCAGAAGGCGGGTTCCCTTCGTCGCACCACAACCGTGTGGAGTCAGAAAAGGAGACACCGTCGTCTTACGACGAGGGATCGCATCCAGAATTGAACATGAGACGCTGCTGCAGCAGAGGAAGCGCAGCCTCCTCCTGCTTGACACAACAGCGTCTGCGCCCGTTTCTGAGTCCCTGAATCCAGAAGGCGGGTTCCCTTCGTCGCACCACAAGCGTCTGGAGTCAGAAGATCGAAAAGAAAGGAAGCAGAGGTCACATCGTCGTCGTACGACGACCGGCCGCATGCAGAACTCAGCATTATCCCATGTTGAACGGAAAACTTTACCCGCGCCAGGTACGCCGCTGCGTACCTCGCGCGGGCAATGTTTGCTGTTCAACATGGGATGTTGTTGCAGCAGAGGAAGCGCAGCCTCCTCCTGCTCTACACAGCCCAAACTACGAGCCTTTCTGAGCGCCTGGATCCAGATGATAAGTCATTCGTCGCGCTACGCTTCTGGAGCCAGAAGAGGTGATACCGACGTCGTGTGACAAGCGGGCGCTCGGAAAACAAGGAAGTGGGCCAGGAGTTGGGACCAGGGAGGGGGGGGGGGGGAAGACCAGTAAAGGTGGGCCAGCAATTTGATCCAGTAAGAAGAAACGAGTTAGGGGAACCTGGTTTCCGGATTTGGAAGGGTGTCAACGACATCCGGTGACCCAAGCTGTTTAGAATGAGAACGGTTGCGGAGGAGCGACCTGAGGGCAGAAGTACTGCGCAGCACAAGCCAATGGCGTTACTGGACGGTATACATTGGATCCGATCGAAGATCTTCGGATAATTGGATGATTCGGATAACGGTGACTTTGCGTACCCGGATTTCTGGATGAATCGGATCGGGTTATCCGAATCGGATATCCGAAAATGATTTTCGTTAAATACATTGAATTCGACCAAATCTCCGGATTAATGAATGATTCGGATAACGCTATTTTGACGGACCCCGGATTTTTGCACGATTTGGATAATGACAATTTCGGGGACTCCGGTTTTTTGAATTATTCGGATACGGGCAATTTTGCGGACCTTGGATTTTTGAATTACTCGAATCGGATATCCGAAAATGATTCATTCGGATCCACTATATACTGGACGGTCCGGAGAGGGTGCTTATGATGAACGTACGGAAGTGGTGAACGGCTTGATGCCAACAAAGTACGCAGCAAATCCTACATGTTAGCGTATTTCAAGTTTTACAAAAAAAATTCCCTAGGCCAGTGATGTTGCAAAGTCGCGCGAAGCGCGCAAATGCGAGACACGCCGTGAGGCGTGTCGGAGCACTTGTATATGTATAATCGGCTAACGTCACGTGTCCGTCACGGGGAGGGTGGACTGAAGTCAAGAGATGCCTACGACAGTGCGGCGTATGCCAGCCGGGTTTTGTTTCAGCTTAACCATGGGAGATTGTTGGCGAACTATATCCTTGGTGGCGGATCAGCCAAGTTTACGATGTATTCAGGGGGAAACGTGTCAGGGCATGGATGGGAATCAAGTGCAGAGCGTAGGTAATCAGAAGACGTGCCGTAGACGTCGTACCATGTGCGTTGGGATTCATAGGATGTGCTGAAGACGTCGTCCAACGTGCGTAGGGATTCGGAAGGCGTTCCGAAGTCGTCGTCCAACATGTGTGGGTAATCAGAAGACGTGTCGCCGACACGGGCTTCACCTAATTTACAATTTCTATTGACGTCGTCGAACGTGCGTTGGGATTCCGAATACGAGGACCAGTAGGAGGGGAACCAGTGAAGAGAAGATCAGCAAAGGGGAACCACTAGAGGAGGAATAAGGGGACCAGACCAGTTTCCCTCAATATCGTCCAATGTGCGTCGTGTTTCTGAAAACGGGTCATAGACATCGTGGCAACGTGGTGACACGTGAGTCGGTGACACTCATTGTCACATGTGAGTGCTTGACTGACTCTCACTCTCACCAGCACATAGGAAAGGAAGTATTACCGTCGGGTACGGATAGGGGGGGGGGGTGGAGAGAGAGATAGGGAGGGTGACTATGGGATTCGGAGGAGCCGACCAATACCGATTAATTTAAATTATTTTTCTGCAAATTAAGCACTTCGGATTGGGACTCTCATTATCTGTTTCTCGCCACATAGACAACGGTCACTTTAGAGAATAAATCGTGTATATGTGATAGAGGGTGAATGGTCTTCAACCGTGAAGATTCTGACCTACCATATCCCGCTGCACCAATCTATATAGTAGAACTATTTTTACTGAAAGTAAAAGTTACTAAAAGTAAGAAGGCCTAAAGGAGAAAGAAGGAAGATTAGGGTTGTTCTATTCTCGGGGTTTGGAGGCCGCTAGGCCGCTGAACGTCTTGTAATAATAATAATTTAATAAAAGAAGCTGACTGTGATTGGAGCTCATCTGGGGTGTTTGGGTGACATCTGGCTTGATTTAGTTATGATAATAAATGTATAATAATAAAGGATGGAGAATGAAGTACGGCGGGAATCGGTTTCTTTCGGCATACGCCACGTACTCTACCTATATCGAATATCACTTGGGCAGTCTTGATATTTGGCATATACATAGAATCACTTACGATGCCCATCCGATGAAAAGCAGTGTTTTTTCCTACCCAGATAAGGCTGGTGGCAGATAGTGATTAGGGATTGAAGGCTTGGTTGGCCTGGGAAAGACCCGAACCATGAACGTCGATTGGGTGTATGACACAATCGGCGCCTCCTCCGACGGTGTCACCCCGCGATCAACACTCCATATCAAGTGCATTATGTGATCTACCTCATTTCCTTAGGTTCTTGCAGATAGAGATATGTTTACTCAGTTGTATAGAACATTTTGGTACATGTCACGAAGGTGGGCAGCATCGGTAGGTGGGGGCGAGGGGCAGTCGTTCGTTACACCGTGCTGCCCGCCGCCCACTTCCCGCCCTGCCCGCGCCGCCCTATTTGGACAAGTTTGCTGCACGCGAAACTGTCGTTAATTGGCGTGGCGTCGTCCAAAAACCTAACAGCTGACAGGAGACGATTGGGAAGCGCATCTCGGGGAACTCTGAAGTCATTTTCCAGTCGGTTCGGTTATGGAGGTAGTTGAGAAAAGGAGAACGTCGCTCTTCTCTCCAGATTCTTTCAAATTTCACCACAATTCTTTAAATTTTCGCCTCACATAGAGACTATGGGTGTTTCCGGTCAGGAGTTCTACATTGAAGTTTTATCCGTAATTGCGCGCAAAACTTTCAAAGGATCAGGCAATTTTCCCTGTGTTGAAGAACTTTCTAGTGGATGGTCGCGTTGTTGTCATGACATATCTCGCTAAGATGTTGCTGTACTTCTCAGAAAATGCGACAACGCCTTAGTACTGAGCAATGGGGCGGGACCTGAAGAAAGCATTGGCGCTGCAGCTAAAAACTCTTTTCCTCCAAATATGGTGAACAATATCCTGACTCTTGTCTCAAGAACGAAATCAGATCAGGATAGAGCTGCAGGGCCAAGGGAAGTGATTAGAAATGCGATGCCTCCATGTGAAGGCAGGGGGGACCCGGACATCTTGTCCTCGGCGCGCCCCTCGCCCCGCCCCTTTCTGAGAGCGGTGTATCCAACGACTCTCCGCCGGTGGCGGCACGCCAACCGTTCGCTGATGATTGTATCGAATGAGCGTGCTATGTAAAGAGGCGATGTACGATCCACACTCCTATCACCTGGAGTATGTTCGTTCGGTGCCCCCCCCCCCCCTTGGTTATGATTTACTGGCGCCCTCCCACCTCCAAATGCTGCCTATCTTCACGACATGAACCGATTTTTTTTTCACAATTGAAATGCATAAAATGCAATTTTCAGGATCATCGTCCAGTCACAACCTCAATGTAACAACATCCTGATCACTGGTTGTTCACTATGTATCGCTGCTCTGTTTCTGATGGGCTTACCATCCGAGGGAATCGCACTGCCTCAGTCGGCGTTCTCCATACTCTGCCATGTGAGAGCCTTGTGACATATGCGGAACAAAACGCACATAAAGGCTGCAAGCGACTCTATTTCAAAATTGACTTCAGAAACAATAAAAACCAATTTTGTAAAAAAATCATTTATTGCCTGCAATATTGGTAGTTTCAAGTTTCTAGAGATTACTCATACAAAACAAAGGTAATAAAGCCGCACTCGCATGTGGTTTGAATGTGAGCGCTCTTACTTAATCGCAATACAATAAATCAATAAATCAATACCTATCTTCTAAGAGAAAATATTAGTTTAGAAACGAAGTCTCGTCGTTCTCTTTACATTTTATTCTGAATTTCGCTGAATGTTTTTTGTATAACGTTATAAACCATTCAAAAATGAAAGATAAGCTCTACCAGGGAATGTGTTTCGTTTTTACCACTTCGATTTTTGCACATTTTTAGGTGAATAAAGTGGAAGGGCAAAAAAAAAAGAGAAAAAGAAAAATGACCTTCACCGACAGCTCCTTCCCCATGCTTATATTTGAAATTCTTTGCACAACGTTGAAACCATTCCAAAGAGGATGATTTGCTCTACAAGAACATTTGTAGATTGTTTTCGCTCATTTCTATCTTTGTTTAGGGCATTAGAATGGAGCGTTCTGAAGACATATATTATTTTTATCAGCAGCTGCTACTCTTTGGTAAATTTTTTGAACCTGAATCTGGTGACCTACAAAATAAGAAAATCCAAAATGACCCAGGAACAACACATGTATTTGGATAGAACAAAGCATTCTCTTTCAAATGACGTATGCCACTGTGCGAAAAAAGGAAAATGTATTTTCTATTTTTTAAACATACTTTATTTATATTTATTTTCCTATTTTTCTATTTTTTAAACATACTTTATTTATATTTATATTCCTATTTTTCTATTTTTTAAACATACCCTTCAAAATTGGCAAGAATCAGCATGAGGAGCAACTAAACGCAACGCAAATTTTGATACAGTAAAACATTTTCTTTCGAAACACCTACAACTTTGTTCAAAAAAATTTAGCCAGAAAGTGGGAGCTATTGGTAAAAAAACGTGTTTTCTGGACACTTCACTTCAATGCCCTAAAAATTCACGAAAATCAAAACGAACGAAATGAGTCAAAGCACACTCTTCTAGAAGAAGTCATCGCTTTTTGAATGGTTTATAACGTTGTGCAAAAATTTCAAACTGGAGCAGAGAGAAGGAGCGGAGATCATTTTTCTTTTTTGACCTTCCATTTTATTGACCTAATAATTCGACACAATCGAATCGATAAAAGAGGTTAACATATTTTCTGATAGACCCAATCATTGTCTTTCGAATGGTTTGTAACTTTATGCAACATGCTTTCAGCGAAGTTTAGAATAAAATGCTAAAGAAAAGGCGGGGCTGTGGTTTCCAACGTAATATTTGTGCTACAAAAGTTATTTATTTATTTATTTATTTATTTATTTATTTATTTATTTATTTACAAGTGTTCCGTCACGCGTATCGGCGTGCCTCGCTCTTGGGCGCTTCGCGCGATGTTGCAGTATCACTAAGCTAATACATCAATACATCAAGCTATCTGCTCTAGTTGTACAGCTTTCTTCCTTACCTAGGAGTACAAAAGGCTCGCGATAGGTACAGTATATAGTATGACATAGGGCGATCTATTGGTTCCCCACTACTGGTCCTCCCTCAGTGAAACGGTCCCTCATTACTGGTACTGGTTCCCCTCAGTGATCCACCCTTAGCGGACGACGTCTTCGGCACATCTACCTGAATCCCCAAACACGTTAAGCGAAGTCTTTGGCACGTCCTTTGACTCCCAGGCACGTCATGCGAGTTATTCTGCACGTCTTCTAAACCTGGCACGTAGAGGACGTCTGGGTATTTCCCACTATTTTCGCGTCCCGTAACTTGATCAGTATCGATTGATGGTAATCGATACTTCAAAAACGAATTTCAGTTTCGTGTTGAGCGACCTCGACTACCTCCAGGGCTAAAGTTTTGAACGGCCTAGACGACATCCACAAAAAATCGATAGTCTGATCAGTATCGATTGATGGCGATCGATACTTCACAAACGAACTTCAGATTCGTGTTCAGCGACCGCGATTACCCCAGGGCTGAAGTTTCCAGGCAGGTGGAAGACGTCTGGGCATTTTCCGTCATTTTCTCGCACCGTAATTTGATCAATATCGATTGATGGCGATCGATTCTTCACAAACGAACTTCAGATTCGTGTTCATCGACCGCGATTGCCTCAGGTCCAAGGTTCCCAGGCAGGGAGAAGACGTCTGGGTATTTTTCGCTATTTTCGTCTCGTAATTCCCCCCCCCCATTTTCCCCCTATTTCTCCCCCCC
The DNA here is from genome assembly GCA_947396885.1 of Heligmosomoides polygyrus polygyrus. Lineage (NCBI taxonomy): Eukaryota > Metazoa > Nematoda > Chromadorea > Rhabditida > Heligmosomidae > Heligmosomoides > Heligmosomoides polygyrus. The sequence goes on along the minus strand of OX377206.1, from coordinate 4,724,167 downwards.
CCCCCGATTTTCCCCCGCTAATTTCTGCGGCGCCACCGATCGATGGATGACTCATCGCTTATCGCGTTATTATAGAGTATGATGCTTCTTTTATTTTTTACGAACTGATCAAACAAACACGATGAAGCTAATTCATTTTTAGATTTGATGTAAATATATAAATTTAAATACTTCTGTTTAGTCACGAATTTCCATCTTGATGATTGGATTCACTTTTGCATACGGGTCGATGTTTGCCAAAGTATGGATAGTGCACCGAATGAGCGCCAGCGAGAATCAGCAGCTTGCCAGCCGGCAAAAAGACGAGGTACGAAATCGTCACCGAGCTTTCGGCCAGTAAACAAGCCGGTAGACCGAGAGCTTGTGCGCCTTTTCCGTTGCCGTACTCGTTTCGTTCTGTCTTTCCTGACTCACACCGATCTATCTCCCATCCGCTACTGATGTATATGTATTGGTTCACACACCACGCACACACATGTGCCATGTACCTGCTTGTCTCTCCATTCATTTCTGTCTTACAATAACTGAACAACCAATTTCCAGTACAAACCGTTACTGAACACGTATGAGGACAAGGTAAGAGAAAGTTATTCGCTGCAAGCATCCTCAACAAGCCATTCAGTGAGAACGATGGTCACCGATTTGCCAGTATCGTAGTAGTTGTCACCCCACCCCACTCCAACCAACCAATCACAACCCTCTGATCTATCCCAAAGTCGTGACGATCATTCTCTATCCATCCTGCCATTCACTCCAGCATCTGTATCGCAACATTCCTGCTCATGTAATGTGGTTGCTCACGACGCTCGAAACGCACGTCTCGAGAGCAGTCAGATGCTTCATGTGTTGCCCTCTTCCATCCACACACTCCCAACCACCCACCCACCCACTTCCTACTGCCGAATCCTCTCCACCTGTGTGTCTGAACAGTTCTATCCCGAAGATACGTCGCAGATGCGGTGGACGTGCATGCGAGCGCGGCGTGTATGCGATGCATGTGAGCAGCTGCCGTCTTAATAATTTGTCGCTGGGAATATACTTAATTCATATCATTCAGTCAGTCCAGCAACAGCAGCTCGTCAGTGAAACCAACGAGGGGACGCTTAGTGTGCACGCTACGCGCGGCGCGATGTAAGGATAAGCGTCACATCGATTCACTACGTCGCGCGATCGATATGGGAGCTGATCATTACATTGCGTCGCGCGTCGCGTGCACGCTAAACACTACCTGGCTGCTTGCGAAAGTGTCTTTAGAAGATTGTGGAATGAAGAAAGCGAGGGTGCGGTACGTATTACAACGCTACATTTGGGGCCCCACTCATCATCGACTCAACCCGAGGGTATACGGTGTACAATAGGGAAACATGCCCACAATTTGGCGCTGGTACGCGGGTATTCATCACCATTCCCGGCCATTTGCTGGCATACTGTTGTGTAGGTGGAGGTTACTATAGTTGTGCTCGAACGAATATATTCCAATAATTTATTCGAATAATTATTCGAATAGTCGAATGTTCGATACTTCTAGATTTTCGAATATTCTTTCGAATTCGAGTATCGAAAATTGGTTGTGAAAAGCAGAATATTTGTTCGGATTTGAACATCAAAAGGCAGCCATATTCGAGAATTATTCGAAAACCGAATATTTCATGTTTATTCGAAAATCGAATAATTTTACTCGATTATCGAATAAACTTTAAATCTTTAAGCACAAAAACTGATTGGAAGAGGTTGCTCGACTATTCGAATATTCGAATAAATGGAAAATGAGGCATGCTCGATATTCGATCATTCGAAAAAATTGGTGAGCGAATAAATTCGTTCCTTCATTCGATCGAAAATTTTCGGCATTGAATTCATTCGCTTATTCATTCGTTTGAGAAAATTTCTCAAAAGCACAACTATGGAGGATACTCGACGATCCTCGAGGGTATCTCTGAGTACCCACAAGAATTTCTTTGAGTTTACCTCGAGATTGATGTACCCGACTCCTGGCTTCACTAGGTTAAAGGAGGTAACTGCGGGACCGAATTCATAAGGCCCGTTTATACTTCGTCGCGGCGCGACGCGATGGCCACGCAATAAATCCAGATTGATCGATCGCGTCGCACAATCAATATGTCCACTATGTGTGGCGTCGCGTCGCACCGCGACGAAGTATAAACGGGGCCTAGGCGAATTCGATATTCCTTTGTAAGCGGCCGTAAAGGAGGAAAATTAGCTATGATGTGCGTTCATCCACCTTACCCACCCATTCGTGGTCACACCTTCTAGGTGGAGAATGCTCGACGATCCTCATAGGTATTTCTTCATACCCAAAAAGACTTTTACCTTTGATTCCGACTCTTGATCAGATTTACTCTGAGAAAGCGGCCGAAAAGGGGAAAATTCCTATAGTGGCGTTCAGCGTCCATATTGTTAGGTAGAGTATTGTCGACGGTCCTCGTCGGTGTGTACGCTAACCCACGAGGAATTTACTATCAAGAGCAATGAATAGAATACTTCTCCAGCGGTACATTTGGGTGAATAAAAGGCGAAATCAGATGATGAGCATGTTTGGCACAGCCATCAGCGTGGAAACGCGCCGCGTCCGCACGCGCATCCACGAACCGCTTCACGAATGCTTCGCTTCATTCACTAAGTTGTTTGACGCTGTAGCTATACGCCTAGGCAATCCATTCGGGAATAGGGTCCCATTTTTGAACATTTACGGTACTCATGCTTGAGATGAATTGCTTCTGCAGGTGCATGGCGACTTCTCATCTACCACAGGTTTATGTTCGTCAAAACTGAAAGCATTACCAACCCGTAATCGAAACACTGATTTTCGAATGTATGGTCTTCTTGTAGATCTGCTGTCTTATTTAGCAGTATGAGGATAAGGGATTAATGAGGATAAGGGACGCATCTAACGTAGTCAGACAAGATGTCGGCACTCGTGGAGACACGGAATCGATTCAGAGCTCGGCTCCTCCTTAAGGGCCCGTTTATACTCCGACGCCGAGCAACGCGACGCCACGTATTGTGGCCATGTTGATTGGGCGACGCGATCGATCAATTTCGCCATTAGGGGTCGTTTAGTGTGCGCGCGACGCGCGACGCGATGCATGTGTAGTGTCCAAATCGATCGAGCGACGTGACACTAAACAAGGCCTTAGGCACCGTTTGTACTTCGTCGCGGCGCGACGCGACGCCACGTATAGTGGCCATATTGGTTGTGCGACGCGATCGACCAAATTGGCCTCACTACGTGGCCATCGCGTCGCGCCGCGACGAAGTATAAACGGGGCCCTACACATGGCATCGCGTCGCGCCTCGCGCGCACATTAAACGACCCCTTAAGGCCCATGCACACTTCTGCGCGGCGCGGCCATGATGAAGCATAGGGCCGCGACGGCCGCGACGCGACACTGCGACACGTGCCGCAGGGAGGGGGCATGCACACTCTTGCGACTGTCGCGGCGACTATCGCAGGCGACGCCGCGCTGAGTGCCGCAGGCTAAAATGGTTCAAACCATTCTTGGCGGCGCGGAATCCACGGGGACATCGGCCCGTCGCCTAAAACGGTGCTCTAACGCGACCGCGCCGCGACCGCCGGATTTCGCGGAGGTAGCTGTCGCCCCACTTGCCGCGCCGCGCTGTCGCAGAAGTGTGCATGGGGCTTTATACATGCCGTCGCGTCAATCGGCGTCTCCCAATCGGGGGGGGGGGAAGGGGCAACATCAAAGTTACAGTTGAGTCCTTCCTTTCTGCGGCTCTGGAATCCTCGGACAACCTGAGGGTTCGGAATTATGAGACAAAACAAAATATGCACCTCCCGACTAGGATAGACCTCCCTGACCAGTGCCCTCTTAACATGTGTGAGCAGAATTTTCTGGAAAGGTGAAAACACTGACTTGTTCATGGGTCTGGCACCACAAGTCATTCTGTAGGCAAAACAGGCAAATTGTCCCTATGACATCTGGTAGAAGTAGGGTACATGGCGCATTCCTAGCGGTAGTCAGCTTATTGCTTTATAATTTCCAGATACGTCTGGTACTAGGTCGTCGAATCCACGGGGACAGAAGTTGATTGATAAGGGCGGGACCTGAACCACGAAGGGATTTGAAGCGTTGCTACGGCTGGAGTTCCTTACCACTGCGCTACACGTGCCCAAAGCATTCTATAGTCGTCTTGTTTCGCTATTAAAACTAATTTACGTGGGTTTTAGGTTTGCCAGTTTAGTTGAAAGACACGAAAATGATGGACATTTCAGAGTACGCTTTTTTCTAGCTGTTCTTATATTGATTGGGGGCAGCTAAGATACGCGCGCGCATGCTCGCAAACCGCACGCGCCGCTGTGCGCGTCCGCCACAACGTTGACGTGCCTGTAGTCCACTGCATATTCTCCGCTTCATTCCGCTCCACCACATCCTATTCATGTTCACATCATTTTAGAGAGTTACTGTGTAGCGATCGTAAATGTATCATCGGTCAGTCAGTCAGGTGTGAGATGAACGATCCGAGCCGGGGTTGTTGTAGGAGGATGGCTCGCCATGGGAGAGTATACGAACGCTAATCGCTTCCGTTGTCGGACGTCAAGCGTACGTGGCCGCTGCACTACGCAAAGTGTCCACTAATGCATACGGCACGCTAGCCGTCTCCCGACGGATCAACACACTCAATCAGGTCCTCGATCACACGCCCATGTTCACCAATGCGTCACCGTCAGCACACAGGGATGATGCAGATCTTGCCACGTTTTGTGAATTGATGGTGCATGTCGCGAATGTGAGCAGCATTGAAAGATGGGAATATGCCAGCCAATCAGGCCGCATCCAATGGGCATCCCATTCGTGCACGATCGATTACTTGGTCTAGGTACGGTCGGTGTTGTGCTTGGCTGTGATTGGCTGGATCGTTCCTATCTCCCATTGCTACACATTTTCACGGCATGTATCGAATTGATCAACGTTGAATTGAAAGCCTTTGGAGCACGGAAGTCGGCTGCTGTGGTCGGATCGGAAATCGAAAATGCAAACTAAGACGTTTTGAATATAGAAACTTAACCTGTAGTGGTTAGAATAAGGAACATCTTGCCGAAACAGAAACACTTTAGTCAGAATTTTAAAATGACAACTTTTGCATTTTAGTGCAAGGCTAGAAAACGGGTCTGGCCTCATTTTTCTCTGTGAATTTGTCCGAAAACTTATAAAATAAACAGTGGTTTATAGTTGCGGCGCTGTGCGGCGCGAAAATCGATAACTATGGCGACCATCACGCCGCGCCGCTTGGAAGCGCGAGTATATACCAGGTCTAAGGTAAGGCCCCGTCTATACTTCGTCGCGGCGCGACGCCACGCCACGTATAGTGGCCATATTGATTGTGCGACGCGATCGATCAATTTGGCCTCATTGCGCGGCCATCGCATCGCGCCGCGACGAAGTATAAACGGGGCCTAAAGGAGATAAGCACGCAAATATGTGTTGTACCGCTGCAGGTGAATATCTAAGCCTGCTCTGGCTAGGATTAAACTGTTAATGTGAAATAGGTACACCGTGGATTTCCCTCTCCAGAGTTACACCTGAATTCTTGGTAGGACATAGAATGAAAAAAATGCATGGTCCGTACGTTGGTCACCTCTCTGAATTACAGAAGCGTGCCGCCGCCTTCCTTGATTACGGTAGGGTGACGTTGAGCCGCCTCGGACGAGGATTTTCTATCAATGTAAGCATGAATACATCGCGGGGCTTCAATTAGCTGATCTTTTTTCGAAATCTGCTCCACGGACGGCAGCGATACGCGATCTGGTCGACTGCCTCATCTCGTGACACCTCTTCCGAGACGGGCGCGTTAAATCCGATAATCCTACGGTAATCGTGCGCGTCGCTCCGCCCTCTACAGCAGTGGGGGATACCTAACGCACTCAATGTTGTGCCAATCGCAGACGTCAGAATTCGTTGCGTTTGAATGCACTGTCCATAGTCGCAAAGTGTTCAATGTTCAAAAGTGGGCGGGCTGGTTCGTGATTGGTCACACAGTTTGGCCAACCACGAACCCTCCCAACAATACCGCGCATGGTTCCACTCATTTTTGAAGGTGCTTTTTCTGTGATCAACAGTGCGAGACGTTTTTTTTTTCTTCAATAAAAAGTTGTCTTGATCAATACCCCTACATCGTTTACTATTATAACTTAAGCAAAGGGAAAACAAACCAAAACGAAGAGAAACTGCTAGGCGTTATTTCTGCGATTAGTCAGACTGGCAGTGGCGCTCCGGAATCAGATACAGATCACGTTCAGCTTCAAGAGAAATTCAAATTTTAATGGTAAATATGACATTTTCTGGAAAACAGAGTTTATTCTTTTCTTTCCCCTAACGTTTTCCGAATGTAGTTGCCGTTCACAAAAAAAATACAAATAAAGTCGGCATTTTAAAGCGAAGAGTGAGTTCAGTGTCGGTGTAATTGCTCGAGTCTACAGGGAACTAAAAGAATCTATTCCAATGGTTCGCAGTCGGTAAGAGAATAAGGTTGAGACGGTCGTTTCACCACAGTTTATATGGCGACCCCCCCCCCCCGTTTAGAACAGATCGATCTAAAATGTTAGATAGTTAATTTGATTAGAATTCTGTGGATTTCTAGTGCCCTCGTCTCGATGGCGGGCAGCATTGGGACTTCAAAGCCCACCGGCCAATCAGGGCGCCGACCAAACATATGCCAGCCAATCGGGGTACCGATTGTACATATCATATATATGCCCTTTCTGGATATGTAGCATGCTCATTCGACGCGACCTGATTGGCTTCCCACCTTCCAATGAAATGCTGTCCACTTTTGCAATATGGATCCCTTATCCTGTGAACGCTTTCGAGGAGCTCCAATAGTTTAAGTAATAAAATTTCAAAAATAGTTGAACTGACTCGACAAAAAAAAACTCGGCCTCGATTTGAATACGTTTTTGAGGGTCCGCCGATTTCCGATCGCACTACGTTCCAACATTTCCGGCTTCGTTTTGCCGGCTACTTTCTTCTAAAGGAGAGCTTTCCTAAGGCAAAATAGCAGCAGCCAACTCTGTGTGCAGACGGTGACGACGGTGTTCGCGCGCGATGTGCTGTTGTGCTTCTGGAGTGTCAGACATTCTCTCTATATATCACACACGTCCGTCCGTTCGTCATCCGTCGATACGCAGCTCCATTCGTCACCTACGATTGCTACGATCACCGATGGAGACCGCTACGCTGACATGGCGTGTACAACAACACGGCTTACTCCTCCTGCACTTCTGTTGTGTTTTCTTTGCTCTTTCCTTTCCCTATTCGTTGTCGATCCTTTCCCTTCAATCCTCTTGTCGCATGTTCTCCAGCTGTCCTTCATGCTATTATACCCCTGCCCGGACTTGCACGATGTCAAGGTAATGCACTCAGAATTGTGACAGTGTGCCTCTGATTAGAAGCGTTTGAGGTGTCAAAAAAAATGCAGAGTATTAAATCTTCTTCTAAATCCAGCTAGAATAACGAAAAGTTTAAGGGAGCGTTCAGTGTGCACGCAACGCGCGACGCGATGTAATGATATGCTTCCATGTCGATCGCGCGACGTGATGTAATGATATGCTTCCATATCGATCGCGCGACGCGATGAATCGATATGGGCGCTTATCATTACATCACGTAACGCGTCGCTTGCACACTAAACGCTCCTTAACGCCTTAGTTGCTGCCTGATTTTCACAATGCATGCCGAGAAAATGAATGGTGGTTTTGAACTGTCGAATGGTAGGCGTTTTACTACATTGGAATAACACCAAATTTCACACTTCTTTAAACAATTTCTACTATACCGTCAATAGCTATCAATCAACAAAATAATTACCATCGTGATCTACAACATACTTCCAACGTTGTACTAGATCATCATATCCATAGGTATAGAACTCTGTCGGTTGCCAGTCAAAGAAGCTCGAAATCCCGGTTTTCGTTGTGATGCTCTCGTAGATGCAGGTTGGGGAGTGTGGTAGCGCAGTCGGAAAAGAACCCGGCTTTGGCGTGCACCCAATTCATGGTCACTGGTTCCGATTTCCCACCAAGGTAAAGAAAGCCTTTCATCCCTCCGGGGTCAATAAGTGTGTACCAGACGAATTGAGAACCGTCCTAGACGGGAGGGTGCGACCGTGATGTGCCGATTGCGTAGATCATGTCATGCTATACAATAGACATTTGATCCGACCCCGATTCGGATAATTCAGATCCGTTTCCATTTTTCAAAGTCGTTAAAAAGGAATACGCGAATAATAATACTTTGACAAGTCCCGGACCTTGGGATGATTCAGATAAGAGTAGCTTTAACAGAGAAGATTTTTTCAGATGATCCAAAAACTGGTTTATCTTTGAATCTTACGTCGGATATCCGAACGGAATAGGACGTCAGATTTCTGATCAAAATCAGTTATCCGAATAATCCATCGTGTCACAAGGTTGTCAACGTGTTAGATGAAAGTCCTCGGAATATAGAAAAGCAGCTGAAGTTTTTGTACAAGCTCAAGGGAGGGAATGGAAACGCAAGTCACGATATGTCCACTTCGATTAGGATCGATTCCGAATCGATACATGCCGAGCGATCGTCTTGCAATAATCGATACCTATTTATTGCCCCTAAGACGACAAGCCGCTCCTGTTGCTTCCGTTACGGTCCGTTTATACTTCGACGCCGAGCGGCACGATGCCACGTACTGCGGCCACATTGCTCGGGCGAAGCGATCGACCAATTCGGCTACTACACATGCCGTCGCGTCGCTAGGCTTGGAAGTGTAAAGTTTATGTTATACTTCGGCGACGCGTCGCCGGCGGCGTCACCGAGACCTCCGCAGGAGGTGTTATACTTCCGTCGCCGACGTCGGCGACGTAGCGCGAAAAGTTAGAGCCACCGATGACTCATATTGTCCCACGCGGACAGGCACGTATGAGCCACCGGTGGCTCATATTGTCCCACGCGGACAGGCACGTATGAGCCACCGGTGGCTCATATTGTCGTCAATGTGTTAAGTAATGAAAGTCAGCCTAACGTGCATGACGTGCGTAGAATGTTCCCATTATCTTCTCAATTTACATATGGGCTATGCTCCTAGGAAAAAGAGGGAAACGGTAATTTTTCGGATACATATTGTTCAGAAACTAGAATTACTGTAGAACAAAATCATTTCTCTTATGCCCCGTTTATACTTCGACGCTGAGCGACGCGACGCCACGTATTGCGGCCACATTGCTCGGGCGACGCGATCGATCAATTTTGCCGCTATACATGCCGCGGCGTCGCTCTGCGTCGGAAGTATAAAAGGGGCCTGGAACAGCTCGCGCCACTTCAACTGCAAGTGGAAGAAAAACTACCTCTATATCATACGATGCGCGTGAATGCGTGAGGAACAGCGTTCGCGATTCTGAGTGCGGTAACCTGACGAGCACGTGAATGAATGCATGTGCAGGCAGATGTGCTGACATCACACGACGCCGATCACACAGATTGACGACGCATGCACTCCAGCCACAGCATGCGATGTGGTTTTGACGTTCGCACGTTTCACACACACTGCAGATGTGATGCTGATGATGACGATGATGGTGACGTGGACACGTGCAGAGATATTCGTCGGCAACGCTCATTTTCAGCCGATTCCCTCCGGACGATTCTACACCGTCATCGCTGCATTCTTCGTCATAGACTTAGTTATCATTGTGTGTTGGATAGCGTTCGATCCACTACAACGAATAGAGCAACGCTTTCCGCTACTGGTACGTTTACTTGGACAACGTATGTAGATCTCAACTCTATTTTGAGAAATCAATACCTAGACAAAAATCAATATCTTGAAAGCTAAGCACAGCGCCTTACTTACTGCAAGTTATTCGAGGAGTACCTGTACTCTCCTATCTAGTTCGTATTTAGGCAGGCATCTTAGTAACCACTGTCGTTGTGCTTTTGAGAAATTTCATCGAACTAATTATTGAACGAATAAATTCGATGTCGAAAATTTTTGAACAAAAATGGATGACCGAATGAATTCGGTGGCGAAAATTTTCGGACGAATGAACAAACGCTCGTCAATTTTTTCGATTAATCGAAAATCGAATGAGCCTCATTTTTCGTTTATTCGATCATTCGAACAGCCCAATAGTTTGTACGAATCAGGTTCTGTGCTTGAAGCTTTGAAGTTTATTCGATATTCGAATAGAATTCTTCGATTTTCGAATAATATTCGAACATGGCTCCCTTTCGATATTCGAAATCGATCGAATGTTTGAAATTCTAGAAATATCGAATATTCTACTATTCGAATAAACATTCGAAGAAAATATTCGAATAATTATTTGAATATACCATTTTCGCGTATAATCGGATCCTTTTCAAGTCAAATTGGACACACTTCTAGGCTAGCCTTAGACTTTTGAAATTAAAGCGAACTCTTTCAAATCAAAATGAACTTCTTCTACATTAAGCCGGAGACTCTTCAAAAAGGTTAGAATAATTTTTTGTTCAAGAAAAATTTTAGTATTTAGAATAATTTTTTGTTCAAGTATAGTTTTAGTATAACTTTCTGTTTGGAGTTTTAACCCATCACCCAGTAAGTAAACGCATTGTTTGAAAATTTATAAAATGTTTATTTTTGAGGAAAAAATAATGATTTAAGGCTTGTTTTGAAGGCCAGAAAAGCGGCCAATTTTTATTACCCAAAAAGAGATTGCCCCATGCCTTCGTCCAAGACGTCGCGGATTTTATTCAATTGATAGAAGAATTTCTGTCTACATGTTGTTGGGCACCTGTTAACGATACAAAAAAAAATTGTAAAGAACACACATACCCTTACTTTTATGATTCATGTAAGTAGCATTCACACTGACAGTCAAATAAAAATTGCGGCGAACTTCTCGAGTGCATGGCGCGATCTGATCTTCTAATTCCCTGTATGATTGCTTTTTCTGCTTTTTTAGGCAATTTTTATCTGGTTTTCCAAGAATAAAATTTTTAAAATTATTACACTTATTGGGGCACAAACAACAAACTAAAAAATTTCAAAGAAAGTTATACCAAGTTTTCTTTGAACAAAAATTACTCTAACCGTCTTTAAGCGCATGTAGTTGGTTGAAGGTGCCTGAAGGTCATTTCGATATGGAAGACTCCGCTTTGATTTCACCCCGTTTATACTTCCGACGCCGAGCGACGCGACGGCAAATTGATCGATCGCGTCGCTCAATCGGTGTGGCCGCCATAGGCCTATGTTATACTTCGGCGACGCGTCGCCGACGCTGCGACACGTCAGCGACGGCCCGTCACCGACGTCGGCCGACGCTGACGTCACCAGCGACGTCGCCGACGTCGCCACAGACGCCGCCGACGTCGCCACGCCACAGACGCGTGGTCGACGTCGGCGACGTCGTCAACAGATTCTGTGGCGGCGTCGGGGACGTCGTTGACAGGAGAGCATCGGAGCGCATTTTTAGCATCGGAGCGCGCTTTCAATGTCATCATTTGGCCACCAATCTGCCGATTGCATACATTTTGTGCTTTTCTTCGCATGCCACGTGTCCTTCACGTCATTGTCAAGTTCTAAACATCAAAAAAGCAGATAAAAAAACAGACGTGTGCATGGCGCAATCTATACCGTTCATACGTCAAAAAATTCCTATTTGCTTAAGATTTTATGTGAGCCTTTAACTTCTTCAGTGCCTTTTTTGTGACCAAAGTTGTCACCTTTCTAACAGTGCATACATTTCTTGAGACACCCAGTATTATTAGAATTAGGCAGTATAAAAAAAAGACTCACGTCCATCTATCAGGTAGAGATACGTATATTTTTGTGCCTTTTTTCTGTTGAAACTCTGTTATCTGCCTCAATTTCGTTGTTTGTTAAAGAACACACCAAAGAAACTTTTTACATATTCTTCTGCAAGCCTTAAAGAAAACATTTTTCGTTGGAATAGAATTGCTACATATTAGCAGCGCCACACCACTCTTGCACCTGCTGTAAAACAGTTCTGAATGTTCACCATGTTCTAGGCCATCTAATGCTCCTCTCTAACCCAGGCGACGTCATTAATTTGAAGCTATCATAACCGGTAATATAGTCTCTTTAAGAAATGCAAATTTAGCAGACGCGATTGCATAATTGGGCGATAGAATATCTGAATAGAATAAAATGTGATTTGTCTAAGGTAGAGCATAATTGGAAATCTTGTAGTGTGCGAGGAAAAGAAGATTGTGAGCGCGAATATGTAACCTATTTAAGTATCAAGTGATGAAGAGCCAAGATGATTACGGCGCGATAGGTGCTAAACATCGTCAAAATGATGGCCGACATTGAGAGAAAGTAAGCAAACGAGGCGCCTTCTTGATGTGCGGTTATGAAACTCATGTCGATTCAAAGTAGGCATGAACTATATTTTGAAGCGAACTCTATTTCTTCTAGACTAACCCAATCCAAATGGTACTGGACCACTTAGGAGTCTGACGCGACCGTTGGTTTTCTCACACTATTGGCTGGATGCCGCAAGATGGGCGTTTTTGCACTTTCGATTTCGTAATTCGAGGTCCGCCGAGGATGTTGACAGTGCCGGGAACGAAGAACCCACCCACAAACAAAATACTCCCTCTGAGCGCATTTTCTCCCAGCCTTGAATGAGGCCGGCGACGGCCCGTCGCCGTGCACAGCGCGGCGACCGACCCACGGACGACGTCGGTGGCGACGTCGGTGGCGGAAGTATAACACCCCCTGCGGAGCTCTCGGCGACGTCGTCGGCGACGCTGTGTTGGGCGGGCTGCCACGCAGTGCGTAGCTGCCCGCAAAGCACAGCGTCGCCGACGTCGGCCGACGCGTCGCCGAAGTATAACATACGCCATACGTGGCATCGCGTCGCTCGGCGTCGAAGTATAAACGGAGCCTTAGGCTAGATTAGAAGAGTGTCCAATTTGATTTGAGAAGTGTTCAATTCGACGTGAGAATTTTATATTTTCGTTCGAGCACAACTATAGTCTCTTAACGGTGCTGTAGCTCTAAGTGTCTCAGTAATTATGTTTTAGGAACCTCCAGTCGGGAGCGACGATGACGTCATGTTACTGCCAATTTTAGAGTTGTGCCAAAGCTCGCACCAGGAAGTCTGGATAGGTTGGTTTGTCGTTTTCAAGGAAAAAATTGACCACAATTAGGAACCGTCAACACTCCAAGATGGCTAGTTAGTTAGTTCCAAACAGTAGGCCATGCTCTAACAAACGCATGGATAGGCTCCTTCCATCAGCCTAACGTTCAGAAGTTGAGGGTGCCGCGCCCTAACGCGACTTCCCTCAGACGCGACGCGTGGCGAGCGGGAAACGGCGCTCTCCGTCGCTCTTTTGCGCCGCTCTTCATCTTTCGCGCCGCTTAGGCCTATGTTATACTTCGGCGACGCTGTTGTCGGCGACGTCGGCGACAGTGTTGCGCGGGCTGCCACGCACTGCGTAGTACCCGCCCAACACTGCCGCCGACGTCGCCGACTACAGCGTCGCCGAAGTATAACATAGGCCTTATGCTGGTTGGAAGAAGCGGCACAGCCAATACTGTAGGCAGATTTTCACTGACGTCTAGACCAGCTCGGATCTGGTTGACCCCACACCGACTTCTGGAAACCTAAGACTACTGTTGGAACTGTGAAAAGGTGTTTAAGAGCTCGCAGACATGATCGTCAGACTGTTGAATTGTTGTCCAAGATAGAGCACTTATACCGACGGAGCTCAATGATGGGTGAAGCCTCGACGTTCTCAGGGTGATAGATTAGTCTCCACAAATCATATTTCGAAGCCTGCCTGACTTGAGATCATCATCCACAGTTCCAGGTTGCTTCATGCTCTTGACTGTTGCAGCAACTGTTGAAATTCCATACCCGAAAAATGTCTCACGCTATTTTGACTAAGATTTTCCTCCCATTCGGCATGATAAAGAGATTGCCAAAGATCACAGCATATAACAGTGCTATTAACGAATACAATCGATCCCTCGACGACAACTCACCCCTGAGCGTTGCGCACGGCTGATCTTCCGCTTGCACAAAAAAATCGATAGTATCGAGTGTATATCAAGGGATCGCTATAGTGATCTTAGTTGCCTTAGTTGTGGATTATTTATTATTTATATGGTATATTTATGACTGTTTATTTGATCTTGTTTGATTTATAGTAGCGAGTGTAAATCCAGACATAGTTATGAATATCTTATTTGTTTGTTTGTTACTACATATCCAGTCTTCGTTCTGTTCTGACATTTCTAAAATGAGTTAAAGGATAAAGGATAAAGGACGGCGTTACTCAATCCCTTCTGGGGATGCGCCAGCGCATTCTACTTCTACGGGATGTCGTGGAGGCGACATGAATGCGTATTTGGCCATACAATGACTTGCGGTGGCCAGCCGATGAACAGGTCAGCGCTTTATCCTTCCCAGACACGTCTGGTACCAATTCACCGACCCCGGAGGGATGGAGGGCTTGGTTGGCCTGGGCGGGAAATCCGAACCAGGAACCTGGTATCGGGTGCACGCGACAGTCGCGCCTCCTCCGACTGCGCTACACGCGCCCTTTCTAAATCTAAAATGAGTTATGACAAGAAATGCAAGCGTTCACAAACGTTTGGACGCAACTATATGTTCAAACGAATTCTTGTATTTTTGGCACCATTGTACTTGCACAACTCCACGGGTCGAGGAGAGGTCGAAAAAATTTTTTCGCCCAAACTTCGTCTAGGGAGTTATTTGGAGTGCTGTTCACGAATCTGACATCCATTTTTCGTTTTACGCTAGAGTACGGTAGGTTACGGTAGGTACGGGTGACTAGGGCTGCTAAGGTCATGGTCACCGATTGGTTGCTGATCAGGAATCTGGCATCCGCATTTGGTATAACGGTGGACTAGGGTAGGTTACGGTAGGTACGGGTGACTAAGGCTGCTAAGGTCATGGTCACCGATGGGGTGCTGATCACGAATCTGGCATCAGCATTTGGTATTACGGTAGACTAGGGTAGGTTACGGTAGGTGCGGGTGAATAAGGCTGTCGGTGATTACCCATACCTACCGTAACCTACCGTGCTCTACCGTACTGCCAAAAACAGATGTCATATTCGTGATCAGCACCCCAAATAACTCCGTAGCCGAAGTTCGGACGAAATCGGTGACCATGACCTTAGCAGCCTTAGTCACCCGCATCTACCGTAACCTACCGTACTCCAGCGTAAAACGAAAAACGGGTGTCAGATTCGTGATCGGCACCCCCTAGCCGAAGTTTGGGCGAATTTTTTTTACCTCTCCTCGACCCTTGGAGTTGTGAAAGTGCCGTATTTTTTCTCACATTTCGAATTAATGAGGCAGCCCACAGGTTGTAATCAGCAGCTAGGTACATTTGAAGTTAGACAGTAATCCGATACAAGTACATAACTGAGGTTGTTTTCGTTTCAGGTCTAGTGCTCGGGTATAAATGTCTTCTGCTAGTGTTCGGTTTGTTTCTCGCCTATGAGTCTCGGAACCTCAAGTTGCGTTATGTGAACGATTCACGCCTCGTCGGTCTCGCCATCTACAATGTGGCGATTCTCTCGCTCGTTACGGGACCCGTCACCACACTTCTGATACGGAGTCAAGCTAATTCCAATTTCGCATTTGTCGCTGTTACTGGTGAGTTCGCCGGGCGTCGTTTAAACCTTCGAATTTCTGCCGAAACGTTTGTCTCCCCGGCTGAACGGCAAGCAAACAAAACAGACCGTCAAAGCTGTGTGCGTGTCAGTCAACGAGAACTACCAAAGTGTCAGCTTAGATTAATCGCACACGTCGTAATGAAGCAAAACATTGATATGTTCTATCAGACGTGCATGAGAAACAGGGAGTGACTTCGACAGACAGCGTCCTCCCGACGTGCCCAAATGGGAGTAAGTGATCGCAGCGCTGAACAAACCTGAAGAAGAGATAACTAACTGGATATCGAAGGGTCCTCCTTTCTCGTGAGATTCCGAGCAAATTTATGACTGACTAGGGAAGGGTTTCGACTTCCCATGAAACTTCAAGTTGAGACCTGGATCATTAGAAAGAGCTCGGAATGCTGATTATGAATGTGGGTGTCAAAATTGCAAAACGAAAGTCCTGAGCGAGTTATGGTCTGCCGAAATCGGGTGGTCTCACCACAGGCTGGCTGTACGACGCACCGGGCGCGACAGTGGAGAGTCATCGGGGCTCCGTAAGAAGGGCCCCCCAGGTGCGGCGGTGGCGCAGGGGTAGTGCTCACGCTCGTCGGGTGCGACGTCGTTGGTTCGGTTTCCCTTGCTGCCAGTTTCTTTGCAAATCATAATTTATCTTCGAAATGACCTTGTGTTCTGAATTATTACACGTGTCTAATTAGATAAAGGATAAAAGAATAAAGGATGGCGTTACTCAATCCCTTCTGGGATGCGCCAGCGCATTCTACTTCTACGGGATGTCGTGGAGGCGACATGAATGCGTATTTGGCCATACAATGACTTGCGGTGGCCAACCGATGAACAAGTCAGCGCTTTATCCTTCCCCAGACAAGTCTGGTACCAATTCACCGACCCCGGAGGGATGGAAGGCTTGGTTGGCTTGGGCGGGAAATTCGAACCAGGAACCTGGTATCGGGTGCAGGCGACAGTCGCGCCTCCTCCGACTGCGCCAGATGCGCCCTGTCTAATTAGATAGCCGGGAAAATTACAACACACGTTTGTAAAAATGCTTTAAGGCAAAAAATTGTTATGCGACATTTTTATTCACTATTTTGCACAAATAGAGTCCAAATCATATATTGAATAACTAGAGGTGTTTCTAACAACCTTGGCATTCATAGAACAAAGCAAAAAAAATGTGTGAAGTAAAAAGGTGAGTAGAATGTATGATGAGGAAGAGAAAAATGTCGTTGATCTACTGCTTTTTCTTCACTCACTATGTCCTTTTCACCAGCAAAGGTATTGTCCATTCTTCTCGTTGAATTTGAGGTGCCAGAGTAAATAAAAATGTCACCATAATGTCACCAGCAGGTTTTTGCCTTCAAGCATTTTTACAAACGTGCATGTTAGTTTTCCCGGCTTTTTAATCAGACACGAGTCATAGTTCAGAACAAAAGGTCATTTCGAAGGCGAATTATGATTTGCAAAAAAAGGGCAGCAAAGGGAACCGAACCAACGACGTCGCACCCGCCGAGCGTGAGCACTACCCCTGCGTCACCGCCGCAGCTAGCGGTTCCTTCTTACGGAGCCCCGATGACTCACCACTCTCGCGCCCGGTGCGTCGTACAGCCAGCCTGTGGTGAGGCCCCCGATTTCGGTAGGCCATAACTCGCTCAGGAGTTTCATTTTGCAATTTTGACACCCATATTTGTAATCAGCATTCAAAGCTCTTTCTAATGATCCTGGTCTCAACTTGAAGTTCCATGGGAGGTCGAAACGGGGGACGAGCGTTCTACCCCTCGTCTCCCTGGCCCGCCAACCCCCAACCCCCTGAGCTTGCTCGAGAGTCCAGTGGCTGCCTTACGAGAGAGGAGACGCAGACATTTGCCACGCCCTCGTTTAAAGGACGGGAGGTAGAACGCCACTCCGCCGTTCGAAGCCCTTCCCTAGTTAGAGCCGTTACTTTGAGAAAAATTACCTGGTAAAGTTCTGATACACAAACGTCCAGAACGATTATACCCTTCAAATGTTGTCAAAAGTGCTGGATAAGCGTCACAGTATCGGGTCTATTTCTTCACGGAGCGTGCCATGCACTCTACTTCTGCGGGATATCGTGTAGGCAATTTCTTAATGCGTACTTTGCCTCTATAGTGAGTTGCGGAGAGGGAAGGGAGGTTTGTGGCCCGGGCGGGAAATCCGGACCAAGAACATTGAACAGCTGACGCCTCCTTTGAACAGCTGACGCCTCCTTGAATTGCGCATCTATGTATGTGCTCAGGTTGACGCTGGTAAGGATAAGGATAAAGGACGGCGTTACTCAGTCCCCTCTGGGATGCGCCACGCATTCTATTTCTAAAGGATGTCGTGGAGGCGGTTTGAATGCGTATTTGGCCATACAATGACTTGCGGTGGCCAGCCGATGAACAAGTCAGCGCTCTATCCTTCCCAGACAAGTCTGGTACCAATTCACCGACCCCGGAGGGATGGGAGGCTTGGTTGTCCTGGGCGGGAAATCCGAGCCAGGAGCCTGGTATCGGGTGCACGCGACAGTTGGCGCCTCCTCCGACTGCGCCATACGCGCTCCTGACGCTGGTACATTTATTTATTTGCTATAATCAGTACGGAATGTCCTGCATAGCTTATTCCAGTCAACACTCGGCTAATAACAGCAGCGTTAGCGGCCTCATTTATTTATGTATTCATTTGAATTGTATAAGAGGTATTGATGTCAAAGCTTCAGATTATTTTTGTTGAAAAATGGCCATGATCTCACAAAAGGATGTAAACTTCTACGCCGCTCTGTCTTCAAAAAAAATGAAGGCTCAGTTCAGTAAATTTTACGCCTTTCAGTTCTTCTATGCACTTATATATCACTTGGTTTGGTGTTCGTACCGAAAGTGAGGTTCATCTGTCGTGTACCGCCTTCGGCAGACGAGGTAAGCGAGCTAATAAGACTTATTAAAGACGGCTTTAGTAGTGTGCTGTGAGACTAAATGTTTGAAGGTAGTGATGAAGATGTAAGCTCAAATATCACCCGTATCACCTGTCCTCCCGTTGATCATCGAATTGCTAGAGCGGGTGCCAGCAGCGTCTCCATTCGTCCCTGTCGCGTGCCAGAGTGCTCCAATGGATCCTGCTCGCTCGACGGACACGAAGAGCGTCATAGCGGTCGTTCAGGACTTTCACGAAGAAGTCCGACCAACGCGTTGGTGGACGTCCTGGTGTTCTCTTGACATCCCGCGGAATCCAGTCGGTGACGGCTCTCGTCCAGCGGGTGTCTGCGAAGCGCATTAAGTGGCCGGCCCACCTAATTTTCGACAACTTGGCCCACGCGACAGCGTCTCTGATCTGAGGCTCAAATAAAAAATTTTAAATGTAAAGCAATGAAGTGCGGAGCGTTAGATGATATTGGAACTGGAACTGACTTGCTCTGGTGTTGCTAAGGAGCATCAGGTTGTTGTCCAGGTTATTTTCATAGATCGACTAAGGTTAATGAAATCAAAACTCACGTACTTATGCTCAACTAAAATAGTTACTTATTTTATTGGAGCGTGTTTGGGTGAAATGGAATCCCACTATATATAAAAGAGTAGGCGGTTGCACCTGTCCTTCTGTCTATCCTTCCACGTGTCCGTCCGTCTGTCCATCTGGCCTTTCGTAAACGTCGAGTAACAGCCATCCCGGTTCAGGCGAGTGTCACCTACGTCGTGTCGAGAGGGGTCAGAAGACGTCGATGTCACGCAAACGGCGTCCGAGTTCCGAACATGTGTCATCGATGTCGTGAAAGCGAGCGCCCGAATTTAGAAGAGATATCACCGACGGTCGTTCAGCAGGCGTCTGGGTTCAGAAGACATGTCACCAATGTCACGCAAAGGACGTCCGGGTTGAGAAGAGGTGTCACCGATGTCGCGCAAAGGTGTTCGGATTCAGACGACGTGTCACCGATGTTGCGTAATGGGTGTCTTAAGAAGACATGTCAACGGTCATGCTGAGCACGTCCAGGTTGAGAACACATGTCATCGGCGCCGCTCATCAGGGTTCCGGATTTACATGGCGTGTCAACGATGTCGCGCAAAGCATGTCCGAATTGAGAACATTTATCACCGACGTTGTTCATTAGGTGCCTTGGTCCAGAAGAAATGTTACCGATATCGCGAAAAGCCTATCCAGATTCAGACGACGTGTCAACGATGTCGCGAAAGGTCTATCCAGATTCAGACGACGAGTCAGCGATGTCGCGCAATGCGCGTCCGGGTTGAGAACACATGTCACCGACGTCGTTCATCAGGCGTCCGATTTCAGAAGAGGTGTCGCGGATGTCGCACCAGGGCTCCGGATTCACTGGACGTGTTACCAGTGGCGGTGGGACCAGTAATTGGGGAGCGGTGAAAGATGGTGGTCCAGTAAGGAGGGACCGGTAAAGGGTCGACCAATAAAGGGGGACCGGTGAAGAGGGGACTAACAGGGGGTACCAGTGAAAGTGGGACCAGCAATGGGGACCGCTGAAGGGGGGGGGGGGGATGTTGGTCCAGTGAAGGGGGAACCGGTAGAGGGTTTACCATCATCAGGGGGATCAGTAAAGGCCGCCACAGACTTTTGCGGCGCCGCTGAGCGGCGCCGCTGCCCTATGCTTAACCATAGGGCAGAGACGCAGAGCTCGCCTCCAGCGGCGCCGCAGAAGTCTGTGGCGGCCTTAAGTATGGGACCAGTAATGGGGAGCGGTGAAGGATAGGGGCCGGGAGGGCAGTGAAGAGGGGACCAGTGAAGGGTGAACCGGAAAAGTGTTGACAATAAAGGGGGGACCACTGAAGAGGGACGAGTAAAGGGGGACCAGTGAGGATGGGACCGGTGCTGGGGAGGGGGGGGGGGGGGCGCAGTGAAGGAGGGGGACCAATAAATGGGGTACCAGTCAAGGAAGGACCAGTCACGTGTGACCAGTAAGGGAGCCAATAAAGGGGAAATCAGTTAAGGGCGTTCAGTAAAGGGTCCGGTAGTTGAATCATTATAGCAAAGACCAGTAAAGGGGACTAGTGAAGGAGATCAATGAAAGGGACCAATGAAGGGAACAGTGTTTTCTCTGTGTCGTCCAACGAGGCGTCAGAAGACGTGCTACAGACGTCGCGCCACGTGTGTCGAGGTGAAAAGGACGTGTCGTAGGCGTCGCGTCATAAGCGTCCGGACCAGGGATGGGCGGAAATTTTGAAAATTTTCCCAGAAAACAGAAAACAGAAAATCGCTTTCGTCAGAAAACAGAAATCAGAAAACAGAAAGGCCAAAAACGCCAGAAAACAGAAAAATCAGAAAACAGAAAACAGAAAATTTCGCAATTATCATACTACCTAATTATTCAATCTGAAGATTTATTTGTCCAGTAGCAAGTGCTTTTTGCACGACTAGAAATTGGTCATGGACCAGCGTTTTAACTTGCAAGCAAGCGTTTATAGGAGTGGCTTATAAATAATGAATTTTTCCTACTGCATTCATATTAAAATATAGCGGTATAAGGCTCACAGTCCAAATGTAAGTGTAATCTCAAAACAGACGATTCGCTAGATTAGGGGCCCCACTCGTAAGAGACTGGCCTTATAGAGCACCAAACACGGGGCAAAGATGTTTTGGATACTGGCTTGATATTTCACAGAACAACACGAGAGTGCGACTGAAGAGGCTGTCAGCGCAAAAACTTTTGGGTGAAAGTGTTTCTTTAAATACGTAGACATTATCTAATAAGGATCAAACATATACGCTTTCCATCATATTATTATTATTATTATTCATACATACATGTCATATTACATCTCGATTTGCTGGGGAGGGAGACATGCCCGACATCGGCAACAATCGCCCGATCTGACTGCTGTCCGTAGTCTACAAGCTCTTCACTCGATTCCTCCTGAATAGGGTTAGCAGAACGCTGGACGAAGGACGGCCGTGCGAACAAGCAGGATTTCGGAGAGGATTCGGCTCGATTGACCACATACACCATTACGAAGCTCATCGTGCAGCTGTGCCTTACGTTCATCGACCTGAAGAAGGCAATCGACTCCGTCGAGACTGAAGCGGTTCTCGAAGCCCTGCTCACTTAGGACGTTCCTACTCAGTACATCTGAGTCCTTTGAGAGCTGTACAGTGGATTCACGACCAAGATCTCTCCACTCTACAACGACGTCATCATCGACGTGAGGAGAGGGGTTGAGCAGGGAGAGACCGTATTCTCAAAGCTCTTCAGCACCACCCTCGAAAACGCCATGCGCGAACTAGAATGGGAAGACATGGAGGTAAGGTCAACGGCCGGCAACTGACCATCTTAGGTTTGCTGATGATATCGTGCTCATAACACCGAGCATGGCCAGGCCGAGCGAACGCTAGCTAACTTCGATCGTGTATGTGGGAACTCTGGACTGCAGCGGAATCTTACGAAGACGACGTTCATCAGAAACGGACGAGTTTATGATGCCCCATTCTCGCTCAACGGAACGAACATCTCCGAGTGCTCCAGCTACGTGTATCTGGTTCGCGAAGTCAACATGAGCAACGGCCTAGCACCGGAGCTGGGTATGAGGAAACGAGTGGTTTGGGGAGCTTTTAAAGAGCGTGAAATCGTGAAGAAGACGAAGAACGTCCGACTCCATGCTAGCTTATTCGATTCCACTGCTCTTCCTGCCCTAACATACGCCTCAGACCTGCGCTATACGGAAGCGGGATGAACACGTGATCAGCGACGCGCAGCGTGGAATGGAGAGAGTGATGCTTGGAGTAACACGACTTCGCCGACGTCGAAGATCAGGACGCTGTCGCATGGGCGAAGTCGTCTAAAATTAGGTGGGTCGGTCACGTAATGCGATTCGCAGACACCCGCTGGACGAGAGCCGTCACTGACTGGATTCCGCGAGATGTCAAGAGAATACCAGGATGCCCACCAACGCACTGGTCGGACTTCTTCGTGGAAGCCCTGAACGAACGATATGACGCTCTTCGTGTCCGTCCGGCGAGAAGGATCCATTGGAGCACTCTGTCAAGCGACAAGGACAAATGGAGACATTGCTGGTGCCCGTTCGAATAACTCGATGATCACCGGGACGACAGATGATAGATGTGATAAATTAAAATTTTTATGTATCACTATTCTATCACTGCACTAGTGAAGTCAAAGGTAGCTAAAACTTTTCAGCCTCTCACTAATGTTGGACAACCAAAAGCTGAACAAGAGCTAGAAAAGCAGCTCCGTCAAAGGCTTTGCTTTACGATCATTGGGAAAGACCAGCCAACAATTTTCAATAACCTTAGGTGGAGAATAATCTTACCCACAATTACTCTACGGCACATAGTTAACATATATTATAATGAAATGCCCCTCAGAACACTAGTTTTCTAGCCTTTGCATAAAGTTCTAAGTAATCGTAGATAGTCTAAACTACTGCAAAAATTTAAGAGACTACAAAGCGAAATTATTAAAGTGGAGAAATGTCCTGTGAAGGGACTCCATGTCAGCAGCACTTATACAATCAAACAAACAAAGTGGTATAGTTTTGAGTGCATAGTGCAATTTCTACAAGGGCAGATCCAGAAACTTACATGCTTGCAATTTAAAATCCTCTAGAAACATTATTTTGAGATGAAACTCATGATTCTATGATACTTTTTGGATTCTGTTCATTGGATTTCTATTATATATTTTTTTCGCAGCTCTATTTTCTGTTTTCTGGCGAATTCAGGCCATTTTCCCAGAAAACGGAAAACAGAAAAAATTTGCCCAAAATGGCCAGAAAATCAGAAAACAGAAAACAGAAAACAGAAATTCCGCCCACCCCTGGTCCGG
Organism: Heligmosomoides polygyrus polygyrus; assembly: GCA_947396885.1. Lineage (NCBI taxonomy): Eukaryota > Metazoa > Nematoda > Chromadorea > Rhabditida > Heligmosomidae > Heligmosomoides > Heligmosomoides polygyrus. Next base: position 4,700,701 of record OX377206.1, on the reverse strand, counting down.
ACTCAGCAAATGTGTTCACAGACGATATGCAATGTGCATGCGGATCCAGAAGACGTGCCACAGATAAGACTTTGCAGTGCATCCGTTGGGAGAATAACTAAAGGAATCGGTGTAATGATATTCCCGTCGGTCTGTGAACGGTATCGAGCGGTCTACCAATACCAGTTGATTTCATTTGTGTTTCCGCAGATTAAGTACTCCGGATTGAGACTCTCTCTATCTGTTCACCGCCGTATGTTGAACGAGTGCTCCAGAGAATGAATCGCGTACGTGAATAGGCCCCATAGGAGCAGTTTTGAAATTCTGTCCTGCCGTTTCCGGCTATACCATTCTATTATATAACAAAACCAGTTTTTTACTGTAATGAATGAGAGAAGGCCTAAAGAGGACAAGAAGGCGGTAGCGGTGTTCTATTCTCCGGGTTTGGGGGCGAAGCCCCCAAACCAGACGTTTGGCGGCCGACAGGCCGCTGAATGTCTGGTTGTTAAATAAAGTAATTAATAATAAATTATTACTGAAAAGAACTCGACGTAAAAGAAAATCGGAGAGCTCTTCTTTTTCCTAGTGTTCAGTGTTATGCTACATGCCACGTTTCAGGCTCATCCGAATGGTAACGTTGTGATGCGTGGCTTATCCAAGTCCGATCAAAAGCGGTACGAGCTTTTGCGACATGAGAACGAAGTACTTCAGAAGCAGATAGAAGAGGTGTGTTTGAAACTCTTGTTGGAAATAACCCTCCTCTTATAAGGATTAGGATAAAAGGCGGAGTTAGTTACTCCCTATTGTGATGCGCCACGCATTCTACTTCTAAGTGGGCAATCTGTGTACTTGGGTAATTAAGCCCAAGTACACAGATTGCCCACGGTGGTTCAATTACCCAAGTTTGAGGGTGATTCGTGCCACGAGCAGAAATCTCGCGTCTCTAATTCTATATTTACTACGCAGGTACAGCACAGGGAATCTGTGTACTATTTCGTATATGGAATGACTTGCGGTGACCAGCCGATTGACTACTCCGTGTTCTTTCCTTCCCGGACAGCTCCGGTACCTTTTCACCGACCCCGGAGAAATGAAATGCTTGACTGGCCTCAGCCGAAATCCGATTCAACAACGTGAATCACGGTCACACTACAGCGAACGTCACCTCCAACTGCGCTTCCAGGCGCCCTACCTATCTCTCTTACCCCCGAAAATTCGTTCTTTTGTCGTGCGTACCTGATAACGACGCAGATCAGCAATCTGCTGCGGCTAACCAAGCGGCATCTGATTTGGTAGCACACGAATCTTAAAGGGAGGTATCGTAGACAAGCCAAGCCTTTTCTTCTAGAAAGTTCAGTTTCACTTTTGTTTTTGAAAATAGCACACCAACACGCAATCTGTTGCATTTCCCGGGAATAGTCCCACTCAAAGAATGGGCACGCTTTTCGACATTTTAATTTTTTTTTTTGATCATGGGGTGCGTGGAGCGCAGTCGGAGGAGACGCCGGCTGTCGCCTGCACCCGATACCAGGTTCCTGGTTCGGATTTCCCGCCCAGGCCAACCAAGCCTTCCACCCCTCCGGGGTCGATGGGTTGGTACCAGACTGGTCTGGGAAGGATAAAGCACTGACTTGTACATCGGCTGGCCACCGCAAGTCATTGTATGGCCAAATACGCATTCAACTCGCCTCCACGACATCCCGTAGATGTAGAATTCGTGGCGCATCCCAAAGGGGATTGAATAACGCCGTCCTTTATCTTTATCCTTTTGATCGTGTAAAATTTTTGCCTATGCCCAATCAATCGTTTCCAAAAAATTAACCTTGTGCACCAAGCTTCTAGCGCCATCACTACCGTTCTCATGTGGTATAGTTTTTATTCTCCAGTGCTTTCAGTTGTACCTTGAACTTTCTAAAAGATTTATTATTGACAATTTATTCCTAACAAAGTTATGACATTTTAAACAACGGCTGCACGTTGTTTTGAGATACTCTGTATGTTTTTCAGACATACCGCGAGGAAATGTGAATTTCTAGCTTCTAATTACCCCTGATTTTTCAAAATTTCATGTTCAAAAATTTCAAAAAAGAAATTGCTTGTCACAGTTTTGTCTCAGGCTAATCACCAAATGTGATAATCTGACTTGCAACAACGTTACGGCCCTTTGATCCGTGGAAACATTGTTGAAAGCATCCGTGTTGCACGAGGCGCGTATAGCGCAGTCGGAGGAGGCGCCGACTGTCGCCTGCACCCGATACCATGTTCTTGGTTCGGATTTCCCGCCCAGGCCAACCAAGCCTTCCATCCCTCCGGAGTCGGTGAATTGGTACCAGACTTGTCTGGGAAGGATATAGCGCTGAATTGTTCATCGGCTGGCCACAGCAAGTCAAATAAATAGTCCAATGGTCAAATTGTATGGCCAAATACGCATTCAAATCGCCTCCACGACATCCGGTAGAAGTAGAATGCGTGGCGCATCCCAAAAGGGTTGAGTAACGCCGTCCTTTATCCTTTATCCTTATTATCCGTGTTGCATGAAGCTGTGCTGCGTCGGAATTTTGTTTCGAACTTTAGGAGAATGGCGCAGTACAAAGATCTAGTCAATTTACGAAACATAATAAAATAATAATATGCAATAGAATATTTAAAAATAATAATAATATGCACAATCGATCGGTTCTAAAAAATTCCCCTTTGTGCAAGCGTATCTGGCACAATCTCCACCGTTCTTATGTGATATAAGCTTTCTTTCCTGTGCTTTTTTTAATTTTCAGGTTTTTAAGTTATTTTTAATTTGTGGTTTTTAAACATATTTTGGTACAATTTTTGTTTTCATGCGCTTCCTGCCTGCCTAACTAAAAAATTTACTTTTAACAAAGTTTTTACATTTTAAACAGGCTTACACTTTTTTGAGACACTCTGTATTGTTTTTAAGATACCACTGAAAACTTCGTTTGAGCGACAATTTGGGAAGGAAAATGAATTTCCTAGAATTATTCAAAGATATTAGCCTAGACTCAAATCTGTAACGAACGCTTCACGATCTACCCCATTTATGATCCCTTATACATTTATGAAAACACCAGCCGTCCGGCTTCTTGACGGCTTCGCCGTGGCAATCACTTCTCATCATCAATTGTAGCTGCCACCTATGTCATGGTTTCCTCGGGAAGAACATCTTTACTACGTCGATTAGGGCAAGTTAGAAAAATGGACGACATCCGCAAAAACGCTTATTTGCCCAATATCGATTGATGGCGATCGACAGTTCAAAAACGAACTTCAGATTCGGTTCAGCGACCTTGATTACCCCAGGGCTGAAGTTTCGTGCCACTTGAACGCCATCCTCAAAAGTCGATAATGTCGATCGATATCGATTGGTCGACTTAAGATTAGTGTTCAGCGACCTCGATTACCCCCAGGGTTGAAGTTCCGTGCCGCGGAACGACATCCACAAAAAATCGATAATGTCGATCGATATCGATTAATCGACTTCAGATTCATGTTCAGCGACCTTGGTTACCCCCGGGGCTGAAGTTTCGTACCGCTTGAATGCCATGCTAAAAAAAAATCTATAACATCGATCGCTATCGATTGCCTCCAAAAACCCCTCCCGTCGATGATCATCTAAATGCCCAGTCACGCTTGCCATCGTGTTCGGCACGTCTACGGCTCGCCATGCACGGTTGCCGACGGGTTCGGCACGTCTACTGCTCGCCTTGCAAGGCACACACACACACACACACACACACACACACACACACACACACACACACACACACACACACACACACACACACACACACACACACACACACACACACACACACACACACACACACTTGCTCCTTTATATATAGTAGGATTTGGTCTCTGACTCCATCAGAATGCATTTTTGTTCCTTTTTGTCAGTATTTTTAGTTATTTCTCCTTACACAACCGGAGTAGTAGTCTGCTGGGGAAAATCTCATCTTCAAGCTCGTCGTCAGTGTTTCAGTTTTTTTTTTTCACTTTTTTCTGAGAACTGCTCTTAGCCATAGCCGTTCTAACCAACTAGTTATTCTTTTTTTTTGTATTTTTCACTCCAATGTACAATAAATAAATAAATACCACGAAAAAGATTTATAGTACTTTATAATTGGCAACAGATTGCACGTGTCGGTCTTTCAGTTCTCTCCGTCGGCCTTTCCGCGAGTTGATCAATGAGTAGGCAATACTAATGTGAAATCATATTAGACCACACCCAAGAGTTTCACGTCGAACATCGAATAGCTCGTTCGTTCCACGCCTAGCGATAAACCTGCTTGGTTCAGAAGAACGGTGTTGGTCTCAAAAATTCTGACGAGGAGAAGCGGATTAGCTAGCACTTTATGAAGGGAAATGTAGGCCACGCTCTAAACATGAAACTAACATTTTAATTTGCACATATTATGGATTTATTTTAAGTTATAAATACAGCTACTTCCCATTCTGTTGCCATTTAGTTCAAAAGACCAAAACTTTTCGTCGTTTTTTGGCCTCTTATTTCAAACAAGTGCTCCGTCACGAGCACCATCATTATTATCATCATCATCAGTATCGATCGATATTGGTCTCCTCGTTGAAGGGAAATCGGTAATATTGATCGATATTGATCAGCTTCTCCATGCTGTGAAGCCTTCCGTCGACGATCATAATCACTTATATCCTACCCTGATCTGTTAAATCTGAGGGTACTGGAACTGGTCCATCATTACTGGTCTTCTTACTGGAACTGGTTCTCCCTTAGTGGAGCTCGTCCTCTTCAATGATCCCCCTTTGCAGATGACGTCTTCGGTACGTCTTCTGAATTCCCACGCACGTAGAAGACGTCTGGTCCCCCTTTACAGGAACTCGTCCCACCATTACTGGTATTGGTCCCTCACGACTGGTCCCCTTAGTGGAACTCGTCCCACAATACTGCTACTGGATCCCCTCAATGACCCACTTAGCGAACGATGTCTTCGGCACGTCCTCTGAATCCCCAGGCAGGTTGGGCGACGTGTTCAGGATGAACCTATGGCACGTAGAAGACTCCTGGTTATTTTCCGCTATTTTCGCGCCCCTTAATTTGTGCCCGTAATTTCCCGTATTTTATGACTCAGCGTCGATCGATGGCATGACTCATCACTCAGCGGCTTATTATGTAGTATGATTTTTCACAGCTCTATTAATATCCAACCATTTCGACAGTGATCAGAGAGCTAATGGAATGAATAAAAGGAATCGTGAAGTAATTTTCTAGCTTCGAAAAAAATGAACGGTCGGACGACATTTCTTACACCCTCCTGTTCACGGCTGATGACCAGGAATTCTCAGAATGTGAAAAAGCTGTGTAAAAATTATTCAAACAGAGTATCGCAGAAAATCGTATAGTGTTGAAGATACAGTAGAATTGACTAATAGTAAGGGGCCGTTTATATAATACTTCGACGCCGAGCGACGCGACGTCACGTGTTGTAGCCATATTGATCGGGCGGCGCGATCGATCAATTTGTTCACTATACCTGCCGTCGCGTCGCTTGGCGTCGGAAGTATGAACGGGGCCTAACACAGGGTGAACCATAAATAAAGATTAAAAAACAGTATTTTCTGTCTCTTTTTGGACGCGCTACCCATTCTACTTCTACGGGATGCCGAGGATGCAGTTTGAATGCGTGCTTGACCTATTCAATGATTTGCGGTGGCTAGCCGACGAGCAATTCAGTGTTTTATCCTTCCCAGACAAGTTTTTTGTACCAACTCACTGACGCACGATAGGGATGGAAGGCTTGGTTAACCTGGTCAGAATCCGAGCCAAGAATCTTGGATGCGACCTATGTAAGATTTCCACTAGCCATCTAATGCCAATCCCCTACTTCTTCCTTCTCAGCCACGTCTGGTGCTGGTTCTTCCATTCCGGAGGAATGGAAAGTTTCACTGGTCTGGGTGGGATCTGAACCAGAAACCTGGAAGTGGATGCACGAGACAGCCGGCGCCTCCTCCGATTGCACAATACACGCCCAGCCCATAACTACTGGGGCCGTATGCTACTCTCGCCCGACTCGGGGACGCTACCCGGCGCGAAAAATCGATGGCGCATGATGTGCATACCGCGGATGTGGGCGGAGACCGCTTTATACCCAGCCGGGGACGGTTGGGGAGAGAATAGCATACGGCGCCTGCAGCAAAACTTGGCGATCTTGCTGAGAGATGCTAGTTAGTTGTCTTGAACTACAGTAATTACTAGGTAGCACATCCTTGGTACTGTGCTTCTTTCGAATCTGTCCTAATCGGAGGGAAGCACATAGTGATTCACGTCTCCAACCCCTTCCTTGAGTCTCTACGAGTTATTCAGGAGCTGTTCCATTGTGCGATGGTTTTTGTGACATAGGATCATTCACAAAGTTGACACTTATATATATATATATATATATTTATTTATTTATTTATTTATTTATTTATTTATTTATTTATTTATTACATGAGAACTCATGTAACAACAACACAACCTTGGAAAGGAAATTATGGAGTCCAGGAAAGAGAGTGGAACTTATTAAAAGTAACGAACAGTGAACAAACATAAAAGAAGAATTGGGCAAAAAGCTCAGACAGAGCAAAAAAATAACAATCTAAAAAATGGATCCAGGTACTTGTTGACCATGTTTTAAACGAAAGCACTGAGCATGGATGAGTGCGGTTTTTAATAAATTTCACATAGCTGGAAGTAGCCCTGTTGATGAAAAAATTTGATCTAAGTTTCAACCTAGCCTTAGGGGCAACTGGTTTCAGCCGGCCACCCCTTGTGATGCACGGTCTTCCAGTGAGAAACCTATCCGCCATAATCACGCAGGAACCGGAGAGGATCTTGAACATCAATGTAAGGTCAAATTTCTTCCGTCGCTCGGAAAGGTAGCCAGGTTAAAGTTGGCATTCCTCACTGTGGAAGAAGGAATACCGTCATAAATGAAGCCTATTCGCCTCAACAACAACTTTCTTGTGAACCCATTCTGAACACTTTCCAGTAATTTAATTGTTTTACGCTTATAGGGGTTAAAAACAACAGTTCCGTATAACAACAAGGGCCGAATGTAGGTCTTATAAGCTCGAAGCAGGATTTTTGGCTCACAAATGGTCAAGCATCGAAAAAGCTGATGAACTAGAGCAGTGGCTTTGCTGGAAATCTGTTTACAATGAGCGTCGAAATCAAGATCACGGGTTATAAGAAAATCTAAGTCCCTAATTGCATCAACCTTCTCAATGGGGTTATCGCCGATATAGTAATTGCGCTGAGCGTTTCCCAACCCAATGTGCAACAGCTTAGTTTTCTCATTTGATAGGGGAAGACCACTATCGCTAACGTACTGAGAAACAAGACGAATAGCATTCTGTAATAAATCGTGATCCTCCGAGGATGACAGACTTTGGTAAAGCTTAATGTCATTCGCAAAGGCACAACACTTGACTCCCGCTGAAAAATAAGTTGAGGAAGATCATAAGTGTAGATATTAAAGAGCACTGGGGATAGGACACCTCTCTCAGGTAAACCACTTGTCACGGTTCTTGAATTATAGAAATGGTTGTTTACCTTAACCACCATTGACCTATTAGTTAAAAAGGACTTGATCCAGGCAACAATGCGAGGGTGAATGCTAACCTTGCGAAGTTTAGAGATTAGCATGTTATGTGGAACCCGATCAAAAGCTCTGGAAAAATCTAGGCAAACAACATCAGTACATAAGCCATGGTCCAGGGACAACGTCCAGTCATTGAGGGTCTGCAACATTGCAGTAACAGTGGATTTACCAGATTGGAAACCATGCTGGCACTCGGAGATGACTGAGTGATGATTCAAGTGATCTACAATTTTCTTCTTAAGTACCTTCTCAAACACTCTAGTAAAGATTGATGAGATGCTAATGGGTCGGTAATTCGACGGGGATGAGTGCGGAGGCTTTTTGGGAAGGGGGTAACAAAGGAGAGCCTCCACCAGTCAGGAACTTCAGCTAGCATGAAACTAAGATTAAAAATATATTCCAGAGGACCGGCGATAATGTGGGCAATTTCCTTAATCATTGCAAGTGGGTACACTACACTTTAAGATAGCCCCTCTCGACAAGGATAGATCCGGGCTTCTTTTTGAAACGGCCTTCCCGGATCTCTGCTAGCTAGGGAGTGGAGCATTTAACTGCGTCTATTGCAGAACGAGAGTAAAACTTGGAGTGAACTATTTTATGAATTATTTGACAATGACGACGTATTAAACTGACTCACGAGAGGACCCTTCCTTACCCTTCCTTACAACCCCCTATCCGGGACATGCCACACTGCTCGTGTTTGTTCCGTTTTTCTGGTGGTGCCCCGCCCCCTCCGACAAAGATGGATCCTCTTCCCGCGTTGGAGCACTTCCATTCCGAAGTGGCAAGTTACTGAGGATTCATAGCTGAACAGTCAATTTACTGCTTACCTGTTTTAAGACACAGGTAAGCAGTAAATTTATCAGGAATAAATTTATCAGGAATGGTTGTGTGCGGACCTCCGTGTGCTTTTCCCGAGTCAAAATTCGATTACCGCAGCTACGTTTCAGCTCAAAAACGCTGTCCATTCACCGACCGCGTGTAATGCAACAATGAATTTGTACAAATCAACTATTCAGCCGGGTGCGTAGCCTACTACATATTGCGTTATACAGGGCGTAGTTAACAAACTACAAAGACAGCTGGGTAACCATGGCGCTTTGAGATGAGATGTATGTCGATTGATTCAACTTCGAACGCTGATTCCAAATATGTGTTTAGATTCTCCTAAATGCATCTGGGAACGGAGTTGTGGACCATATTCAGTTGGTCTTCTTAACCCTTCTGTCTGCACGCAGAGTTCACCAATCACGAGGGCGAGATCAAGTTGGCTTGGAACAGCGCTGCGGGTCGGGCGGTTGTGGCGCAGTGGATAGGGGAGTGGTATGGCCGGGGGCAGACATAACTCCAACGCCGCGCGAACCCCCCTGGCGTCGCGCACGATGCGCGACGAAATTGGACGAGTTGTCGCGGTCCGATGATTCCGACGGCTAGAAACGCTTCCTATAGGGACATGCCTTTGTCTTATTTCAACGTTTCTTGGAGATGGTATATGAATGTGGTTTCAATAGGACGATCAGCGAGAGTTTATAAAGGAATCATGACCATGTGGATGGTTTCTAGCGTCAGTATTTGCCATCTACAACTTCTTCGGTCAATTTTTACCCGTGATTATGGTTATACTTCGGAAAAAGGTCGCTATCACCCATTCTCGAATCAATTGTCCTACTGCAGACTGTTGCCTACCACATTCTGTGGGATCTTAAGTTCTTTGCTAGAAATGTTGTCTGGGAGCTTAAACACTGGGAGCATTTCGTGCTCCGCGGCTAACCGTGCGTCACCGAGAGCACGCCCGCGTTTCAGCGCCGCGACGTCGCACGCGGCTAGCGCGCGACGTCGCGTTGGAGTTAGGTCCTGGAGCCTGGTATGGCGAGATGTGGTCGTCTGTGGTTCGATGCTCCTGTACCTTTGCATTTCTTAAAAACGATCTGCCACAATCAACACTCTATGTAAAACCGCAGCGGAAAGGTCAGAAGAAGGAGACTCCGGTTGCACGTTCCCATTGCAAGAATCACGATCAGATCTTCATTCTTGACATATAGAAGGCTGCGAAAGCTCAAATCTCTACTTGCATAAAACGAAAATCTCCTGTCCTTATCCGTGCATGCTTTCAAGAAACTGCTGTCGACTAAATTCGGTTCATAGCTGCTTTCAGAGCTGGGAATGCCTCTTGTCCACTTTTGGTTGTGGTTTTGTGACTTTTTTCGGTAGAACTTCTTCCTTTTTCTCATTTGTTTTACGCCTGAGTACCGTGTCCAAGCTATGAATAAATAAATAATTAAATGAAGGTCGCAAGAACGTGATCCATAGGTACTCTACTGGAATACCAAAAACGGATGCCAGATTACCGCCGTAACGAGTTTAAGCGAGATCGTTGATCATGACCTCGACAGCCTCAGTCACCCGTACCTACTGTAATTTACCGTAATCGGCCGAAATTTCAGAAACGGGTGTCGGTTTCTCATCAGCACCCTAAATGACCCCTAGCGCGGAGTTTGGGCTAATTTCTTCGATCTCCCCTCGATTTCTTCAGTGATGAAACCACAAATAGTGCCGAAGTAGAATGTGTGGCGCATTCCAAACACATGGATTGACCATCGTCGTACTTTATCCTCTACTTCATTATTTGACAACCAATTTTTTCGCTGAATTTCAAATCCTGTTCCTCAGAGGTGTAAACGTTTTTCGTTGCAGAAAGAACGACGGATACGCGAATGCAAAGAACGATTGGAACGCATTCTGAATAAGGAAGATGATCTCTTGTCGATTTCCTGTGGCGCCAACAACACTACACGAAGTGTGTCCGGTACGATTCATTACTGCTTAAAAAATCGGAAAGCCATCACACGGCATGACGTACGTCGCTATTTTGAAGGATTGCCTGTTGTAGTGTCAACATGACTTTGGTTCTTCGGTGCATGTCGCGAAGGCGCACCGCGGGGGTGCGGGAACGCGCTGGTGCTGCTACCATAACCGCAGCAGCCAATCATGCACTGGTTCACCCGCATAGTCCTCGCAAATGCTCGGCTGCTTCGATTACGGTAGGAGCAACATGCGTTCCCGCACCCCGCGGTGCATCTTCGCGACTTGTACCGATCCTTTTCATAGAGTTTACAAACAGGAGCGTTGAGTACTGCGATGTCAGCTTCGGGACTCCAGTTTCGACTTTTCACAGAGGGCAGAAGAAGGTTGGATCCAGTCTCGCCGCTAGCATAGGAGGATGAGCGGGGCTCTGTTTCCATGTATGGCTCTTGGTGACGTGATGCCCCATATCCGATTTCAACTGCTTGATGTTCAATTTTCGGAGAAAACCCGCATATTACATTATGGCTGCTGATTAGTCAAACTCGAAGTTGAATCCAGAGAAGCTAGTTCGACTCAAACCTTCTACGATTTCGTCGTACGAGAACACTGACCTGAAGCATGGGCTGCATAAAATATGAACTGTGTTAAATGCACGGCGTATACTCCAACATTTTAGGCATATCGCTCACCGTGCAGCAAAAAAAGTTGGTTATCTTCGTTTTGAAAGCACATCTCATCCCAACTCACGTACTCGTTTAGAAGACTGGCTCAGCGATCATTTGGCGCTGTTTTAAGAGTTGTTGAGGAAGAAGCCACTGGGTTCCAGAAGTACTAGGGTTCGATTCCTAGTCCAGCCCCACCACTATTTGCACCGCTCGTGAAAGCTGGTCTTCTGCCTTCATTCCCCTGTATAAGGGCAAGGGATAAAGGACAGCGTTAGACCTCTCTTCGCCGGATGCGTCACCCGTTCTAGTTCCGTGGGACTTCGTGGAGAGCGTTTGAATGCGTATTTGGCCCATATAATCGCTTGCGTCGGCCAGCAGATGAACAAGTTCGACCGAACAACGCCGATGGTGTAATGGCGTAGAGTACTCCCGCCCGGTCAGCAGAAGGTGCTGGTTCGAATCCCGCCTGGCGCTAGAGTTTTGATCACAACAGGACATCGTTGCAACACCTTACAACAACTTCAGTGTTTCATCTTCCCAGACAAGTCTGGTGCCTAGGGGTATAGAGGCCTCGGTTGACCTGGGCGTGTTCCGAATCAAGAATATTGAAGCGAGGTGCACGCGATAGCCTATCGCTCTTCCGACTGCGCTACCGCCCACCCTTATTCACCTGGGCGAACTCAGTTTGTATTTGTGATTGTCTGTGACCTGGAAGTCATTTACGCATTTGCGAATTTCGGCAAGATCAGATTATGGTAAAATGCATGGCGCATCCAACTATATAGTCCTGACCTACCTTTTCCTTTTTGATCTTCAAGATTTTTGTCTTCACCAGCAATCTAAAATACAAGAACAATAATGCTAGCTGTTAGATGGATGTCTAGTTACGATCAAAACTCCTGCCCCAGACGGGACTCGAACCTGCCCTTCTGCTTTCCGGGCAGCAATGCCACGCCACACCTTGTCTTCTATTATTTGCCAGTCGCTCTCTAGGTAGGCTCAAGGAAGAAGGGTAAAAAGAAAATAATGACTATGGCCCCGTTAGTCATTCCCTTTTTCGGATGTGCTATCCGTTCCATTTTTACGGACATTTTGAATAAGCTTCGTTCAAGTGGCGCAGCTGGTAGGAGGCGCTTGCTCTCGCCTGCAACAGGAATCGATTGCTGGTTCGATTCGCGACCAAGCATTCCATCCACTTCTTCTTCTTCTTCAGACAGATATGTCTAGCAAACACAATAATTCCAGAAATTTCACTTAATTGTAGTCTAGGGTTGGAACACTGAACCAATTGTTCTTCCATCCCTGAGAATCTTCATGATCTGGCTGCTAGAAGCATTCTCAGAATAGTGACTTTGACAATGCGTCGAATTCCGTTTAAATATGTCGTCACAGCTTAACCTGAGTAAACTATCAAAGGTAATAAATATATTGGCGATGTAGATCACTGCTGATATTACCGTACTGCTTGTACTGTAATATCAGGCACTATAGTTAATGGTACTTAAGGCTTCTTCTTCTTCTTAACAGTTAAATGAAGTGCCATCTAAAAACCCGTAGGCTTTAACCCATTCCTTTGGTAGTCTTCAGCGTCCTTGAAAGACGGAATACTGAGCCCTTCTCAGCTATTATTTATATGCAGATGTAGGACAATATTCATACCAGTTCACGCGTTTAGTAAGCGGAGCGAAATTCAACAAAAAAGACAAATTAAATTGAAAACTAACTTCATGGAAGTACAGACAAGAACACAATATTCACGTGGAAACAAAAAATGAATGCGCACATGGAATGTCAATAAACGCGAAACGTGCAAATCTTACTGTAAATGACAGAGTGTTCCCGTATGGTAACCTTGAGCTAATTTCCCATCGTGTTTCAGACGACAAGGAAACGTTCTCAACGCCGACGACGTTAACAACAACAGCATTAATAGAGTTACAGCCAAGCAATGAACATACGGGTAAGTCAGTTCTTCGGTATCGATTGATAGATGGTGATTCGGTAGCGATAAATCACTATCATCTGGATGTCATTCGGGAGACTCGCCGGTAATCAATAAACGTCGATGTTTTTCTCCTATGCGGCGAATGACAGGTTGGCGCGCAGAAAGTAGGAAGAGAGATCCTTGTAGACGAGGCTAATTCGAGAAGTGACATGAACCGTAAACAACAACGACAACAACAATAACAAAAATAACAACACCAATTAAAGTGATTACGGTAATGGTGTAGACGCGTAGACGATCAGCGCGACGCGGATTCTATCGATCAGCGTAGAGCATCACTGACGATCGATCAGGGTAGAGCATCACTGATGATCGACGATCAGGGTAGAGCGTCACTGATCTGAAAGGGATCACATTCTGCTAAATGTTCCAGTGTAGTTCGATTATGGTGGATGGGCACCAGGTCGTAGAAAAATAATTTTTGAAAATAAAATGAAAACAACCGAGAATTGAAGTTTCAAGCGCATTTCTCACCATCGCGCTGTTGTTTTCCTTACCACAAGTGTTTTTGAGCGCTTTTGTAGGACAATCTAGCAACATTGTGACAAAGATTTCTTTGAAATAGAGCTCAACTGCAGGTGAACTTGTTGCGACGACTGTTGATGGTAACAGCTCGCTTCGCTGTATTTTCACAAAATTCGAGAATCTCACTCGTTTTTTACTACACCTTTCCTTGGCTAGATTACCACTTGGAGTTCTTAGGGTTAGATTCAGAATTCTGGGTTAGATTAACCATGAAGTTTGCAGTAGGAGGTAAATAAGTGGTATTAAAGTACAAATATGAACATTCTCATTTCCTTATTGAACAGGAGCCCATACTAGTCTAATATCTGCAGATTTGAACACCGACAACGATTTGAACAACGAAATTGTTATTTTGGTCCATGTCGCGAAAATGAGCAGCGTTATGAGGTAGGAGTGCACCAGCCAGTCATGCCGCATCGAACGGGCGCGCTTTTCGAACAGAGCTTGTACGGTCGGTCGGTACTCTGATTGGCTGACGTGTGTTCAATCGATGTTCTGCTTGGTTATGGTTGGATGGTGCGTTCTCACCGCGCAATCTGGCCACCTTCGCAACATGGATCGTTATTTCATTCTATTTACCGAGGGGAACCAACTTTCACAGTGATTGGGCTGGATGTGGAGGTCCCGCAGCGAACGCCTATGTATGTCTCGCACAAAGTATTCAGAGGACCGTATCGACTGAGTGTTGAGCAACAGGACTAACGCAGCCGGTCACCAGTAAGCGAAACTCTCATCAGCTATCGGTGACATCAGAATTACCACAGCGGGCATCGCTGTCCTATTTCCGATCATTGCTGAACTCTTATCAATGACTAAAAACGCTTTCATTTTTCCCCTCGATAGAAGAGGTGGTGCTTTATGTCCCGTGAAGCGGGTAGCGAAGGGGGGAGGGGGAAGGTGGCGTTGGGGAATTTTCCCCCAAAGTTCAGAGATCAGACGCCGCGCGGCGCCACAGCAGTCAACAGCCGTCGGCACGTCCGCCCCGCATACGTCATCGGCCGAGTTTTTCATGCATTTTTTCGCTGTTCATCATGCGTTTTTCAACAGCCTGTTAGCGCGCCTGCATGAATCACACACATACACACGCCGCCCGTCAGGCGGACGAGACAGGAGGAGAAACACGAAATCGATTTAGTCAGAAGTCGTCGTCTCCTCCGACCGTCCGTCTGTCTGACGTCCGACCGGCCGGGCGGACGAGCGTTTCTCATTGCAAAACACAAAACACCGTTTCGGATTCCGAAAAACAGCTGCTAATGAATTTTCCGTTTCATTCAGGTCGCTATATGGCAATAGAAAACGAGAATTCGAGCTCTTCGTCCGACGAAATTCTGTTATGATGCGTTCTCCTGTGTAATGTATACATATATATGAATAGTCAATGATTGCCATTCAACGAGCACTGTGTCATCCCAAAATTCCTCCTGCTTTCCCTCATTCTTCTGTCACATTCTTCTTTATCTTTCTTTCTCTCTCACACCTCCTCCACCCTCCACATATTCCGATGTCCGACGTCGTTGGTATAGGCAGTCGATGTGCCGTCATCTCTGACGAAAAACGAAATTTTTCGTCTGCATCTCCTTAGCATTCGGTCTCTGTTTCCCCTGAGCTCGAACTGTGGTCCATCATCGTCTATGATCTACCGATCAATTTCCGAGAGCGGAAACTTCATCACACTTTCATACGTGCATTTTCGCTTACCTCGCTTCCAGGCAAGACACTATATTATATAGTGTCCACAATCTGAAGACGAGTTATTGTTAATTCCTTTCCTTTTCTTCATTTCTTCATCTCCCTCCCTCCCTCTCTCTCTTTCTTGTTTCCCCTTATGTTTTCGTTCGAAACGTTATGTGCATTCAAGATGTTTATCGAATAAATTTCTAATTTTTTTGTTTTGATCTGCTCAAGAAAGCGATTTTTGAGCATTTTTTTGTCGCTGCGCGTTAGCAGAGTCCTTATTCAAAAGTGTTCACAGTTTTTATTAATTAATGCAATGAATAAGTAGGCGAACACGCCTCCAACTTCGTTAAATGGCACAATGATGTACACATTTGATCTACGTGGGTACGTTCAAGACTGTTACGGTAAGGACATCCTCGTATCACGGGTGGGTGCTGACAGACCTCTAGGATATCGCGAATGTTACGTGCGGTCAAACAGCGCCGGTGGGGCAGGGCGAACATCGCCGCCCGGAAAGCAGAAGATGCGGGTTCGAGTCGCGACTGGCGCAAGAGTTTCGATCGCAACAAGACATCCTGTAACAACATGTTACGGTAAGGCTTGTAGTAATGTGATCTACCACTGCGATCGATTCTTACGTGCAACATTTCTACAAACTTGTAGTAGTATGTGATCTACCACAGCGATCGATTGTGACGCATAACGGTTCTTCAAAATTCGTTCTACACAGACGAGCCCCAATTGAGAACTGTTTACAGTTCTCACAATTTAATTTATCAACTATGTAGGCAAACATGCCCCAACCTCGTTGGATGGTACAATGACCTATACATTATGAGTGATGATGATCTACGTGGACACGTTAAGAATGACACCGTAAGACATGCGATATGGAGATAGGCGATCTACCGCCGCGATCGATTCTGAGGGCACAACATTTCTACCGGCATTCGTATTGGCTGGTTACATCACTGAAACTTCTTTACAGATTTTGCTGTATAATAAACACGCGGGCCAATATGCCTTTTTAATCGTTGAACGGCACAATGATTTACACTTTATGAGTGACGATGTTCCACATGGATATGGTAAGACTGACATCGTAAGGATTGTCACCGCATGTGATCTACCGCCGTTGCGATCGATTTTGCCAACGCAACATCTCTATAAATATTCGACTTGTATGCCAAAGCACCATGGTTGCGCCGCTTAAAATTGTTCATAGGTCCTGCTATCTCATAAATATTCTAATAAATATTCGGGCGAATATGCGCACTCCTTCATTAAATGGCATAATGATTTTACATTACGACTAATGACGATCTACGTGGGTGCGGCAAAGACTGTTATGATAAGGCTTGATGCTGGTGTGATCTACCGCTGCGATCGGTTCTGACGACAGAGCACCATACGTTATTTTATTAAATGAAAAAAACGTGATCTACGTGGGTACGGCAAAGACTGTTATGATAAGGCTTGTTGTTGGTGTGATCTACCGCTGCGATCGATTCTGACGAAAGAGCACCATTAGCTATTGTTAATTAAAAAAACGTGCGATCTCGCATTTCAAGCAACTGCCATTTGAAAACCACTCGAAGCCCAGAACACAATTCTGCAGAGTTAGTTCATAGTCATCAATTTTCGACGGAATGCTCGCGCGCCGATTTATCATTCCGGTTCTGCAGGATGATTTGTTGATGGAGAAAAAACTAACTGATAAGGTTGTAAGGGTAAGTAAACAGGTAGAAGTAGAGGCGGTCATCTACAACGTTAAGAACTGTGCAAGTTCGGCTTTCAATAAATCTTGGCATAACATAGTCAATTTATAGATGAGATTGTTCAGCTGTTATCAAGACCGCTAAGTTGCCTCCAGAGGGCGTCACTGCCGAAGATCCATCCCTGTTTAAGGTTAGACCAATTATCAGTGGTGTCGATGGCCCGACAGACTGCATCTTCTGGTTGTTGAACATCAGATTTATTCCCTCTCACCTGCCCAATACGACTACTTTCCTGCAAAAACTCTGCGCTATCAAAGCGGAGGAAGGATACGTTATGGAGTCTTTTGATGTCAGTTCATTGTAAACCAACGTGTCAAAAGTCGGGGCATTATAGACTGTTGCTGAGATCCTTACCGAACATGAAGCAAATGTGAAGCTGTATGGACTCAGTGTGGCTCAGGTTATCAGTCTGACAAACGAGTGCCCAATGTGTAACGTATTCAAATGGTCGGGAGACTATCATATGCAGATGAGAGGGCTGGCAATGGGACAAAGACTGGCTCCTGTACTTGCTGGCAGTTGCCTTCATGTTTAAGGTGGAAAATCCTGTCCTGGAACGCCTACCAATACATGGTTGTAGATATGTCGACGACTGCTTTATCATATGCTCCACTCAAAATGAGGTGGACACGCGTTTCGAACTGTTGAATAAGCAGTCGGAACATATAAAGCTTACGAGAGAAAAACCTACGGAAAATTGGCAGGCCTTCCTCAATGTATAGGTACACCTTTCTCATAGTGAAATTAAAACTAGATGGTACAGGAAACCCAGTAGCATGAACATCCTTGTTCACTATTGCTCTGCTCACGCTTCCAGTACCAAAAGGGGATCATTAAAAACATGTTCCGGATTGCTGCCCGCCACGGTATCGTCTGACAATGAGCAAAAATTGCTTTCATTAAAGATGGCACACAACATTGCAGAAAGTAACGGGTACCCAGTCCAAAGTTGGCAGAAGGGGGCGGAATGCGCAAGCTACAACGCTAGTTCGTTGAGGTGAAGAAAGAAGCAAGATACCCTTCTGCGTGCCCTTCATCTCAGACGAAGTGAGTGCAGAGATACGCACATGCATACGCAGAGTGGATCTCCAAGATGTAAGCCCTAGTTTATACTTGCGCCGCCACGCGGCGCGGTACCACGATGGCCATAGATATCGATTTTTCGCGCTGCCCGGTCGATATCTATCCCGACTATCGTGCCGCATATATAAACTAGTGCTAAGGGTTGTAGATGTCGCTCCTACAACCTTAAAGACATAGTTGGTCCGGAACCGTATCTACGATCGGACGTCCCAAACCCGTCCTGCGTAGTTTGCCCCAATGGGAAGCAGGGGAATTGCATGACTTCTGAGGTGATTTTTCTCGTGTCGTGCAATGAGTGTGGGGAGCACTATATAGGGGAAACGGGCAGACCCCTTTGTGTCAGGATCAGGGAGCATCTGGACGGCCTTGGGAAAGCCAATGTCCGCACTCCTTGGGGAGAACACAGGGTCCTGCGCCACGGGGCACGATGGTTCAGGTGTCTGTCTCGATTCTGGTGCGCGAAAGTGACGTTTCGGCACGCAAGACGCTGGAGGCACTTTGGATTGCGGCGAAGAATCCGCAGCTCAACCGCGAGGAAGAGTGCATCGCGATTACTCAAGAACTGACACCCTTTGTGGAGCTCTGTGGGTTTTGATCTGCTCGAGCTGACCCCCCGCGTATTTCAGCCGGGTGGGCCCTAGGACCACAGCTCATTCACTCGCGATTCCTTCCAGCTACGGGTGTCTGGTGGTCCACCTCGAAGTTTAGTTGTATCTCGGATGTCGGATCCTGCCTCTATTTTCCTTAGGAAGAATACTCTGTAGTAAGAAATGGTGTTTGGGGGAACAGTTCCACAAGTGTCTCCGACTTTTCCAGGCTCTGAGACGTCAGCCGTAATAAAGTTGATGACAATCTTGGTCAACAGCTGAACAATCTCATCTATACATCTACAACGTTGTTTCCCTCCCATGTCGGTTTGTGTGTTTGCTCCTTCGCGGTATACAGTATCGACCAATAATCGTCGGCCATCATGACCAACCGGGTCGGCGTACCCGCGCGCGCCGCTGCCGACGTGGTCCGATTTTAGAGGAGGGAGAAATGGATGCCGCCCGCCTACGGGAAAAATGGTGACGTGTGCTTGAGGCTGGTTCAATATGAGATGCGTGTAATAGGAAACCTCAACAAAAACGACATGGATCGTCGTTGCTATAGTAATAGCCGCTTCCGAAACGATTAGTCGCAACGATTTTCGAGTGAAAACGGGCCGAATGGCGGCAACTCGACGCTTCTCCGATCTCACTGTCACTTCGAGCGTGCTTCACAATGTCAGGTCAAACAAACGCAGGTGAGCGGCGGCCGACGGCAACGCCGACGTAGTCGCAGCGGCAGCGTGGCGTCGTCGCGCGGTGCGCCCGGCGCTCCTCCAGCCCAGACTATTCGATAGTCGCTCGAGCACAGCACAAATCAAAAGCCAAAACAATTGCACGAGGCGGTTTCGCAATGGATGACGAATCCCCTCTCTCTTTCGCTCCCGCGGGCATTACCCCTACCGCTGGCCTTCCAGGAGGCCTTGATGAATTGATGAGAATATTGCCGGAGAACACTGAGTTCTGTGGAGACCTAATTTTCACCTAACGTGATTGTCATCTTCTGAAAGTTCGTAGCATGCCCGATGCTGTGAGACAAGAATCGAAACCACAGACAGCGCTAGGTCGTAAACAGAGGAGAAAAACACCTCCACACGTCCAAAATTTGGTGAGCGTTAGCCTCGTAGGCGCCCCGGCAGCAATCCTGCATAGGAGCGAGACCGAGGTCCGAGTCTGCCGCAACGTGCATTTCGATCGTTTTTCGTGCGTGGCAAGCGGAGCGGAGCGACACGCGTACGATTTTTGTCGCTCGCGCGGTCACCGCCTAGGTGGACGCGGCGTCGCCGCGACTCGTGCGACCGCGTCGCAGTCGCTGTCACAGTCGCCATCCAGCCATAGCTATCTCTCAACGTCATTCAGACCAGAGACAAATGCGATCAACCAGCGAACAAGGTCCGACGTATGCGTCTGACAACGCTTTTTTGTTATGGTGTTTGTGTGCATGTGTGGCGAATGTGCAGATGTATGCACGTATGTCTGTGCATGTATGTATGTGTGTGTGGCCGAGGCCGGCCGGAATCGATCGCGCCAGCGTCAGCCGTTTTTGCCAATCAATGCCCATCACCACATACACACACAGACAGACACACACACAACCAACACGACAATGCGGCCCGAGTTTCCACAGCCGCTGAACCCTCACTGCTCCCGCCGCCGCCCGCTGCCCACCGCCGCCCGTCGTCGCCGTCGCCGCCGCATCGCTCGTCGTCGAAGAGCACTCGGCACAACAACCACACAGCATAACAGCACAGCTGCAGGCGGCGCCGGCCGGCCGCGCTCCTTGCTCTCGCCGCTGCGGCCGATCATCTGACCGGCCGGCTGACACCGGCCAGACCTCCCAGCTTGGTCGCGTGGTCTGCGGACATGAACTACCACTGCCAGGTCTTAGGAACTCGAATCTAAGACACGCTGAACTTTAGAAGGAAGGGGAGTTTAGCCAAGGCATCTCAAGGAATTAGCGTCGGTGCAAAGCGGCTTCGGTTTGGGTGGGCCACCATGTAAGGCAGTTCCATACGAAGTTCTGTGTTGCACGAGAATGAACATTTTACACAGAACTGGTGTGTTCTACTTCAGTGGTGAACTGAGCTACGCCACTTCTGATGAAGTTGGGTATTCACGTGCCTTCTTACAAGACGGACAACAAGGTGACTCCTTCCGAGCCGCTCTGTGCCTTAGTATCTCCTGAGCTGGAATCTTCTGGGGGAAATCTTTGAGCAGCAGAAGCACGTGTTACCTTTTACTCTAGAGACTAAAGGAAAAGCTTTTAATGGCGCTGGTTAGCTCCTAGATGCGAATCCGAAACAGTAGTGTTAAAGCCAAAACTTTGAGTTGGGCAAGAAATGCTCTGCTCAACAATTGGGCCATTTCATGTGTTCTCGTGAACAGAAAGAGGTAACTCTGAGGTGGTCTTCGAACAGAAGCGCATCGCTCACCTGTTGTTCTCCATATATCACGCCAGATGGCTGCCGGCCGTTAGAGAGAATAAAAGTCAGCAGCGTAGCCGCCGGAGTCATCCAAGTCGCGTCTGGCACAGGTTGAACCAGAAGTGTAGATGTGAAGAGATCTTTGACGTTCAGCAGAATAGCAGGGCGAGTCGACACTGGTGGTGGGTGACGTGGGGACGGAAGAGGTTGGAGAAGAAAGTCGTGCGCCAGGACGGCAGTGTTGATAGCCGTTGTCACCGGCTGCAACCAGCTAACCACACTGCCACCCGGCACAGTTGAGTGTTGAGAGAAGAGATGAGAAATGAGGTGACAAAAACGGTCGTCGTCGTCGTCGTCGTCGTCGACCAACAGGGTAGAAAAGTGACAGTCAGTCGGTGGTGGGTAGATGCTGGCTGGCAGGCTGGAACGATGAACGTCGTCGGTTGGTCGGCCGGCCGGTCGGTCGCAGGCCGCAGGCACGGACGGACGGTCTCCTGGTCGTCGTCGGTGGCATAGGCCATTTTAACGACCTCGAAATCGAAATCGCCGTCCACACACACACACCCACACTGCCCCCAGACGGATGAGCACACAGCGCTGCACACCAGCACCACAGCAGCAGCAAATACACGCACGCTCACACACACACAACAGCTCAGGACGAGGTGTGCTGGCTGACTGACACACGACGGGAATGGGAAGAGTTTCGAGGGTGTGCGAGGAGGGCGGCCGGGGGGTAGGCAGAGCGCCGGCACAAGGAACACGCGAGATGGCAGGCGAACACTGCCGGCGGATCAGCTGATCGCGGCCGGGCCCCGCCGCGGCCGCGGGCGCGGCGGGCGGCAGGGCGGCGCGGCGGCGGCGACGCCGGGGGGCGGGCGCGTGCGGTCGCCGCGTGTGCCCCACGAGACAGCGCGCGCGGTCGAGACGCAGACGCGGTCTGCATACCAGGTAGGTGCATTTTCAACCAAATCGCGTGGAAATGCTGCCACTGGTACGCAGACCATCGCGGTGCTGCTCCCCTCGGCCACTGCCACCGCTGCCGAAGCCGGCCATGAAGGCCGTTGAAGGCCTTTGGAATGCCGCCTCGTCGCCACCGCCGCCGCCGCCGCCGTGT